>JAIGNY010003250.1:347500-540000 GCA_020152595.1 Chiridota heheva
TCAGTTTCAGGGGCGTAGGAAGGTCACCCCTCGGTCTCAGGGGGACAATACCCATCAAGGTTTCAAGCGGGAAAATTGTTGTTACTCTGGAAATCTCCTTCAACAGATCAACATGTTCAATTTTCGGGAAATCTTTCATTTTCGGGAAATCTCTTATAATTTTCGGGATTTTTTTTTTTAAATTTTTGGTGAATTTTCATTCCTTTCAAGTTCTCGTGCCATTTTTTGGAAAATTTCTTTCATTTTGGGGCAATTTTCTTCGGTTTTTGGTCAATTTTTATTAATTATCGGGAAATATTGCCAACTTACCAAAACTCCTAATGACTTAAACAAATTTTCCTAAAAGTTAATGTTAATAATTTCCCAATTCTCCCAATCGAATGAAAGCATGCAATAGGGAAAGTCAATCCGAGCCAGGAAGCTCCTTTCCCCGTGCATGCTCCCGTTTCCTAAGATTCTGCACCTTTGTCCCAATGTGTTCCATCAATTTGTCAATGACAGTGAATGATGACAAAACGTGTTGCTCTTAACAGCTAAAATTACGTTACCACAACGTCCCTGGTTCAATTTAGCTCCCCCCTCCCCCTTTCTTCCCCTGACATTTTATCCTGCCTCCGTCCGTAGTTCCTTTCTGTACCTTGCTATCATGATGGCAGGATGGGACTCCTTTATATCATAAGTCGGGCCCACTAAAAACTATAAGATAAATGGGCCCGTAAAAGGTAGATGGACCCATCCTGGGACCCGTCATGATAGCAGGAACCTAAGTGGCCAACCAAAAGAGATAGATTAAATAGTTAATATCAAACGGAGAAAACATGAATGGATGAGTGAATGAATCGCTTATACTATTCTTAATATCCTCTCACGACAAAGTTAGAGGCCCAACAGTACATCCTAATGAACATTTTCATACTTAAAATGCCTTTATCTCTGCCTACCTTTGTGTTACCAGCGTATAACTGTACAATCGGTAAAAGCGCGGCCTTTCTGGAGTGTCCGAGTCACTACAAATTTCATTAGAGGGGCATCTTTGAAATGGACCATCCAGGGCAAAACTTACTATTTGGACCGGGGACATTGTCATGCCATAAACTAATGAGCGCCCTCTTCAATCTTTTTTTGTAAAGATTAAAAGGTGCCCATTCTCTCTCTCTCTAGGTGCCGAGTCTAAAACAGACATTGGCGATCATGGCCCTCCAGCCCATTACAGAGATAAAAAAGTGTTATTTAAAATATTAACATATATTCGAGTCCCCTTATATTATGATTGATCTTTTTATTGACAGATTGAACAGTTGAACAGTAACACAAACATCAAGCACAATGACCCAGCTTTCACTCGTGGATCGCCTTTAATTTGAGTTCTGCCACTGACTCGCTGTAGACTGGGTGTGAATTTGGGCCATCTGGTCTAATCAATGCCAAATAACATTTATTCTCAGCAAGAAAATGTTGGACTCCTGAAAAAATATCTCAGGACCCCTTATTTGTTATTCACATTATTTTATTATTTAAATATATTCCAATTCATGACCAATACAATTGGCTAATCATGATCTACTGTTCTATAAGTCTAAATCCTCCAATCAAGACTTATGATCTACAATTTTTCAAATTTGTGAAGATTTGGGTATAAATTTGTTCTATGTTACCGTATTTTGGACCAGAATATCTTGATATTTTGTTTGAAGCCGTAAATTTAAAGAAATAAAGGAAATGTGTCACAAGTTTTTTTGGACCGATAAGAGGTTTTTGTATTTTTCCGGAAAGAGGGGAGGGGGAGGGGGTCTCTCTATAAAGCTTTACTGATGTGCTACATGCTTTGAAATTACGACAGTTGGAAAGTGCCCTCAGATCCTGTGCCCCCAGATCCTCTTCCCCAGATCCTGTGCCCCCAGATCCTGTGCCCCCAGATCCTGTGCTCCCCAGATCCTGTGCCCCCAGATCCTGTGCCCCCAGATCCTGTGCCCCAGATCCTGTGCCCCCAGATCCTGTCCCCCAGATCCTGTGCCCCCAGATCCTGTGTCCCCAGATCCTGTACCCCAGATCATGTGCTCCCAGATCCTGTGCCTCCAGATCCTGTGCCCCCAGATCCTGTGCCCTCCAGACCCTGTTCCCTCCAGATCCTGTGCCCCCCTCCAGACTGAAACATCTTGTAACATGTGCAATAACAAGAAAGTAACACTTTGAGTGACCTGTGCCGTACTGTACCAGCCAATAGGCAGATATGCGCCCTATGCTATCATTGGCCTACACATGAAGCAGAGATATGGTATATCACATCTGCCTGCATGCATGAAGTACGTAATCGGGAAACAAAACAGTAGAACGTGCTCCCTGATCTGGTAACTTTGATATCTTGGTACCTTTACAACTGTGTACTTTCATATTTGTGTTCAAATATCATCGCGTATGTGTATTTATATAGAAGCAAGCAAGCCTAATTTTGTTGAGATCACTTCTTGGAATTGTTACATTTCTTAAAAAGTTGAATGTTCAAATATTTGTTTAAAAATTCAAATGCTAAGACCCTTTAATTTAGTGAACAAGTCCAAAAAGGAGGAATTTATCTATAGTTATTGTAATATTAATTTCATTCTTATATGCGCAAATACTGAACAAATTTACATTCAAATGCGCTTTACAAACATTTGTAAATCTATACAAAATTAAATTAAATTATAAAAAAGCATAAATATTTACCTATGTATAAAAGTTACTTACAGTAAGAAATAAAGGAAAATGTAAGATTTAACAGTCTAACAAATGATGCAAAAGGCAAATACTAATTACAAGACTATCGCGCTATAAGATATCAAATACCTAAAATGACTATCAAAACAGTTAAACGATAAGAACACAAACCTGAAGTAAAATATATATAACAATGAGGATACGTGAGCCATGTCGGTAAAAAGAATAAAAATAGACCTGATTTGAAATATAAAAACATAAAAAATAAATATAACTAACACTTAAATGAATTGAAGGCTATGGTAAACAGATGTGTTTTTAGATTTTTCTTAAAATGACGGTTGGGCAAATTTCACCTTAATCTAGTGCTCATTTCAATAACCCAAAAGTTTGGTCTCCGCAATGTTTTTTTGATGGTTTTTATATCTTTGAGACCCGCTGATTCAGAATCTGCGTGATGCCACCCTCGTGACCTTGGGCGTTTTGAGATATCCAAGATGGCCGCCAAAATGGCCTCCCACCATATAAAACATGTTGTATCTTTGCTTTTAGAGCACCTATAAGAGCGGTTTTGTGTTCAACACTATGTTGTTCATGCAGTCATGCCATAGATTCCATCTCCAGATCTCTGACCAATTCAATCACTTTTGCTATGCCAGAATAAGCAAAATGGCTGCCAAGATGGCTGCCGCCATATAAGACATTACATATCTTTGCTGTATGTACACCTATAAGAGCGGTTGTTGCATTCAATACTGGGTTAGTCATACATTCCATTTCTGATGAATTTGGATACCTTTTAGAATGTTGGAATATCCAAAATGGCCGCTATACTGACCTAGAGGAATTTGAGGTATCCAAGATGGCCACCAAGATGGCCGCAGTTATAGCATATCTTTACTTTTGGCGTCCAATGCTAGGTTATTCATAGCATAGATTTCATTTCTGATCTTAAGTCGGCAAGGTAACGGGTTGCAAGGTCACGAAGACACTTACAAGTTAACAATGAAATTCAAAAATTGATTCGTATACCTAACTGGGATCCGCAATTCAACAGTCAATCTGAAAAGCATAGGTGAAATATGAGTGTACTTTGGGGTTCTGGCAGCTGCTTTTGGACCAACTACAGTTTTGGTAAGAGACAGTCAGGCAAATTATGATATAAGGAGTTGCAATAATCAATGTGAGATGTTACAAAAGCGTGTACCAGAGATTCGCACGAGGCATTATCAAGGTATTTGCAGATCTGCCAAAGTTTGTAAATGCTCTATGAAGCTTTCTTACATACAGCAGCTACTTGTGCGTTAAAAGAGAGATTCTTGTCAAAAATGAGGCCAAGTTTTCGAACACTACAACAGTTCGGACCAGCCATTGGGTGTTCCCCCCACCCCCCTTCCCCTCCCCCTTCCAACCCCCCTCCCAACCAGACACACACACACTAATACAACATTTCGAGGAAATGTTCACACAAAAAAAAATGATTAAAAACAAAATTGCCCTAAGAAGTATATATATATATATATATATATATATATATATATATATATATATATATATATATATATATATATATATATATATATATATATATATATATATATATATATATATATATATATATATATATATATATATATATATATATATATATATATATATATATATATATATATATATATATATATATATATATATATATATATATATATATATATATATATATATATATATATATATATATATATACATATATATATATATATATATATATATATATATATATATATATATATATATATATATATATATATAAATATATATATATATATATATATATATATATATATATATATATAAATATATATATATATATATATATATATATATATATGTATATATATATATATATATATATATATATATATATATATATATATATATATATATATATATATATATATATATATATATATATATATATATATATATATATATATATATATATATATATATATATATAGATATATATATATATACATATATATATATATATATATATATATATATATATATATATATATATATATATATATAATATATATATATATATATATATATATATATATATATATATATATATATATATATATATATATATATATATATATATATATATATATATATATATATATATATATATATATATATATATATATATAATATATATATATATATATATATATATATATATATATATATATATATATATATATATATATATATATATATATATATATATATATTATATATATATGTATATATATATATATATATATATATATATATATATATATATATATATATATATATATATATATATATATATATATATATATATATATATATATATATATATATATATATATATATATATATATATATATATATATATATATATATATATATATATATATATATATATATATATATATATATATATATATATATATATATATATATATATATATATATATATATATACACTTCTGCAATTTAACATACTGTTTGTGTACAGCTCCTCTAAATCTCTTTCTTATGAATGTCGGCGCTATATAACTTTTATTATTATTGATATATTATGTTCGCATGCTCTCGTGCTAAAGATTAGAGGTTTAGGGGTCAAGCAAAAAGAGGACTTCAAAATGGTGAAGGAACTTCAATATCAACAGACTGACCGAATAGTCTTTAATTTACCTCAAACAGTCAAAAGCAGTTTCCAAGTTGTGACTAATTGAGTTTGAAGCATTTTTTTTTATGAATGCAGAAATATGTATGTAATAGAGGACACATCAAAATCTCCAAAATGTTATTCTTGAAATTTCGAATTTTAATCCAATTAAGCTCAAGTTGTTGCTACTTGTCTATAAATCTGTATTACTTTTGTTCATCACATAAGCATTCAACCATAATGTACCAAATTGGAATGCATAATGGCTACCAGGAGCGTATGGGGAAGGGTCAACCTCCAGGGGAAGGCGGAAAGAAACAAATTTCCACTGAGGCTGGTTACAAGTGAAAAAATTGCGCTGGTGAATTTTTTGATGGACACTTAATTCAAGTGTCCATCAAACGTTGCGTTAATCGAAAAATCTCCATAAAAACTTCCTCCATTTTCGGGAATTTTCATCAATTTTTAGGAAATGTTGCCAAACTTTACAAAACTGCTTCAATTTAACCATTTTGGTTCCAATTTTGTTTGAATAATTTCCCAATTTTACTTCCCAACCAGGAAGAAAATATGCAACCGGGAAGCTGAAATCCTCCAGGAGGAGGAGAGAGGTGTATTTTTCTCTTGCTCCCCTCACTTCCTACGTCTCTGTTTGTTACTTGAATGTATATGTCTGTTTCCACTTTCTATTCCCGACAGATGACTAGTTGCTTTCCCAGCGCACACGCTACTACTGATATACATCAAGATGATTACCATTGTCAATGTGATGAACAAAATGTATATTCAGTGGAACAAACATTCCTGATATAGATCTATTGTGTCTTCGGGCGTACTTAGAACATTTTAAGAGCTATATAGTGTTTTTTTTGCACCATTTTCTTCTATTGTGTAATAATAATTATAGCTGGCAATAACTATCGGGGTTGGATATTTTAATGCAATGCAAATGCAATGTAGGGGCGCTGAAATAAAGAGGTCAACCTCAGAATTTGGCGACTTCTTTGTTGCAAAAATTGCCAAGATTAGACAAGAGCTGAATAGAGAGGTTGTGATCACACCCTTTGAGTTCTGGTATGGACTAGCTCTTGACAGAGGAGGATGTACAACATCTGATACTAAAAGCAAAATCTACTCAGTGCATCCTCGACCCACTACCCACTTATCATTAAAGGAGAATATCAATGTTTTTCTTTCAACTCTTACTAAACTGGTTAATCTTTCTTTGCAACGTGGGAAATTCCTTAAGCAATGGAAAGAAGCCGTATAGTAAAGCCATTTTAAAAAAACAAGGGCTTGATGTAACATATTATAACTATCGACCAGTAAGCAATCTTAGTTTCTTGTCTAAAATAGTTGAGCGTGCTGTTGTTGAACAAATGATCAAGCATAGTCAGCAGCATGACTTATTACCTTCCTGTCAATCAGGGTTTCGCCCATTCCATAGCACAGAAACTGCTTTAGCTAAAATTCAGTCAGACATACTGCTGCAACTAGACAAACAAAAATGTGTCATTCTAGTACTCCTTGACTCAAGTGCGGCTTTCGACATAATTGATCATGAGGCTTCTCAAAACTTTAAATAAGCGTTTTGCCATTGATGGAACCATCTTAGATTGGTTTGAATCCTATTTAGTTCAGAGGAAACAAAAACTCCTTATCAGCAATGCTGAATTAAGGGCATTTGATGTAGAATTCGGTGTGCCTCAGGGCTCTTGTTGTGGACCCCTATTATTCACATGGTATACATCTTCTCATTTTGATGCTTTGATAGCCGTTTCTCCCAGTATTCATGGTTATGCTGATGACCACAGCTTATACATGTCGTTCAATCAGTCAATGTTAATGATCCATCAAATGTGATCTCAGTCATAGCTGAAATTGAAGGTTGTTTGAAAATAGTGAAAGATTGGATGATTTACAACAAATTAAAAATGAACGATTCAAAAAGTAAAGTCATTATTTTTGGATCCAATTACCAACTAACTAAATTAAATATTGGCAGAATTGCTATTGGTAACGACAGTGTGAAATTATCTTCCACTGTCAAATATCTGGACGCTTGGTTAGATTAAGGTATGACAATGGCTGACCATGTCAATCACAAATGCAAAACTGCCTTTTACCATTTATTTAACATCAGAAGGTGCATGAAGTTTCTGGACAGAAGCTCTGCAATATCACTTGTAAATGTACTTGTGCATAGCTGCATAGATTATTGCAATGCCCTCCTTGCAGGAGTGCCAGGTGTTACAGTGAAAAGGTTGCAGCGTATTCAAAATTATGCTGCAAGGCTCGTCACAAGAAGCAACCGTTTCACTCCATCACTTTATCTACTGCAAAATCTTCATTGGCTATCTGTCTCATATAGAATTAAATTTGAAATTTTAATCCTCATTTTTAAATCCCTTCATAACATGGCCCTATTATATCTGACCGAAATGTTTCAAACAAACTTGCTCTCAAAACCACCTCATCCTTTATGTTCCAAAAAGTAAACTTACATATGGCGATCGCTCTCTGGAAATATTTGGCCCAAAACTTTGGAATGACTTACCTCTTTCAATCAAATCTGCTCAATCCCTTAAGCAATTTCACACCTTGCTTAAGACTCACTTATTCAATTGTGCTTTCAAGTCCTCTTCATAATTTTCTTGTTTTTTATTTTCTTTATATTTCATATCTTATTTATACATTTGTATTTATTTTCTTTATATGCATATTTTGTAAGGCGCATTAGAATAAGTTATTTAGATAATGCGCCATATAAGTGTAATAAACTTAAACTTAAACCCAAAAATAGGTCTCATCTTGATGTGGGTACTCATCATTGGAATAACCTTGCTCCTCTTATAAAGAACGCTAAAAGTATTTCCTCATTCGGGTCTTTTAGTATCCAAATACTAAGCATTTCAGCTAATGTTGTACGATAGAGGTTAGCATGGTATAAGGGACAGGAGTTGTAATTCTTATCCTTCGGGCTTGTTTTAAGCCTGCTGTTGATAAAAGTGGTGAACCCTTCTTTTGGTCCTTCTCCCGGACTGGTCAATTTGTACTATTTGTATTCGTATTAAGAAACATAAGTTATGTATTTTTTGTAATAATTCATATCTTCATTCGTTTAATTGCCTCTGTCTTGTAACGGCAGAAGACTGGCCTGCTTTGCTTTATCAGGCTTCCTCCACTTACATTAGTGCCTACTTTTTTTGCAAATGTATATAGTGTGTTATATTATGAAGAAAGTGGAAAATAAAGATGCAGACAAACAAATAGCAATGCTGGAACAAAGGTGCGACGAATAGCAATGTGTGTAAGGCATAGAGCCAAGGGGCAGGAGCCATGGGGCAACCAATATCATTTAGGGGCGCTAAATCAAAGTGGCAACCAACAGATTTACATAAATGTATGGGACCATCTATTTCACTGCAGAGAGTTGCAGAGCCAAGCTGAGGATATCTTAACACAAGAGCATGCGAACATAATATATCGATAATAATGAAAGCTATATAGCGCCGACATTAATAAAGAATAGATTTAAAGGAGCTGTACACAAACGGTATGTTAAATTGCAGAAGTGTAAATCAGTCAATTTAAATATTTAAATAGTAGAAGAGAGAGTGGGGGAGAAACCTATTTACTTTACTGGTTTGGGAATTGTTATATTGCCTTTTGCCATATAGTTTTTATAATGGAACTCCAAGCTACAAATTACATTTTTCTACTTACAAATACTCTTAGCGGTATTGTTGAAAAATTGAAGTAATTCATCATATTTTCTGCATCGCATTGTATATTATGCAATAGGAGCATAAGCGTTCAAGGCTAAAGCTCTGTGAGGGAGAAGGAGTCAGGTAGGGGGGGGGGGGGGGGGAGCGGGGGAACCTAGAAAAGCTCCAGGCTGGAAGAATGTTTGTTATTTTACGTGGCTTTTTGTGTTGGATGTTCAAGCTGCAAATAACGTTAAGTTCAAATCAATTATTTTAGAAAGCATGCTCTATAATATTTAATAATATTTCAGTGACCATATAGGCCTATTTTTGTATTATGATTTTATAGATATTTTGTATTTAACAAATTCTCCTCTTTCAATCTGTTAATGTGCATAATTTGTCATTTGCTTCTTTCATTTTCAATATCTACCTCGTCACCCCATATGACTTAAAAATTAGTCATCCTTTATCTTGTGGCACTTTTTTTTCCTATTATAATTATAGCTATCTATTTTGATGCAGGAGTTATCATATATGTTTTGTATTCCAGAAATTTTAGTTTTACAATCTACTCATGTGAATAATTTATCCGCTGATTGTTTAAAGGAAAAGTATCGTCCCATAAATACATTCAGAAGTGAACGCCGCCGTCCTGGTAACGTCACTTCCGGTTTTCAATTTTCATTATGAAGATTATCGATTGCGAGAAATCTGCAATGCGGCGATCACACATCGGCCAGACCAAACATAAGGACCTACGTGTGTTATCGAAAACATCACAGATTTCTCTCGCAATCAACTTAGGATAATTGAAAACCGGAAGTGACGTCACCAGCACGGCTGCGTTCACTTCTGAATGTATTTATGGGACGATACCTTTCCTTTAATTTCAATATTTATCTCGAAATTTGTATCATATCCATGATAGACCTATTATTGTTTTGTACGCATGCTCAACGATGTCTTAACAGTAGTTTCGACTAAAGCAATATTATGAATAATAATATGAATGAAAAAATACTGCCATAAGTTATGATATTAATTATTGTTTTCAACCGTGTATAAAAGATCATGGACAGGACCCTACAATTCTCCAGCTTAAAGGAGCGATATCGCTGTACTATCAACAATAAATACAGTGCACCTAGCACATACTCCTGGGATGAATTGTGTTTCAATAAAATAATTTGTCCACGTTACTTTACTCCCTTTAAATGCTTAACAGATCTTTGATTCAAAATATCAAAGGAAAGTTATCGTCTCGTAAATACAATCAGAAGTGACGCCGCCTTGCTGATAACGTCACTTCCGGTTTTCAATTTTCCATGATGATTGCGAGAAATCTGCGATGTTATCGATCACACATCTGCTGGACCGAAGATAAGGGTTCATATGTGCTATCAATAACATCACAGATTTCTTGCAATCAATAAGGAAAATTGAAAATCGGAAGTGACGTTTTCAGCATGGTGGCGTTCAATTATGAATTTATTCATGGAAAGATACCGCTCCTTTAATGTACATTTTGAATATATCTATGTTAATTAATATCATTTGTAGTTTTATTCCGAATTGTTATGTTGTTTTTCCCAGACAGCACAAGCTTTTTGGCAACAAATTGATGACGTCAGTAAGGAATGCTCTTAAAATGTATGACACCACAATGATTTATTTTGATACGAAATCGCCCATTTAACTGGTAGAAATATGGTATAAACCATGAAAAAATCAATAAATTTCATTTGATCAAAATCACTAAGAAATTGACCATTCTATATCACCAAAGCTTACTACAACTGCTGTATAGATTAATTATTCAAATTTTAATTAAATTTCATGACATCAGAAAGAGAAAACTTTTGAATTTTCATATGTGAACTTTTATTTTTCAATCCTTTACCAACAGTCCTCATACAGTTATATTACCATTATAATCATGATTATACTTGTTTGCCTTTATAAGTTTATAAGTATTTTCTTTTTAAGAAAGTTTAGTTTTACAATCTGTTTAATACGCATAATTTATCATTTGATTCTTGAATTTTTATCTCGTACAGTTTAACTTTCATTGTGTTAGGCCTACAGGCCTAGGCCTATTGTTGTTTTGTAACACGCAGCTGAATATCTTAGCTTCCAATATAACATGAATATTAGGAATAATGATATGAATGAAACAATACTGCCTTATTGTTCTGATTATTGCTGAACCTCTTCAACGGTGTATTGAACCTCTTCAACGGTAAACTGAACCTCTTCAACGGTGTATTGCACCTTTTCAACGGTGTATTGAACCTCTTCAACGGTGCATTGATTCTCTTCAACGGTGTGTGTATTGATTCACCTCTTTAACAGTGTATTGAACCTCTTCATCGGTGTATTGAACCTTTCAACGGTGTATTGATTCACCTCTTCAACGGTGTATTGATTCACCCCTTCCACGGTGTATTGAACCTCTTCAACGGTGTACTGAACCTCTTTAACGGTGTATTGAACCTCTTCAATGGTGTATTGAGCCTCTTCAACGATGTATTGAACCTCTTCAACGGTGTATTAAACCTCTTCAACGGTGTGTTGAACCTCGTCAACCGTGTATTGATTCACCGCTTCAATGGTGTATTGAACCTCTGCATAGCTTTATTAAACCTTTTCAACGGTGTATTGAACCCTTTCAACGGTGTATTGATTCACCTCTTCAACGGTGTATTGAACCTCCTCAACGGCGTATTGAAGCTTTCAACGGTGTATTGATTCACATCTTCAACGGTGTATTGATTCACCTCTTCAACGGTGTATTGAACCTCTTCATCGGTGTATTGAACCTCTTCAACGATGTATTGAACCTCTTCAACGGTGTATTAAACCTCTTCAACGGTGTGTTGAACCTCGTCAACCGTGTATTGATTCACCGCTTCAATGGTGTATTGAACCTCTGCATAGCTTTATTAAACCTTTTCAACGGCGTATTGAACCTTTCAACGGTGTATTGATTCACCTCTTCCACGGTGTATTGATTCACCTCTTCAACGGTGTACTGAACCTCTTTAACGGTGTATTGAGCCTCTCCAACGGTGTATTGAACCTCTTCAACGGTGTATTGAACCTCTTTAACGGTGTATTGAACCTCTTCAACGGTGTATTGAAGCTTTTCAACGGTGTATTGAACCTTTTCAACGGTGTATTGAAACTCTTCAACGGTGTATTGAATCTCGTCAACGGTGTGTATTGAACCTCTTCAATAGTCTATTGAACCTATTCAACAGTGTATTGAAGATCTATAGCCAGCAAGCAACAACTTGAGTTTTATAGGTAGAAAATATGATATAAACTAAATACCAAAACCACTAAGAAACTGTCCATTTTACATCATTGATTCACCGCTTCAATGGTGTATTGAACCTCTGCATAGGTTTATTGAACCTTTTCAACGGTGTATTGAACCCTTTCAACGGTGTATTGATTCACCTCTTCAACGGCGTATTGAACCTCCTCAACGGCGTATTGAACCTCTTCAACGGTGTATTGATTCACCTCTTCAACGGTGCATTGAACCTCTTCAACGGTGTACTGAACCTCTTTAACAGTGTATTGAGCCTTTTCAACGGTGCATTGAACCTCTTCAACGGTGTATTGAACCTCTTAAACGGTGTATTGAACCTCTTCAACGGTGTGTTGAACCTCGTCGACCGTGTATTGATTCACCACTTCAATGGTGTATTGAACGTCTTCATAGGTTTATTGAACCTTTTCAACAGTGTATTGAAACTTTTCATTGGTGTATTGATTCACCGCTTGAACGGCGTATTAAACCTCTTCAACGGTGTATTGAACCACTTCAACGGTGTATTGAACCTCTTCAACGGTGTATTGAACCTCTTTAACGGTGTATTGAACCTCTTCAACGGTGTATTGAAGCTTTTCAACGGTGTATTGAACCTTTTCAACGGTGTATTAAAACTCTTCAACGGTGTATTGAATCTCTTCAACGGTGTGTATTGAACCTCTTCAATAGTGTATTGAACCTATTCAACAGTGTATTGAAGATCTATAGCCAGCAAGCAACAACTTGAGTTTTATTGGTAGAAAATATGATATAAACTGAATACCAAAACCACTAAGAAACTGTCCATTTTACATCATTTTGAATTTGAAGGTTTGACTATGATAAATTCTTCAAATCTTATTCATATTTCATGACATCACAAAGAGAAAACCTGTGAAATTCCTTACGTTCACTTCTTGTTTTTGATCCTTTACCACCGGTATGTGTATGGGAGCAATTTACGATCCTACCCCATGGTCGGGATTTTCCTACTAAAAGTAAGGGGGAAAAGTCAAAAGTGGGGATGGGGAATCACTAAATCACGTTAAGATGCAAAAATTACCATACAAAATATACAAATTTTGAAAAAAGTGGGGGTAATGCTTCCTTTGCCCCCTGTCCCCTTCTTCTCCTTCCTCAAATCCCGCCTATAATCCTACCAATGGCATCACGATATCTGATCCGACCCTCAATCAAAATTTAGCGAGAGAAATTAGCCTGATGATTCTGAAAAGTCTAGAGAATTACAACTAGAAACCAAAAGGTTGTGTGGTTCTGATGCCTCATTATTTAGAAGCTGGTGTAGTGCAGGTGGAATGATAAAGATATCTTTTTTATGGACTCGTATTAAATGTCACTCCTTATATTATAATTTACATCTGAGAATATTGAGATCTGCTTAACTTCATTTTGTTAATCAGTCAGAAGACCCAGTTAGACCCCGTATGAATTTCAGATCTGTTTCATGGCCCCTTCCTCTCCAAACAGAGAAATGTTGAATATTTTATTCATATAATTGAAGTTATGTTGTACTTGGCAGACGGTGGAAGAATAGAAGAGAGTTTTTTTTTTCCATCATGAATTAAAAAGTTTTATTGGAGGGGAGAGGGGCATTTCATCCTCATCCAAATGGCTTAATGAACTCTTGACATCTCTGCATGTGCATACTCTCAAGCTTCATCCATGAATTGGGCTGGGGGCATAACTTGATCGGGAGGGCATAACCTATGAGGGGAAGGGGAGGAGGGGGGGGCAGGGACTAAGAAAAACCCAATAAATATTCTAAACTTTTCAAATAGCACCTTAAAGTGCGTGTGTGGGTGCAGGGAAGGGTTACGTCTATGAAGAAGAAGATTGAATCATTGATTGATTTAATGATGAAAATGTAATAGTCCAGATTTTAAGGGAAAACAATGGAAAAAATGTGTGTTCGGAGATGTCATACATTTTGGAGACCCGCCCACCATGTATTGAACCAGGGACGCTTAAGCTTTTAGATAGTTAAACAGTCATACATTATCTGCTAATAATAATCAACCCATTAATAAATCATCTGAATGAATGAAAGAATTGCATAATAGAGACATTTATCAGTTTATCAGTAACTTCAGAAATTTGTAAGTGCATGGGAAAGTTTTAGTAGATATATTTTGACAGGTGGAAGGCATCGAGTGTATTGAAAATGCAATGAACACTTGACGGATATGGGTGTAGTCATGAAATATAGCGGGGCTTTAATTCCAAGCTGTGCGGGCGCCTAATTCCAAGCTGTGCGGGGCTTAATTCCAAGCTGCGCGGGCGCTTTAATTCCAAGTTGCCGTGGGGGTTTAATTCCAAGCTGTGTGTTAGGGCTTAATTCCAACAGGGATCATTTATATAACAAATCCCCGATTCCAAACTGTGTGCGGGCTTAACTCCAAGCTTGAGCTCGGCACGTGGCTTAATTCCAAGAGCTCGGTGCAGGAGGCTTAATTTCAAGTTGTGTGGGGGCTTAATTCCAAACTGCAGTATATGTGTGTGTGTGTATGTGTGTGTGTGTGTGTGTGTGTGGCTTAATTCCAAGCTGTGGGTGGATATAATCTAAGCTGTGGGTGGATATAATCCAAGCTGTGGGGGGTCAAGTTAATTAGGTGGGGTCAAGTTAATTTCAAGCTGTGTATGGGGGTTGCATCCAAGCTGTGAGGGGGCTTCATTCCAAGCTTTGCGGGGCTTAATACTAAGGTGTGTGGGCTTAATTCCAAGCTGCGGGATAAATTCCAAGGTGTGTGTGTGGGGGGGGGGAGGAAGAGAGGGTTAATTCCATTGAAGTCAATTGTGAAGGGAATGAAGTCAATTGTGTCAAGCGGATATAGGTGAGCGATTGAACCATGTGGGGAAGTAGGGGATTTAAACATGTACAGTAGGGGAAATTACTATTTTAAGACTACGAGCAGGGGCGTAGCCAGTAGGGGGCAGGGGCATGTTCCCCGCTTTCAGATCTAGAGGCCCTGCCACTTGTTACCCCCAAATGAAATGACAAAATATAGTTAATTGTTCAAAGTCAAATACAGAATGTGCAGTTACACACACTCCTCTAACACCTCCTGCACACCTCACCAATTTAAGCACCCAAACTTATATGCCTGCAGTTTGCATCATTAATCTCGCCCCTTGCACCCATTCCCCTCCCTTGAACCCCACCCCATGCCAGTACCTAGCAACGCCACTGCGGTCGAGTGCAGTGAGTTCACATTGGGAATTGAAATTAGTGGAAGATTTCTTGGCTTTATCAACTAATCTATTCAGAGGTGTACAGGTCATGTTTTAAGCAATAGCAGGTGTGAGCCCCAGTTGTGCGAATGTCTCTTTAATGTCAATTTTCCACCTCCCCTAGTTGTGGGAATAAATATTTGATTGGTTGGTGCTAATACACTATAAATATCTGTATTTTACACTGACAACTTTTACATTAAGTTTTAAAATGTAGATAGATATATTGGGTATTTTACAACTAGTCTTCAATAGTAATCCACCTGTAAAAAAAAAAAAAGATGGATGAAATCCCGCCGGGAATTGACTCAGGAATATCTAACTTAGTGATGTCATGATATGACCACTTCACCAAAGTATTTGATTCTATTAAGCTTTAAGATAATTATACAAAGTGACTTATAATGACCAACCCGTAAAACATCCTTTGCAACTTGCGATTGTTCAGCATTGAAAAGGATTCACTTCAAAGAAAATTCAAAGGTGGCAGCCTTGGCACCGTCTTTTGATTAATTTAGTCTTTGTCCTGAGAGAACAAGAATGCGATTACAGACAATAAACAAAGGAACTTAGGTTATGAAAGGGTAGTAATTCACAAAAATATAAAAAAGATTAATTTGATATAAATTTACAGGTTGTGGGTGGACTCAAAATATATCTTTTTTTTTTTTAAATATTACATTTCAGCAACATAGGCATGTGCAGATTATCTCACGACATAAGCATGCCAAATTAGAAGCAAAACGGCATGTACTTGCATGATATGATGATGATGATGATGATTGTACAATGATGATGATGATGATGATGATGATGATGATGATGATGATGATGATGATGATGATGATGATGATGATGATGATGATGATGATGATGATGATGATGATGATGATGATGATGATGATGATGATGATGATGATGATGATGATGATGATTTTGATAATAATATTAATAATAATAATTTTAATAGTAATGATAATGATAATGATAATAATAATAATAATAATAATAATAATAATAATAATAATAATAATAATAATAATAATAATAATAATAATAATAATGATAATAATAATAATAATAATAATAATAATAATAATAATAATTTAAAAATAATAATAATAATAATAATAATGATAATAATAATAATAATAGTAATAATAATAATATAATAATAATAATAATAATAATAATAATAATAATAATAATAATAATAATAATAATAATAATAATAATAATAATAATAATAATAATAATAATAATAATAATAATAATAATAAGATTTTATCATTAATAATAACAATAATATAATGATGATGATGATATGATGATGACTAAAACGACGACGACGACGACGACGACGATGATGATGATGATGATGATGATGATGATGATGATGATGATGATGATGATGATGATGATGATGATGATGATGATGATGATGATGGTGATGATAATGATGATGATGATGATGATGATGATGATGATGATGATGATGATGATGATGGTGATGATGATGATGATGATGATGATGATGATGATGATGATGATGATGATGAGGATGATGACGACGATGACGACGACGACGACGACGACGACGAAAACGATGACGACGATGATGATGATGTAGAGACTATCTTTGAGTCATGATTAATCAATGTGCCAAATTTGACATGTCATTGATGTATGGTTCATGAGGTACCGTGTTTACAAGCTGTTTTTAGTAAACCACATTATGCACCGCCCACAACTCTTATTATACATACAATTTTACAAGAATAGGCATACACCAACCATAACATCCATACAATACATGACATACATCTGCATGCATTGCATACTCGCAGCGCCCTCAATATATATTTCTTCTTAAATACGTACACGCGCTTTAAACGTTCCCGAAATAAACCCCGTGTGTGCGCACGTGCAGTGTATATATAATTGTACACTGTATGTATGGGAGATGTTCTATTTTCCAGCATGTGGAAGATCCGAACATCGCTGATGTAAGGGTGCGAATCTTTCATGCTTATTTATGCCAAAGAAGATGCAAAACAGACTTATGGTTATCAAAATATGAGCATTTAAAGGCTTTTACATTTTCCCCCGCCCACTCATTAATATGCACGATATTGATACTAAAAACAATAGGGACAATATATTGGTCATGATGCATCTATGTGCCAAGAAATGTATTGTTTAGGAGATATCGTGCTTACAAGCAAAGCGTAACAGACATACACACATACATACATGCACACATGCATACATACATACATACACACACACGTACGTGCGCACGTACGTACCTACGTATGTATGTACGCTTTGAGATAAAATATTTACAACATTTGTTTTGTAAATGATACAAATTGCAGAAGTTGAAAATAAAACGTGTATACAATATATTCTCAGGAAATTTGTGCGCCCTGTGAGCATTCGGCGCCCTCTCAGAAAACTTCACTGGGGAGTTTCCCCCGTCCCCCTGCCGCCACGGTATACTGGGAAGGTATTTCCCACTCCCCCGGTCCACGGTTTCAGACGAAGCGCCCTTGCTGAGATGATTGCACAGTTCTTACCCGATTTAACCCGAACAACGAACGTTTGCCATGATAATGGCCTGATGGTAAAGCGATTTTCGTTTGGTCAATAATTACACTTTTATGCGAAACAAATCAAACCAAAAATTAAAATGGCGTGGGTGAAGCCGTAGAACTGCAATCCAAAATGCATCACACCAAAATAAACCTCCTTCCCGGGAGATATGCAAAGCCTCGGAAAGGACTAAACTTTTTGGACAATCGATATGAATGATTGGGAAGATGAATATATGTCATCAGTTCCTAAAAATTGAACTTCCTGACCTTTTCTTTAAAATTTTATGATCTTCACTTTCTCCATCGCTCCTTTCCGCCGACTTGCAGACTTGAGACTAAAATGACGACCTATATCTCAATAATAATCAATTACGTACTTAACCTCTTCACTCCCACTGGATCACTGATCTGCTGATAAGGCTGCCGCAATATTTCGCCATCTCGTTTTGTCCTTGGCCATGACATGAGCTTCACATGATGAAAACCCCATTCAGCCATTTCCTGTAAATCGGTCGTCACTGTTGGGTCCCAGAGAACTCCTCATCTGGTTCCCGACTTTCATCTGAAACTGCCATTGCGCCGAAAAGTTGGTTGGGGGTTTTCTGTTGGGTCCTTAATGGTTGTCACATTGAATTTGTTGCAGTTCCTGTAACCGGAGTTGTTTTACGGTGTGGGATACTTGGCTCCACGCCATACTAATCAATTATCAATTAATTAAACACCAAAGCAATGTAGTGTAACCAGGGTATCATAATTTTAAGTTTGTTTAGAATTAGGTATAAAGTACGGGTATTTGGACGCGTACCGAGGCCCAAGTGAGCATTACAGTAACCGGGTGGGGAGAAAGTGTGACGCAAAGACAAATTTAAGCTCTGCGCTTGATGTCAGCATATGTTGATGGATGTTGATTTTTCAGTTGATGTTGTGTCTAAGAAGTTGCAAGGGTTTGAATTCAAATAAAGCACCCGGTCCGGATGGTATACATCCTGATGTTTTACATGAGTGTTCTGATTTTCTTTGTTCCCCCGAGTATTATCTTTTCAAAGTGCTTTGATGTTGGTGTTGTTTCTAGTGATTGGAGAATTACTAATAACACTCCTATTTTTGGTGAGGATGCGAACCTACATAATGGCGATTTCGTCCGTCCGACCGTCCACAGTTTTTCCTGAGAATTCCTCAGAAACAGTTACAGTTTCTTCAGATATTCTTATGGAAGGTTAGAATTACCTTACAACATGTTAAAGTTTTTCAGAGACACTTTGAAGAATTGAAGAACAGTTTCCGTAAAAAGTCTACAAAACATTTGATATTTCTTTAGAAGATAACTGTAAAATGATATAAATTTCAGATATTCTTCAGAGATCATCAAGCGTCTCGCTCGTAGCACTGGAGATTTAAAATCCTTAAAAAAAAAAAAAATATTTGGGCGCCAACTGTTGTATTAGGCATGATTATAAAACTCCGCCTTTATTATTGTGGTCATTTGCATAAAGTTGTTAGAGTAAATGAACTGACCAGACTTTTAAATTTTATTTAGTATGCTCAGTCAGGGTGTGTGATAGGATTTGACTGCATATGACATAGGGAGGGATGCCATGTGGAACATGGATGGGGGCCATGAGGAGAATATGATATAATATATACCATGTGGTATACACCAAGGGCAATATATCAGGCATAATTATTTGACTCCATTTTTTTTCTTATTCAACAAGTCATTTGCATATAAGTTATTATATGAACTGACACTTTTATACATAGTATGCTCAATCAGGGACTGTGATAGCTAGGATGAGACTTCTTATGGGGCCTATGGGATGTCATGTGGGGCATTGGGTGGGATGTCATGTAGGACAGGGGGTGGGATGCCATGTGGAATAAGGTGGAATACCATGTAGAATATATAATGGAATGCCAAGCGGGACATAGAGTGGAATGCCATGGGATGGAATGTCATGTGAGACATGGGATGGTATGGGATGTCATGTGTGACATGGTGTCCCACCCCATTTCAACAAGTCATTTGCATATAAGTTATTATATGAACTGACACTTTCATACATAGTATGCTCAATCAGGGACTGTGATAGCTAGGATAAGACTTCTTATGGAGCCTATGGGATGTCATGTGGGACATGGGGTAGGATGCAATGTGTGACATGGGGTGGGATGCCACGTGGAACAAGGTGGAATGCCATGTGAGACATAGTGGGATGCCACAAGTAACACAGAGTGTGACATAGGTTGGGATGCCATGTGTGACATAGGGTAGGAGGCTTTGTGGGACATAGGATAGGAGGCCCATGGGGACATGGGATGTGATGCCATGTAGGACATAAAGTTGGATGTCATTGGGAGGAATACCATGTGGAACATAAGTGGGATCCAATGTGGGACATAAGGTGAGGATGTCAGGTGGGAAGCCACTGATGCGGGACATAGGAAGGGATGCCATGTGGAACATAGGGAGGGATGTCATGTGGTACATATGGTTGGATTAATGTGGGACATACAAGTAGGATGGGATCCGTGTGGGACACAGAGTTGATGCCAGTGGGTCATAGGGTGGGATGTCATGTGGGACATATGGTGGAATGCCACGTGGGACATATGGTGGAATGCCATGTGAGACATACTGTATGGTGGAATGCCATGTGGGAGATATGGTGGAATGCCGTGTGGGACAAGGCATGGGATGGGATGTCATGTGGGACATGGGGTGGGATGTCATTTGGGACATGGGATGGGATCCATGTGGGTCATAGGATGGGATGCCATGAGGGTTATTGAAAAGGATGTCATGTGGGACATATGGTGGAATGCCACGTGGGAGAAGGAATGGGATGGGATGTACTGTGGGACATGGGGTGGGATGATATGTGGGAAATATGGTGGAATGCCATGTGGGACAAGGGATGCAATGGGATGTCATGTGGGACATGGGGTGGGATGCCATGTGGGACATGGGATGCCATGTGGGACTTAGTGTGAGATGCCATTTTTATAAATGGCCGATCATATGATATGGGTGTCAATTTGCATGGGCAGGAGAACCATGACGGTATTTACCGTTCTGGTTAAAAAGGGTGACCACATTGCCACAGCTTGCCCTGTAACTATAGGTCAGTAGGTCTTGCTAGTGTTGTGTGCAAGGTCATACAGTTCATTGCTAAGGGTGTTTTACTATATCATTAACTGGTCAATGGTTTGTTGAATTTGTCCCAGCATGGGAGTTTCTTCATGATGTTACTAAACTAGTTGATTCTGGTCATAATGTGAATGCTATCTATTAAGAGTTCCAAAACGCATTTGATAAGGTTCCGTTCTGCCGTTAGGCTGGCTCATGTTGAAAACAAGAGCACTTGGTGTGGAGGGAAAGTGTGCCAGTTGGATATAATTCTTGGTTAATTGACAGGTCACAAAGATTTGTTGTTAATGGTGAAGTATCTCCATGGAAGAAAGTTACAAGTGGTGTTCCTCAGGGTTCTGTATTGGTTCCGCTTCTTTTCTTAATCTTTATAAATGATATTGATGTTTCCCTTTGCTCCAGGATTTGTAAATTTGCTGATGACACTAAGCTGTACAGTTTTTTTGATGATGCTTGGGATTCTTTACTGTTGCTGGATAAGTTAGTTTCTTGGTCCCAAACGTGGCAGATGTCATTCAATGTTGATACATGCTTTTGATTATTGCATGAATGGTTCAAATCTTACTTGTGTTGATCGAGAAAGGGATCTAGGTGTTGTCATTAATAGCAATCTGAAGCCTTCTAAACAGTGTGCATGCTTTAGCAGCTTCAAGAGCAAATAGGATGCTCTTGTATGATTAGAAGAACTTTTTGTTTTTTGGTAGAGAAGTTGTTCTTAATTTGTATCTGCAATTAGTCAGACCTCACCTTGAGTATGCTATTCAGGCTTGGAGTCCCTTTTATGAGAAGGATAAGTTCATTTTGGAGCAGGTTCAGCGAAGAGCCACTAGACTTATTCCCGAAGTAAGGAATCTTTTATGAATCTATGTTGCAAATTCTTGGTTTGACCACGCTTGAGGTGAGAAGAGTACGTGGCGATAAGATTCAGGTTTTTTAAATTCCTATCTGGTAGTTATGCTTTGACTTCCTGTAAATCTGTGCATGTTTCAGCCAATCCTCATATGACAAATGGTAACAGTTTAAAGTTAACCAAAGAGTTCTCACGGATAGATCTTCGGCGTTATAGCTTTTCGCAAAGAGTTGTTAATGTGTGGAATGGTTTGCCTGAGTGGGTAGCTCCAATTATCTTCACAATTTAAAGTCAACATTGATAAGTTCTTTACTAACTCTGGGCGTCTTTGAATTGTTATTTTTGTTTGTGTGGTGGTGGTGTTAGTTTGTGTTTTTTATGAGGTGATTCACCCTTCTTAGCCCGCCATCTTGTTATGTTGTGTATATGAATTAAGCTTGAAGTTTTGCAAAGTACATAAATTATTTTATTATTTGTTTTATATGTAAATAAGAGGTTAATGATAACGCCACCATTAAGTGTTGCATTTGTGGAGTAAAAGTTCATGATCATTGTATTATGATATCCAAACAAAAATGGAGTCAAAGCTCTGATTACTAAGTATTGAGATGAATGTAAAAATATTTTGCCTTTTCATGAAGTAAGCAATGAAGATGTAGAAATTTGGTGGACTAGCAGAAATTTGAACATCAAAACTAATTATCTGCATATGGAAGATGCGAAAAGGTATAATCTAAATCTGATTATTCACAGTTTGATTTCGAGGGGAAATCAGATCCTGATAATAATTTTTACCACAATGTTTTATGCAAATGCAAATATTTCTCAAATGATACACTTAGACAAGAAATTAGAGAAAACCCAAGGTTTCTCTGTTATTTATTTTAATAGAAGTTTAGTTTCGATTATTGACAAAGTGGAGATATGTCTTCATGATTTAGGCTAGCCGTATTGCAGTCCGAGACTTGGTTCAATGATGAAGTTGAGCTGAATGTGTCCATAAAGGGGTATTAGAGATGTCAGACCTCCAACAGTCCAAGCAGAATATAACAGGGGGCGGTGTTGCAATTTTTGTTAAAAAACTATTCACAATTCAAGAAGATTGACCCCTTATCTTCTGCTATTGATGATATTATGGAAACGATTTCAATTGAGATTATTTTAAAAAATAAGACAAATATTGTTATAAGCTTTATGTACAAAACTCCTTCAGCAATGCATGATGACTTTGATAGGATTGTTATTCAATAATATCAAAGTTGCCATAAAAAGTTATTTGTATGCGGGGGGTTTAATATTGATTTGTTGAAGCACATGCAAGGAACCCAAGAGTTTGTAGATGTTATGTTCAATATGGAATTACATCCTATCATTTCAAAACCAAGTAGAACCACACGATCAAGCACCACTTTAATCCATAATATTTTCACAAATAACTTTGATGAGGGACTGTACAGTGGATTGATGATAGATGATGTCAGTGATCATTTACCCATGTTCGCAGTTTGCAGTAGTAAACTTAATCATGAAATTACTGTGAAGTCAGTCTTTGTTGGGTGTATGAACAACGAAAATATAAATCAGTTTAGAGAAAAGCTGGTTGGAGAAACATGGTCTGAAGTGTATGGTAAAGAAAATGTTAATAAGGCTTATTCTTGCTTTATGAATAGGTTTTTAGAATTGTTTGATAGTTGCTGTCATGTTAAAAGAAGTCATGGTATGAAACGAAGAAAGACAAAGTCGTGGTTATCTAAAGGATTAGTAAATGCATGCAAAAAGAAGAACTTATTGTATAAGATGTTTTAAAGAAATAGATCAGTGAACAATGAGGAAAAATATAAACACTACAAAAACACCTTAACTAAAATATTACGTAAGTGTTAGAAAAGTTATCATGATAAACTGCTGTACGACTATAAAGGTGATACTCAAAGAACCTGGAGTACGTTAAATGAATTAATAAAAAAAGACAAAGCCAGTCAGGATTATCCTCAAAATGTCTTGCACAAGGGTCACTATATTTGACAATAAAAAGGCATGTTGCAAATGGCTTTAAAATACTTTGTAAAATATTGGTACAGAGCATGCTAATAATATTCCTAATATATGTGATAAATCTATTTTTATTTAACCATCAGAAATTATGTTTCTTGAAAATGTCAGTGAGGAAGAGATCATTAGTGTGGTAATGAAATTTTTATCCAAAGATCAAAAGATTGTAAAGATGTAAATATGTATTGTATAAAGCATATTATCAAGTATATAGCTAAACATTTAACTTATATTTGCAATCAGTCTTTTATTACAGGTATATTTCCAGATGAGATAGCAAAGGTAATACCTCTTTTAAAGCAGGTGTCAGAGAACAATTGAGTAATTATAGACCAGTTTCTATTCTTCCTCAATTTTCGAAAGTTTTAGAAAAATTGTTTGAAAAAAGGCTGGATAAATTTCTAGACAACCATAAGTTGTTAGTTGATAGTCAGTATGGCTTTAGCTGTTTAGGGCTGGACGTTCAATAGCTATGAGTCTTACTGATCTTGTAGAAGATATTACTTCAGCAATTGATAATAAATTGTATGCAATTGGGGTCTTTGTAGACTTTAAGAAAGCAGTTCGTGGGGTTAAGATATGGAACTTGCTTAATTTGGAACTTAAAAACTTAGTGTAAAAGTGTACATTTATTTAAGAGGAGAATCAAATTTGAAATATTTGAATAGTATACAAATTACTGTAATTTTACTTAATTTCATACATGTATTGGATAGGTTTATGTGTACAACACATTCATTGCTCTGTTAAGTATTTGAATGTATTATTTTAAGAGGGGGAGAATCACATAAGTTCAATTTCAAATTTCTTCTCTCTCCTTTTCCATTCACGTTGTTTTGAATTGCAAATGTCCATGACATTTCTATTCATTTTCTTTACTAATTGTATATTGTATATTATTTAAGTTTTTGATGTATGAGATCATGATGGAAATAAATTACAACATACAAACAAATATTGTTCTTGCATATCTGTGGAAAGAAAGCTGGTTAAGCCGCCGTTGGACTCGAACACACACACACACACACACACACACACATACATATATATATATATATATATATATATATATATATATATATATATATACATATATATATATATATATATATATATATATATATATATATATATATATATATATATATATATATATATATATATACATATATATATATATATATATATATATATATATATATATATATATATATATATATATATATATATATATATATATATATATATATATATATATATATATATATATATATATATATATATATATATATATATATATATATATATATATATATATATGTATATGCAATAGGTATATATGGGGTATTTTGTACGTGTGTGTGTGTGTGTGTGTGCTAGCTTTTGAATGTGCTATCCCCACTTTGTTAAGGAACATTCCGCACGCACCCACGATATACCGCAACCCTTCAAACCCACTTGATATGGATATGATTCAAGAAATATTTTTTTCTTGCAAATTGTATGATGGTATTTCATTGTTCAATTTCTGTGATTGTAGATGATTTGTTTGCCAAAATATCATATCAAACTCGCTAAGCGTGACAGGTTACATGTGCTATAGAAAACAACTAGGGAGTTCTTCACTTGACTACCTTTAAATACTGTTTGCCCCACAAATAACAAGAATTTGATCTTTCTATTGTGTTTCTCCACTCCCTCGTCAAGTTGTTGCGACGCTTCTATTCAACTCAACCCTCGTTATTGCTGTATTGTGCAAGTCGCATAATTTGTCATCGTTTTGGGTTTAAATTGTGTATATTCTGGCTGAATTTAAAGTCAGGTTAGAGTAGGTTTTGTAAGTAAGTCTTCTTGTGAGTGAGTTTAAGTGTGTAGTTTTCTGACAGTCTTCGAAGAACAGAAGAAGTGCCAGAAAATGAAGGAGCCTTGCTTTGGTGAGAGGAGAACAGCAAACTGCCTTCAGATAGTTAGAGGAGATTATCTAGGAATAAGTACGGTCAACCATGAGAAAAATGCATATGAGTTAGTGCTGTTTGTGGAAAGAATAGACCTAAAACATCTAACAGAAAGAGACAGATTTAACATTCCGAAGTGCCTAAACCACGACAGGAACAGGAAAGAATCACATTAATTGTAAGTGCCTTTGTGTTATGAAACTTTGGAAAATGTCAACATGTTCATTCTGTCAGACATTTATTTAAAAATAATTTCGTGAATATGACAAGAGGTTCGGCCCCTATTGATCAGATCTCAAATCAACTGAAAGAGGTTCCAGTGTTCGGCCCCTTATGGGTCAGATCTCAAATCAACTGAAATACGATTAGCTTCATCATGCGACTCGCCGCCATATTGAATTATATGTATCATTCAAAAAGTCATTTTTCCCCCAATCATCTGATCATGTTTTACCACTCCCGACAAAAATCTCTAATACAGCCGCCTATGAGTTCATCTTTATTTTTCTTTACAAATGTCCCATCTGGTTCATACATGTCATATTATGGGTCAATATAGTTTGATATGACCGTCAGATGAAACCAGATATCAGGAAGTAAACTGTCGCGGTGCCGTTAAACATCAACAAACAACAACGTAAATTTGACATAATCCAGATATGGAGCTTCGGTGCTCACTTGATATGAAATGTAATCTTTTTGAAAGAATTTTGTTTCAGCTGTTTTTCTTCCCTTCCAGCTATTTTGATAAAAGTCTAAGGAAAAATATTTTGGATTTAAATCTTAGAATATGGGGAGCTGTCTTATTATGACGATATGGCAAATATTGCCTTATTTCTTACTCACAAAATGGGAGGACCGAGAGAAAAACCTACAACAGGGGGGAGGGGGAGGGGGTGAAGGGGTGAGGGGGGAGGGGGGGGTGAAGGGTGAAGGGGGTGAAGGGGTGCGGTCACCGAAGATTAATATTTTAACTAAGGTTCAAATCAAAGCATTTGAAAGTCAAGGCACAACATTTTCAAAACGAATTAATTTATGATAAATTGGGAGTGCATTGACGTATTAAATATACTAAAAGAGGGTAATCAAAAGTATTTTGAGCAGGCTTAAACCAACTGGGGTAGAGTTTGGTACTTGACGGGTAAAACTAGGTATAACCAAAGAGCTTTATGTGAAGCTCTTTGGTATAATTAGCCTTTCGGGTGTGTATGTGTGCGCGCGTGTGCAGGTGTGGAGGGGAGCGAAAAACAAAATGTGCTAATGGTCTGAAATATTCAATAGTGTTTGGGATCAATTTAACTTAGCAAAGACAAATGCCATCGT
Source organism: Chiridota heheva (assembly GCA_020152595.1). Lineage (NCBI taxonomy): Eukaryota > Metazoa > Echinodermata > Holothuroidea > Apodida > Chiridotidae > Chiridota > Chiridota heheva. Next base: position 375,129 of record JAIGNY010003250.1, read on the forward strand.
CTCATAATCTGGATTGTCTGTCCGTTTATGATATTTTCTAAACTTTCCAAGATAAACTTATTTCTCTATGCAGGGAGGGGTAGGGGTCATACCACCTCTTCGACCGTCCCTGGCTATATGCTAGTGCCCTGCAGGGATTTCTACCTCAGCTGCTCAGCTCAGTGAAACTGCTCTCACTCAATTGTTTTGTTGTATAAGGGTTATTCCAGTCAGTCTCTTTTGGAATGAAAATTGTTGCAAGGTCTTTGGCTTACGATACAGTTCTGGTTCGTTGCCAAAATAGGTGACCTCTCTAATCCATACCTGACCATTTTAATCTGCAAATAGCTATCTGGTTCATTTGTTTTGGAAGGCAGACGATGCCTGGGTTTTGAAAATATCAATTATGGAAATAGATAAGGATTATCTTGGAGGGTATATAGGAATGCTCTTCATAGTATTTACAACAATTAAACTAATCTCTCTGTATCTAGCAAAGCTACATATGAAGATTAAATCAACCGTGGCATTTACCAATTGAAAATGGATCAGATGGTACTGTGCTACCTCACTGACCCATTTGACGATTTGAGCAATGTAGGAACAGGGACAACTCCCTGGTATGAACAATTGTATCTAACAGTAACAGAAACTCGAAGCAAAGAGCTTCTACAGAAGCGCTTTGCTCGAAGTAAGCAAGAAGGAATATTTCCGTGAACTTTAATTTATGAATGACAAGTAAAGGAAGAAAATAATGTTAAACCATATGTCATTTCTTAGTCCGTTTACACTTTAGGGGTCATGGTGTGATACCAAGCCGTTGCAGTGCATAATGCCAATAAGTTGCACGTCATGTAAATATTGCAGATCCAATGAGCCAGTTCATGGTAACGATAATAAGTATTGCGCAACGCATGTCAAGAGGTCATTTGAGAATGTCTTGCCATAAGCGTCACTGACACGCATTGAATAACACCATTACTTCCCAAAAAAAAAATCGTTTAATATTTGAGTGGATTCGTTGCCTTACATGTAAGAATTTGTGCTTTCGAAATGGATGTTCCTTCGATTAGGGACATCGTGTGGGATGCCATGTGGGACAATTGGGTTGGATGCCATATGGGACAAGGTTGGGATGCCATGTGGGACATACATTAGGGTGGGATTCCATGTGGGACATAGATATGAACGTAGGGTGGGGATGACATTTGAGACATGGATGGAAGCCATGTAGGATATAAGGATATGCCATGTGGGTCATAGTAATGGATGCCATGTGGCACGTAGCGAGGGACGCCATGTGTAACAAAGGTAGGGATATCATGCGAGGTATAAATATGGATGCCATATAGAACATCTAGGAGAACCGGATGCCATGTTAGAGATAGGAAGGAGAGAAATTTGGGGCATAGGGATGGATGACAAGTGGGACTTAGGGAGGGACCCTATGTGTGACATAAGGAGGGATGACATGTGGGACATAGGGTGGGATGCCTCATGTATATAACAATATGAAATTAAACTAAAACGATACATATCGTCATGGCTCGCATACTGATTCAAATTGACACACATATCACAAGTCCAATTATAAAAACATCCCACTATCCACCAACCCATGTCCCATCTGATATCCCACCCTATATCCCACATATCACCCCAACACTGTCCCACATGCCATCCATCTCTATGTCCCACATGACATCCCTACTCATGTGCCACATCTCATTTCTTTTTATGCCCTTCATGGAATCCTTCCCTTTGTCCCACATAACATCCCTCACCATGTCTCACCTTCCTATGTTCCACATGGCGCCCATCGCCATGTCCCACATGGCGTCTCATCCTAAAGATGTACCAAATGGCATCACACTCAGATGTCCCATATGCCATCACACCCGATGTACCACATGGAATCCTTCCCTGTGCCCCACATGGTATCCATTCCCATATCCCACATGACATCCATCTCTGTCCCACATGGCATTCCTACCCATGTGCCACATGCCATTCCTCCCCATGCCTTACATGGAATCCTTCCCTCTGTCCCTTATGGCATCCCTCTCCATGTCCCAACTTCCTATTTTCCATATGACATCCATCTCTATGTCCCACATGGCATCTCAACCTAAAGATGTACCAAATGGCATCCCATGCACTTATATGTCCTATATGCCATCCCACCCTATGTACAACACTGCATCCTTCCCTGTGCCCACATGGCATCCATCGCTATGTCCCACATGACATCCATCTCTATGTCCCACATGGCATTTCTACCCATGTGCCACATGTCATTCCTCCATATGCCCACATGGAATCCCTCCCTCTGTCCCACATGACATCCCTCTCCATGTCCCACATTCCTATGTTCCACTTGGCATCCATCCCTATGTCCCGCATGGCATCCATCTCTTATGTCCCACATGGCATGTCACAAAGCCATCCTGTGGTAGAATTAACACAAAGAAAGTTTTGGTTTACATATGATCCGACCGTACCGCGCTGATTGTTATTATCACTTGACCTGACCTCACAATCAGTTCTGGGCATGCGCGTTCGTAACCATGAACTGGCTTATTGTGAAATATGACAACTTATGGTTATGTATTTCTTTGAAACTTTATTGTCTCTTTCTAAACTATTGGATTTTTTTTGTTTTAACCATTGAGTGGGCATACACTTTAAGAAAGGAATGATACAAATCTGCACCAGAACCAACATTGGTCAAATTGAAATACAAATTTGACCACAATATGGTCAATTTTTTCCATAATCACCATATTGTGGTCAAATTTGACCATTCCTTTTTTAGCCTGTACACTAAATAACAAAAAATGTATTCATTTTATATAGTCCGGGAGATATCCTTGATCGAGGGTGTTGTTTCTCAAATAGCAGGCTGGTGAAAGCTTATTTAATTTGGTATGAAAAATTACAAATTAGCCGTAAGAAACATTTAGAAATGTAATTACTTTTGAAAATCAGTTACTATTTTCCAGTTATAAAAAACAAATTATAAGAATCTGAACCGTGAAATGCCCATTTAATGATCATATTTATATTTCAAGATACCCATTTGCGCTAAAATTAGCCCGCATAATCTGAAAATTTCAATTTTTCTTCAATATCTACCATTCGGACGGTGGATTTTAAAAAGGGTCTGGTGAGTATAATTATGACGACTAAATTAGGACAAATGTCTTGATCCTTGTACATTGCCGTTCATGAAGAGCATGTACTGATGTATGACTTCGAACTTCTTAAAAAACGAATAACTTCATCGTATCATGATAAATCGAAGCAATGAGAAACTCATGTGCACTGCATTGATGTGAATACTTGATTTCGTTATTTAAACCATCGTAAAACAATTAGTTTGTCATAGTAGGTTATCAGCTCGGTAAGCTATTATACAGTCAATACCCTGTGCGTCTTCATTCGCCAGTGCTTCACAACCAGGTAAACAAACAGTCAAATGGCTGTGGACATATCTGTATAGCCATAACTGTTGGGAAAGAGATGAAAATACCTATGCTACCTTAAAGGAATATTCCCATGGTTTTCTGTAAAAAAAATATTTGAAAGAGTATATACTTTTAGAGCCAATTTGGTACAAATATCAGGTTGATATCATATTCCGTTCAGGAGATATGGATTTTTAAAGATTCCAATTGCATTTTAAAGTTTTTGTACAGTATGATGAATTCGTGTTTGATGGTGTCATAGAAGCGATTCAATTGCAAATGTTTATGTATTTCTTTAAACGTTAATTGGTTGTTTCTGTATCATTAGAAACAATTTTCCAAAATTGATTAAAGTAGGGTATATTTGGCAATGTATTTAAATACCTAACTTTCATCACTTGATTTTTCTAGCACGTTTTACTAATAAAAAGGATGACAGATTTTAATGAAATACATAAACTTTATGGGAGAATGTGTTGATGTGATGTCATACTGAGCCTTTTCCTATTCGTTTACTGGCATTTTTTGTGAACCTTAAAACTTTAATATCTTTTGGTAGGAATAACATATCAACATGATGATTTTTGTACTAAATTGTTTCTAAAACTTTTTTCTTCTTACAGCTGTACAGTCTTATGAAAGGTTGCAAAAAACATGGGATTGTTCCTTTAACAAAATGTTTTAAAAGTTTGTTAGTAATGTTTAGGCCTATAGCTGTATAGTTGAAACTTTTCCATATTGCCGTATACCTATTCTTACATGGCTTAAAATCAAACACAAACTTCAAAAATTCAATTAATGGGAAAAAGAAACTCAGGCTTAAATTATCTGGTTCAAAATATACTGAGATATGCAGTTGGATTACCATTTCTAAACAGGCAGAGAAGAAATTTCCCCTGAAACTTGAGACTTTTTTTAGGTCCAGGCACGAGGTCTGATAGGAGCCCAAGAGCAAAGCTTGAAATAATTGTACCTCTTTGGCACTAGGCTTACCTGTGCTGTTGACAAGCCGACAAATCTCATCATCTAACCCCACGTTGCACAAATTTTGGGTCAACATAGAGTAGGCAAAGGTTGGGTTATGCGCAGGGGGAAACTGCCCAACCCTTAGATTGTAACTTTTGGCAGGCGTATGCAAATATTTGGACACTTTTTTGGTGCGTCGTAAAATGAAAACAATAAAAAAATGTTTTTTCTTTCGAAAGAGAAATATAAACATATTCTGAGAAAAATATGTCCATGCAATTTTTTATTTTAACCCATTAAAGCAAGAAATCTTCAGAATTTTCGGTGGCTTAGCCCCTACCAGGGCTTCACCAATGAACCAAGGCCCTAAGGCGTCCCGTTCGGTGCACGCTATACGTGCCAGGGACGTAGCCAGAATTTTGAGGGGGGGGGGACCTCTGTTAATTTTTTTTGTACACCAGACCTTATGAGATTATCTAATCATACGCTTAAGGGACTAATCTCTATCTGTGTACTACACTCTATTTGCCACAAAAAAGTTCGGTATTTTTTACCCAAATTGTTTGGGCTGACCTTTTTTATCGGCCTTTTAAAGGCAGAACGGGTTTGAAATTTCTTCAATCTTTTAAAGAAAATTGGTTGAATTTAACCAATTTTATTCATTAAGACGCCCCAAAACAAAGGGCAGAGACCGCTCCCACTGTTCCCCCTAGCTGCGTCCTTAGTGCTGCCATGGCGGCCCATAGTTTTCTGGCAATTGTTATTTGGACCCTTATATCTATGACTACATACAGTTCAGTCTCCACTATCTACGGATAGCCAAATTTTCGCAATGGCCAACGTACATTCCATTGCTTTATTTATTGGCTGGCAGGCTGGCCCAACTTAATTGTACATGTTTCAGGCCCAGGAGACAATCACTTTAGTAATTTCATCATATTTCATCAAGTGAGATGTCAGTCATTGCGATGGTATGTGTTGTAGTCCAAATTTACCAGACACGATGGTATCTGTCACGCTAATTGTTGTAAAGTTGCCCAATCATTTTCGTTTTTGAAATAATAATTCCATACCACAACTTCTTGTTGTTAACGCGTTATTTGAATTCAAATCTCTGCAGAATTAACGCCACGCCAACTTCATACAATACACAAAATATCCCCCACAGTTTTGTACTGAAATCATTTGAAGTCAAATCACAGAGGCATGTCGGTTCTATAGAAAATATGAATAACTTTTGAATGACTCAGTCTTTATGAATTGCCTTACCCCACATATTTTCTTTCAAAATTCAAACAAAATGCATTATGTTTTTTACTTGACAGTTTGACCAAAAATTCCGTTATTTCACTGATATTGTTATTGGTATTGGTTTAGGCTGTTTGCACACTGTATTAAAGGAATAACTTCAACATGTTATTTTTCAATTATCTTTCAATTTAGATCATGGTTGAATTGTTGCAGGATATTTTTTATACTTTCGAAAAAGTTTGAAATTCTTTTGCCATTGAGCAAATGTTTGTTGGTGCATCTTTCAAATATCATTAAGCAAACTCGTGACTCGTCTCCTCGTGACATGCAGCACAACACGTATAACACACTTATATGCCACACTTATAAGCCAGATACCACCAGTGTTAGACTGGATACGAAAATCTTCACACTGTTTTGGATTTTCATTCTTAGGTGCATAATCGGGGGAATAGTCGTTTGTATGCAGCTTCTATCAAATTAATTGAGATAACTAATTAATGAATAATTAGATAAAAGTTAACATATTTTTGGAAGGGTATATTTAAACTAAATTTCAGATTTGTTCATGCAGATCAAATGTAAATATAGTTTGAATAAACTTGAATTTGCGAATAAAAAGAGGATTAGAGTTTCATTTTGGAGGCCACATTGGGGGTCCTCAAAAAGTATCTCAAATTTTCTCCGATTTTATAGCTAGTTGAAAGTTTGAATATGTTTTGCAGGGATTGAACTTATCTTGCAATTTTCTCATGATCAGGGATGCGAGAATTTTTAAATAAGAATACAAAATAAACACAATTTGAGGTTGTACCTATTGAGCCTAACACTAAGTACCCACATGGTTTGCCATTTAAAATGTGGAATATATACCGCACTTTTCTATTTAAACAACAAGTGACACCTAGTTGCCTAACGCAATATTTCAGTATGTGACAAAGGTTGATAATTTGTCTATGAAATATCATGGAAGTAGCAAATTCTATCAAAATCGATATAAATTGACTTTTTCGTACTCAGCCCTGAACAATTATTATTATCTCCAATATAGTAACTATTTTGTTCCTTGTGTCACGTTTATCGTCGTGTGCCAAATGTGATGAATACAAAAGTTTGCCCTTTTATGTATTCCTCTAATATGTCGAAACATTTTTGTACTTGCATTAGAGTTTGTTTGTCTCGCCTGCGAACTTACAGAAAGAGACATAGCGATCGTCGTTGGCGGCGTCGTCCACAAAAAGCTTGGAATGTTGCTGGCATTTCGAAGTTTCTCGCTTCCAGAAGAACTGAGAACAATCAATAGCAATTTGCATATCGCTCACAAAAGGAAGTTCGTGTCCTGAAAATAATTTAAAAGTCTTTTATAGCAATTTATATTTTGCTCGATTGAAAATGGTCAATGTAGAAATTTTACCTCAAACTTTGGAATTGTTTCCTGTATGATCAGTAGTTGAAACATTAAAACCTAGCTTGGAAAGAATTTAGCAGTTAGGCGATCTCCAAGGATAAAATATTGTGGAGATACTTCAAATTTAATAAGGCGAGATTTTCCAACTTGCAAATTTCTAGTTTCTTCAAACTGCCCAGAATAAAAAAGGCACAAGATTTAATATAGTTGACTTCCATTTTCTTTGCAGACGACACTTGAATCATGGCTGGAAGATTCCGTCTGCAGATGCGTCCCTTGGGAGCAGTCTTTTTACTTGCCACACTGTTATCTCTCACGACCACGTCCTCTGCCCAATCAACCGGCGTTTGTCCAGAACGTGGGGTCAGTGTTGGAACTTTAGTTGGTGCTTGTCTCGGTGTATTTATCGCAACTATCTTGTTTGAATTGATCGCCTATCTTGCTTACAAGAAATGGTACAAAGGCCGGAAAATAGGAGATGTAGCAGATTCAACGCCATCAACGGTGAAGTTTTCTCGTCTTGATTCGGTTGTCATAGAACAGGAAGGTCATCACACTTTTGTCGATGATGCAAAACTTGAAGCGGTGCCACCACATAAAGACGATAATAACTGGTTTAAGAAGAAGAAAGAGAAGGATCCTGACGAAAAGGAGAACAAACCAGGTCAGATCTTCAACATAAGTCGTGATCAAAACGGAACAAAAAGAACGCGTCTGCCGTCTTTGTTTGCTAGCAGTAGCGAAGACGAATCCAACAATCCGATCATCGATGGTGCAAATTCTTTCGCCGAGGGTCTTGACAAATCATTCATCTACAGAACCAACTGGAAACAATCGAGTGAAAGTATTACGAGCAATGATTCTGATATTCTAGATAAGGCATTTCCGCTTTTACTCCCACAACTTGGAAGCGTGGATTTCTCGTCTGCCCGTTTTAACTCCATCAAGCCCCGTCCTGGCATTCCGCAAGAATGGATTGTAGGGGTAGCGGTTTCCGGTAACGAAGATCTGATCACCCAACCCAAGCACCTTCCAGTTCTACAGCAAGGAATTTTCGTTCCGCTTCATTTACCTCTTTAAACGAGCCACTGTCGCCATTACGCCGAGATGGAAGTAGACGGAAGTATGACCCGAGAGAACTTCACCGATTGAGGTACAGCGATGCTACTGTGATAGAGATTGAACCAGATCAACCATCGCCCTCACGAGATACGCGAATAGAAATCGATGACCACTTTTCCGTCGCAGATTCAAACCTTACCGAGAGCAGCGACGAAGACCTATACGATTACGGAGACCAAAACCACCCGACCTATGAGGATGTTATGCTCCAGAGATATACAGATCCAGGCTTCGTTGGTCACGGGAATTTCCGTGCATCAATGGGGCACTTGTCACTGGATGCACCGAAGCTTGCTCAAAGCATGAAAAACCGCGAGCAGAAGGAACCGGTGGAACGTGCTATGCAAGCTTCCGGTGCAGAACGCGCCAGACGCCAGGCATCAAGTAATCCCAATGTGGAGTACAGAGGATATTTTGCTGATATTGATCCATGTCACCATGGTTTCATAAGAGTTTTGCCGAGCCCACAGTTTTCACGAAGGATACACACTGCCCCATTGGCTGAAAGACTTGACGACCAAGAGTCAGACGACACCAGTGATTCCGAAGGAAGCACCATGAGCAGACAGCAAGTACAAGAAGAATGGTATGATATCCACAACGCCCAACAACAGTACAGTATGAACAGACAGGTGTCGTTCAGAGACCCACTTGAAAGCGTGACAGAAGACATACAGAGGCAGAACGTCCCGACTTTGGGTAAGTGATTCATTCTGTAAAGTACTTGTAAATGACTGAGAATCGGAGATAGTGGCAAAGTGGTCATGTTTATTAAACCTATGTTAACGGCAGCGAAAGATTTGTACGTAATCAATATTTAATATCATCATGTCTATTGATAGACGAGTAAATGATATATTTATTATAATCATTTTGAAAGTGGATGGGCAAACCCCTCTCCCACGGTCAGTAACCCCATTTGCGTTGAATCTATCTGTTATTAGTTTTAGAAAACCTTAAAAAAAAAGTGTTTCTGACTTTAATGATAGTCAGATCAGCAAAATTAGGGTGTTTCAGAGGACGACGACGAGTGAACACACAATTACAATGACGGGGTAGTCGCCTGCGTATTCGTTTATGATAGTAACAATGCTATCACGAAACGCTTAATACGACCCGGACAAGAACACAGGTACGACGTACGGACAGACATAACATCGACAACCACGTTAATGTCCACGGCCTTTGATAACCAGTTGTGGTGCACTGGCGAGAGTCGTGCCACTTATCCATTGGTCACAGTGACGGTTGAGCTATATACACCATGAGAACATGAAACAAAATGGGTTGGGCTAATATCCACCATGCGAACAGGAAATGGGATGGGTTGAACTGATGAACAGGAAATGGTATGGGTTGAGCTGATATCTACCATGCGAACAGGAAATGGTATGGGTTTAGCTGATATCCACCGTGCGAACAGGAAATGGGATGGGTTGAGCTGATATCCACCATGCGAACAGGAAATGGGATGGGTTGAGTTGATTTCCACCATGCGAACAGGAAATGGGATAGGTTGAGCTGATATTCACTATGCGAACAATACGAAATGGGATGGGTTTAGCTGATATCCACCATGCGAATAGGAAATGGGATGGGTTGAGCTGATATCCACCATGCAAACAGGAAATGGGGTGGGTTGGGCTGATATCCACCATGCGAAGAGGAAATGGGATGGGTTGAGCTGTTATCCACCATGCGAAGAGGAAATGGGATGGGTTGAGCTGATTTCCACCATGCGAAGAGGAAATGGGATGGGTTGAGCTGATATCCACCATGCGAAGAGGAAATGGTATGGGTTGAGCTGATATCTACCATGCGAAGAGGAAATGGGGTGGGTTGGGCTGATATCCACCGTGCGAAGAGGAAATGGGATGGGTTGAGCTGATATCCACCACGTGAAGAGGAAATGGGATGGGTTGAGCTGATATTTACCATGCGAAGAGGAAATGGGATAGGTTGAGCTAATATACACCATGCGGACATAAAAATGAAATGGGTTGGGGTGAGATCCACCATACGAACAGGAAATGGGATAGGTTGAGCTGATATCCATTATGCAAACAGGAAATGGGGTGGCTTGGGCTAATATCCACCATGCGAAGAGGAAATGGGATGGGTTAAGCTGATATCCACCATGCGAAGAGGAAATGGGATGGGTTGAGCTGATATCTACCATGCGAAGAGGAAATGGGATGGGTTGAGCTGATATCCACCATGCGAAGAGAAAATAGGATGGGTTGAGCTGAAATCCACCATGCGAAGAAGAAATGGTATGGGTTGAGCTAATATCCACCATGCGAACAGAAAATGGTATGAGGTGAGCTGATATCCACTATGCGAAAAGGAAATGGGATGGGCTGAGCTGATATTCACCATGCGAAGAAGAAATGGGATGGGTTGAGCTAATATCCACTATGCGAACAGCAAATGGGATGGGTTGAGCTGATATCCACCATGCGAAGAGGAAATGATATGAGTTGAGCTGATATCCACCATGCGAACAGGAAATGGGATGGGTTGAGCTGATATCCACCATGCGAACAGTGATGTAGACTTTAAAATGCCCTATAGTCTATTTTCAAATATTTTCAACATTGATAAGATTCACTAGAATCTTTGTTCATAGTGGACCAGGGTTGTATATGTTGTATTTGGGAAGAGAGAGCCTCGCCTGCTCGCCGAAATAGGGGAAAAGGCAAGATGATTAATTGATTGTACTCGATCTTTTTTACAGGGGTAATACAGCTGATACAGCAAGAATCATCCACAGACCCGGCCATAAAAATGGATACAAAACGAGACAGTGAGAAACGCCATACCAGTGAGAAGAGACAAGAGTCCCGCCGACAACGTTCAAGGTCCGAATCTCCTAGGAGAAGACGTAGTAAAAACGTATCTAAGCAGGTGAGTTATCACCCATTCCAATCACTAAATGTACCAATTCAATTTCTACCACCTTTACCAATCAACTCATTACCAACCACCAGCACCCCTCCCAACCCACCAGCACCCCTTCCAACAACCACCAACAACCACCACCACCCTCCCAACCATCACCACCCTTCGTTATACTTTGGCCCTATGTAGAATTCCAATCAAAAGTGAATCTAGTTCTACGTAGAAATCTTAAAGTTAGAGTATAGCTCAACGAATCGAGTAAGACAGATACTGCAATATACCCTGTTATACGACTGCAATATACCCTGTTAAATAGATGCCATATACATGTTAACCGATCGCAATGTACCATATTTAAAGACTGCAATATATCTTGTTAAACGACTGCAATATAGCCTGTTAAACGACTGTGATATAACCTGTCAAACGGTTGCAGTATACCTTATCAAACACTGCAATATACACTGTTAAACGGCTAACATTCTCTGTTAAACGACTACAATATACCCAGTTAAACGACTGCAATAGACACTGTTACACGACTGTAATATACCCTGTTAAACGGCTGCAATGTACCTGTTAAGCGGTCGCAATGTACCATATTGAACAACTGCAATATATCCTGTCAAACGACTGCAATATAACCTGTTAAACGACTGCAATATAAGCTGTCAAACGACTGTAATATACCCTGTCAAACGGTCGCAATATACCCTATTAAACGACTGCAATATATTCTGTTAAACGGTTGCAATATACCCTGTTGAACGGCTGCATGGATCATATTAAAAGGCTGCAATGTACCTGTTGACCAGTTGCAATGTACCATATTAAACAATTGCACTATACCCTGTTAAACGACTGCAATATACCCTGTTAAACGGCTGCAATGCACCAGTTAACTGGTTGCAATTTACCATATTAAACGACTGCAATGTACCATATTAAACAAATGCAATATACCCTGTTAAACGACTGCTATATAATCTGTTAAACGACTGTAACATACCCTGTCAAACGGTTACAATATAACATGTTAAACGACTGCAATATACCCTGTTGAACGATTGTAATATACCCTGTTAAATGGCTGCAATATACCATATTAAACGACTGCAATATGCCCTGTTAAACGACTTTAACATGCCCTGTAAAACGAATGCAATATACCCTGTTAACGAGTTGCAATGTACCATATTAAACGATTGCATTATACCCTGTTAAACGACTGCAATATACCCGATTAAACGGTTGCAACTTACTTGTTAACCGCTTGCGACGTACCTGTTAACCGGTTGCAATGTACCATATTAAACGACTGCAATATACCATATTAAACGACTGCAATATACCCTGTTAACCGGCTGCAATGTAGAAACGACTGCAATATTCCCTGTTAAACGACTGCAATGTATAAACGACTGCAATATTCCTTGTTAAACAGCGGTCATATACCCTGTCAAACGATTGCAATATACTCTGATAAACGGCTGCAATATACCTTGTAAAACGGCTGCAATATACTCTTTTAAATGCTACAATATATAAACCACAATACACTTAGCATGCTCTATCTCCTGATTGAGAACGGGACGGTTGGTTAAAGGTGTGTTCTGGAGTATAAGAAGAAGATTTCAATAATGGAAAACCTAATATTGGAAGCTAACTTAAAAGTAAAAGACGTATTTTGTGTTTTACTAGATATGTGAATGACTTTTAACTGTAATATAATGTTGTTTATCAACAGGCATCAAATCGTGACCAGCTTTCAACCTATGGTGTAATTGAGCTTGCTGAAACTGAAAGTGTCCAAGCAGATGGCGTTCTACTCGACGGCACACCAACTATAGGAGTAGTTCATCTTGTTGCGGAGCCACCTCTATCAAAAACCGTCACGGTAGTTGAAAAATCCAGTACACAACAACATGCGTTTCAAAAGAGTATGGGAAGGAATGAAATTCCTATTAAGTCCAGCGCGGGACCTAGCGGGAAAACAATCGGTGTTTTGCGCTTGGTGAATCCCAATTTAAGAGGTCGACCTTTACAAAGGATATCAGATGTAATGGCAACTACTGTCAGCACGGGAACACAATGTAATGGCCCCAAAACCACAGAAGCTTCAACTGACCCCAGGCTTACATGGGAACGACTTCTTCAACACATGGAAGATATTGTCATCAAGGAAACATCTTCTAAACTGGAAGAAGGCAACAGGGGAAATTCTGCGTCTAGAAAGTCTGATGCACATTATCACACTCTGCCCCATACTGATTACGGAGATGGATGGCGGGGTCAGACGACAGCCAGATATGATCATAGTGAAATGCACAGATCACTACCGAGATCTCGACTAATTCGCCACCTCGCAAAGTAGTCGACTATCAATCTCAATCTAGGAGTCATTCGGCTGATAGGAATCTTCGCCAACCTGTACAGGTGAAGGACAAAGGAACCGATCCGGAGTTAACGTTCCCGCAATTAGTGAATGCTGTTAAAGATGTTGTATTAAGTGGAGAGGACCGTCGACGCAAACGTGGAAAGTCACCCGTTCGATTTGCTAATGACAGTGGACAACGAATTGAAACCTTCGACAAGTCAACTTCCCCTGAACAGTCTTGGGGAAAGATACTTGCAACTATGGAGGCCCATGTAGAAGATCGTATTTTGTCGAGGGGTAAATCAGATTACTCTCAATCCCGTGTACCTCTGCTGGGTAAATTTACAATCAAGAGTCAGAAAAGCAAACAACCAAATACTACAGATGCCTCAACATCACCAGAACTAAGTTGGAGGGACTTTATGGAAATCGCCGTGGAGGAAACAGAGGGCAGGATGAAGTCAAAATTGGACCGACCTACAGGATCTAGAAAAAGTGAGTCGAACACCAAAAGCAGTACGAAACATCTGGGCATCTTCACTCTCCGTTCAACGGAAGACGATCCTCCGGAGAAGACCGATCGTGGCACCAATCCTGAATTGTCTTGGACAGAAATAATACAAACTGTTCAGGAAGAAACTGAAAACATGGTAAGAAGGCGATTGGCTAAGCCAGTCCACAAAGACGAAACAGAATCCGCGAGGTCTCCTTTAGTTGGAATTTTCAAATTAAAGAAAGACGAAGCTAAAGGGGAGGGCAGAGTTAATGCTGGCACAAGTCCAGATCAGAGATGGGATGCTCTAGTAGATGAAATCCAAGAATCAGCAATAGAAATGTACCTCCGACAAGTAAAACCAAAGGAATCATCAGCACCCCTTGTTGGTTTATTTAAGTTACAGAAAGACAAGCCAGCTGTTGTTGATAAAGTGGATTCAGCTACAGATCCACAATCACAATGGAAAGATGTAGTTAACGAAATTGAGGATTCTGCTATTGAAACCTATCGTAGAAGACAACCGCGTAAGGAAATTCAAAAACCACTTGTTGGTATATTCAAAATCAAAAAGGAATATGAAGAACCTGTTCAAAATGCTGTTAAGAAGCCACCAGTTGGTATTTTCAAACTTCAAAAGGACAAGAAAGAACTCGTGGAGAAGGTTAATGTTGCCACAGATCCAAGTATAAATTGGGATAGTTTAGTTGATGAAATTGAAGACGCAGTAATCGATACTTATCGTCGAATTTCAAAACCAAGAGAGCCTGAACAAGTGAAACATTTGGGTCACTTCAAGTTAATGAAGCTAAATGAGACGAATCTGGAAGAGGAAGGAACGCAATCAGATTTGAGTTGGGCCCAGATACTACAAGAAATAAAGGAGGAATTTGAAAACGAATACCGTAAAACAATTCGTGAACTTGAGGCTCATGTGGCAATGCTTGAAGATAGACCTACTCCTCTTGGTGTCTTTAAACTTAAATCAAGACCAAAAGAAGAAAGTGACGAAGAATTTATTGAAGTGAGGGATGTTGGTCTTCAAGTGCGCGCAAAAACACAGGAACGGGGCGACGATTTCATTAAACAAACATCAGAAAGTGGTACAAACAGCATGAAAGAAGACCATCTGTCTGCCGGAATCCAAGTAAAGCCAGATACAACCGATAATGCAGTTGCCGTTGAAGTTACAAAACAAGATCAAATGACAGACATGCACATTCTATACAAAACCATTCTACTTGAGACAAAACCATCGGTTAATGATTCAAATATCCAGTACCGTTCGTCCTTGGTCGACAAATCTGTAGAAACATACATTAATGTGACTGATTCAACATCACAGTATGAAGTGTATACACAAGAAAGAGGGGAGGCAACAGTGATCACAGCAGCAGACTCAACATCACAATGCGAGATACTGACTACCGACACTGCAGTCTCTGCAGAGGCAAACATGAAAGATTCTCAATCACAACATGAGATCGTTTTATCAGACTCGAGTGTGGGCACCGATAACAAAGATGTTAATGTGACTGATTCAACATCACAGTATGAAGTGTATACACAAGAAAGAGGGGAGGCAACAGTGATCACAGCAACAGACTCAACATCACAATGCGAGATACTGACTACCGACACTGCAGTCTCTGCAGAGGCAAACATGAAAGATTCTCAATCACAACATGAGATCGTTTTATCAGACTCGAGTGTGGGCACCGATAACAAAGATGTTAATGTGACTGATTCAACATCACAGTATGAAGTGTATACACAAGAAAGAGGAGGCAACAGTGATCACAGCAACAGACTCAACATCACAATGCGAGATACTGACTACCGACACTGCAGTCTCTGCAGAGGCAAACATGAAAGATTCTCAATCACAAATGAGATCGTTTTATCAGACTCGAGTGTGGGCACCGATAACAAAGATGTTAATGTGACTGATTCAACATCACAGTATGAAGTGTATACACAAGAAAGAGGGGAGGCAACAGTGATCACAGCAACAGACTCAACATCACAATGCGAGATACTGACTACCGACACTGCAGTCTCTGCAGAGGCAAACATGAAAGATTCTCAATCACAACATGAGATCGTTTTATCAGACTCGAGTGTGGGCACCGATAACAAAGATGTTAATGTGACTGATTCAACATCACAGTATGAAGTGTATACACAAGAAAGAGGGGAGGCAACAGTGATCACAGCAACAGACTCAACATCACAATGCGAGATACTGACTACCGACACTGCAGTCTCTGCAGAGGCAAACATGAAAGATTCTCAATCACAACATGAGATCGTTTTATCAGACTCGAGTGTGAGGCACCGATAACAAAGATGTTAATGTGACTGATTCAACATCACAGTATGAAGTGTATACACAAGAAAGAGGGGAGGCAACAGTGATCACAGCAACAGACTCAACATCACAATGCGAGATACTGACTACAGACACTGCAGTCTCTGCAGAGGCAAACATGAAAGATTCTCAATCACAACATGAGATCGTTTTATCAGACTCGAGTGTGGGCACCGATAACAAAGATGTTAATGTGACTGATTCAACATCACAGTATGAAGTGTATACACAAGAAAGAGGGGAGGCAACAGTGATCACAGCAACAGACTCAACATCACAATGCGAGATACTGACTACCGACACTGCAGTCTCTGCAGAGGCAAACATGAAAGATTCTCAATCACAACATGAGATCGTTTTATCAGACTCGAGTGTGGGCACCGATAACAAAGATGTTAATGTGACTGATTCAACATCACAGTATGAAGTGTATACACAAGAAAGAGGAGGCAACAGTGATCACAGCAACAGACTCAACATCACAATGCGAGATACTGACTACCGACACTGCAGTCTCTGCAGAGGCAAACATGAAAGATTCTCAATCACAACATGAGATCGTTTTATCAGACTCAAGTGTGGGCACCGATAACAAAGATGTTAATGTGACTGATTCAACATCACAGTATGAAGTGTATACACAAGAAAGAGGGGAGGCAACAGTGATCACAGCAACAGACTCAACATCACAATGCGAGATACTGACTACAGACACTGCAGTCTCTGCAGAGGCAAACATGAAAGATTCTCAATCACAACATGAGATCGTTTTATCAGACTCGAGTGTGGGCACCGATAACAAAGATGTTAATGTGACTGATTCAACATCACAGTATGAAGTGTATACACAAGAAAGAGGGGAGGCAACAGTGATCACAGCAACAGACTCAACATCACAATGCGAGATACTGACTACCGACACTGCAGTCTCTGCAGAGGCAAACATGAAAGATTCTCAATCACAACATGAGATCGTTTTATCAGACTCGAGTGTGGGCACCGATAACAAAGATGTTAATGTGACTGATTCAACATCACAGTATGAAGTGTATACACAAGAAAGAGGGGAGGCAACAGTGATCACAGCAACAGACTCAACATCACAATGCGAGATACTGACTACCGACACTGCAGTCTCTGCAGAGGCAAACATGAAAGATTCTCAATCACAACATGAGATCGTTTTATCAGACTCGAGTGTGGGCACCGATAACAGATGTTAATGTGACTGATTCAACATCACAGTATGAAGTGTATACACAAGAAAAGGGGAGGCAACAGTGATCACAGCAACAGACTCAACATCACAATGCGAGATACTGACTACCGACACTGCAGTCTCTGCAGAGGCAAACATGAAAGATTCTCAATCACAACATGAGATCTTTTTATCAGACTCGAGTGTGGGCACCGATAACAAAGATGTTAATGTGACTGATTCAACATCACAGTATGAAGTGTATACACAAGAAAGAGGGGAGGCAACAATGATCACAGCAACAGACTCAACATCACAATGCGAGATACTGACTACAGACACTGCAGTCTCTGCAGAGGCAAACATGAAAGATTCTCAATCACAACATGAGATCGTTTTATCAGACTCGAGTGTGGGCACCGATAACAAAGATGTTAATGTGACTGATTCAACATCACAGTATGAAGTGTATACACAAGAAAGAGGGGAAGCAACAATGATCACAGCAACAGACTCAACATCACAATGCGAAATACTGACAACCGACACTGCAGTCTCTGCAGAGGTAAATCTGAAAGATTCTCAATCACAACATGAGATCTTTTTATCAGACTCGAGTGTGGGCACCAATAACAAAGATGTTGAGGAGTTTGGTTCCCAATACCAAGCATCTAATTCTCTATACGCAGTACAAACTACCTTTATACTGATTGATCGGCAAACATCTGTTGAGGGTTTGGAAGCAAACCAAGAATCTGTGGGAATTCAGGCGTCTCCTGTTTATAACGATCAAAGTATCTATGTGGAGGGACCAAATATGGTATCAAAGCATGTTGAGCATCACCCAGAAACTTCAGATCTACAAGTTGGGTCTTCAGTGACAACAGTGTCTGATAGCACTATTCAGGTTACTCCAGCAACAGTAAGCGAAAGTTTTGAAACGGACGCTGAACTTTCTTTGACATCCACTTCAACACAGACTGGAAACATCTTGCTAGACTACTCTACTAATACAGATATTATTCGAAGCGAAGAGAAAGGAGTTGAGACCTTAGAGCTAGCCACTCAACAGATATCTGTCGGTGCACAAGTTGCAGCATGCATGTACGATGTTTCCACAATGACAGACCAAGACGAGGAAATAACTGATATTGATGCGGAAATAATTGACACTGAAATAATTGTAGAAGAGGTGAAGGAAGAACCTCTTTCACGAGCGTCACCCGAAATCCACGAATATTGGACATACATGGATGTCACTCATCATGAAAAGGAAACAGTTTCAGAATTTATGCCCATAGCACAGGAAATGTTTGCAGAAAGTGAAGTCAGTGATCAGTCAGAGATTATTGACAAAAGAGTTAAACATAACACCACAGAAACAGCGATTCAAGTGGTAAGTTCTTCAACGACTCGTAGTACATCGATGATTACATTTCATAAAGACACCGAAGTACAGGCTATAGCTAGCACAGTCGAGCAGTCCGCATTGGTAAAACCTATCGTTTATGACTTTACAACACAAAGTACAGTTTCTGCTGATGCAGTCGAAATCCAAGTTTGTCCAAGCAATGAGGACTTTGGCTGTTCATCTGACTTAAAGACATTGCAAAGTGGTGTAGAGGTGAAACCTGACACAACAACACAAATGACGGATGTGGATTGGTCAGATGACGAGAGCGCGACAGACAGTGGAATCGACATGGACGTTCAGACAGACGACGCTGTGGTTTTATCTCCAGTTGAATACGGGGCAATGGAAGAGGAGCTAAGAATACTTCGCGAAAAGCTACATTCTTTGGAAGAAATGCTCTATAAGTACACTGACAATACTGATAAAGGTATCATCACAGATAGTCCATTGGTTGGTACTCTGGAAACACAAACTGAAAGTTCAAGCACCCTGGCTGCATCGGTTCAAACAAAGGTCGTTACTACAATCAACTGCGAGGTACAGCTAGATAAATATGACGAATCTTCCAGTACACAGACTCCTGTTCTATCCCAAAGAGATGCAGCTGTTGAGGCCCAGGAGGAGTACAAACCAATCAGGCCTACTGTATCTACCAGTACTGAAACAGTCCCGGTTGAGGTTGCAAATGCAGCAGTTACTGTCGAACAAGCAGAGGTAAAACTGGACTCAACACAAACAGGTACAGAACAAACAAAGGAAATGCAGATCCAATGGAGTGTTGAAAATTTTCAATCGCAAACACAAACAGATAAAATCTCAAGGAAAGATCAAGCTGTTGAGTCTGAAAAGATAAACCGAAAAGATGTCGGGGTACAAGGAGCAATGTACTCTTCTGTGCCGCAAATGGTCCAAACAGACCACGTTGACGCAAGATGCTTTGGAGTTAATGTTACTCCCAACTATGATACAGTGCCCACACAGACTGTTGAAGATATCATTACGCCAGAGGTAGTATATATTACACAATCTACACCTGTGATTCATCGCGAAATTCAGACGCAAAGTACGAGCATCACTACAGGAACTTCCATTTCTATTGCATCTGATTCATGTTACACCCAAACGCCAATTGTTATATCAACAAACAGTTTAAGCCAATACAACGCACCAGACAATGACGCAAATACTCAAACAGTGGTTGAACTGAATGAGGCCGCAACCAGTTATGATATCTGTACAGAAAATTTTCAGGTGCAAGCGAATATGACAGTTGCACTACAAGTGCAAAACAGAGATTCTCAGACAAATGTAGAGGTGAATGAACATTCAGCTAGCATTGTTACAGAACAGTCTACGATTGAAACGCAAACATTGCCTCCTTCTTTGACGAGTTCCGAAGTTCAGTATGACATTTTTGGAGTTAGCGAGGATACACAAACAAGTAGCAATACTAGGGAAGCTTGGACAACTTTTGAATCTATGCAGGAATGTCTTCAAACCCAAACTAAGAGTCCCGATGTGACGTCAAGGGGTGATCAATATCATCTCCAGGTTTCCGTGTGTGAGACGTCCCAAACTCAAACAAGTAACTGTGAGCATAGCACAAACACAATTACCACGACATCATCAGAGGTAGCTTTTCAGGTAGAAGAGCCCAAAGTGGAGCTTGCAGATATGAACGTGCAGCATGAAACACTTCTAGAAGAAAATTCGTCGCAGACCGATGTACTTTCCTTATTTGTTGTAGCATCATCTAAAAAACCAGCACTCAAACACAGGAGACAAAGCCGCTAAAGAAAGATCATACCTCCCAGTATGAGATGTTGGTACAATATGGTGCAACTCAGACTTCCCTGATGATTTTAGAGGCTGCAACTCAAGCCACTGAAACTACACCGACCGTACAAGAAAGTTCATCTCAACAAGAGATTTGCTATGACAATGAATTTACTCAAACAACAGGTCAAACTACAAATACCTTCAGTCAATCAACAGAAATGACAGGTCTTCAGGTTGAGAAAGAATCACAGTATGAAACACATGTTGAAGATGTTTGTATTCAAACGATACCAAAATCCTTTGAAGAAGCTGCTGTTCAATTGATTGAAGAGAAGGTATCTATTAGGGAATGCTCCATCCAATCAGAAATTCAAAACGAAGAAGACAGCACTCAAACGCAAACCCATCCCGAAGCAGAAGCCAGTGTCCAAACGAGTTTGATGGGCACCGAATTTGCAATCCAGTTCGTGGAGCAGAAGGTTCCTACCATCGAAAGCTACTCTCAGTTTAAGGCCGAAACAGAGACCGGTATTACGCAAACACATCCAGTATCGTCACACAATGTCTCATCGAACACGGAGAAAACAAATGTGATGACACGTGGCATAGAGACAACTAATTCCTCCCTTGCAGACGCAGCCTCTCAGATAGAAACAAGTTCAAGAGACCAAACATCTCAATTTAATCCACCCTCGAACAATTTTAACGCGCAAGCCGTCGTGGATTTACAAGAAGCTGGTACATTCACAGAGACTCCAGTCACAGACACTTTTGGAGCCACTCAAACAAAAGTGGTATTCTCAGAAGATATTTCGGTGCAGACACAAGTTGTCGCTGCATCAGCCAGTACACAATCAACTACAGATACGAGAGATGCAACGACTGAATTTCTGTCCCCGATTGAACGTGTAATTTTGCAACGAGATATTATGACATCCCCTCCTCCATCAGCATACGCGATTGAAATGGCAAACCAAATTCAGATTCCAACTAATGTTTATTCTTCTCAGCATGGTGAATCGTGGACCCAGAGCTCAGAACAAACATATCAGTCAGTCGCATCAACAGTTCGACCCTCCATAACAGAGGGCAGCACACAAAGCAGCATGGTGTTTAATTCAGAAAAGTCGATTCAAGTTCAGCCACCTAGCACTGAAAGGGCAGTCTTCGTAGATGACGTTCTGGACATCCGCGAATCTGAAATGGGTGGTGCACCTGTTTCTACAATAGAAAATGAAATAAGAGAAATGCTCAAGTTGAGAAAAGTGTTGACAAAAGAAGCAGTAGTAGTGACAGACACACAAATGACAGCTACATCAGAATCTCAGACAGATTTTTCACCTGTTTTAAAAGCAGATGCAGAATCTCTTGCCAAGCCAGATGTAACAAATGCACAGACAAGTCTTCCACTTCCACTTCAATCTACAAAGGTAATTGAATTCAAGCCACAGACTTCGAATACATATACTACAACAGAGTTTCAAACTAACTATTCAACTTTCTCTGTTCAGGTCAAACCCCCAGCATCTAATCAATTTTCTCAGTCCTCCCATGACATTCAGAATAGAGCTTCGTCTCCTGTTGTACCAACAAGTTGTGTCAGTGCCATACAATTTACCCCAGCACAACCAGAAACATCAGAACTGCAAATACAAGTTGGAGAACCAAAAGAGAATGGAGAGCTACAGATGTCTGCCGAATTAGTGACGATGGTAGATGAAGCAATTCAAGTTCAACCATTAATGATCACCCAAGAGACTGAAACTTTGCAAAGAAAGTCCGGAACTGTTACAATTCAGAAGGACATGGAAAGCCAAATACAAATCAGCGTTGCAGACAAGAATGAACAGTATGACCCACTAAATACTGTCAATACCTTATCTCAGGTCAAACCTGTACGATACAGCCAAGGAACAATGCCTTATTCTCCATACAGGGCCGAAACTGGCACGCAACATATTGTACATGAATACAAGCGATCCAACGCTTCTAATCCAACGATGTCGCATTCTGAGGGAACCATGACGGAAGCTGCTGAAAGGCTAGCGATCGTAACGCAGACGATTCGATCACAGCTTGATTATGCAAGTATGCAGCACCAGTCAACGATGCGTTCCACAGAATCTTTTACAGTTCAACATGCCAATGTCGCCAATCAAGAGACTGTGACTGAGGTCAATTCTAGTGATTCATATTGCCAAGCCAGTAGTCAACATTATGATAAAGTAGTTCAAACTGACCACACAGCAACTGTTGATGCACATGCACAATACAAAAGGATTGAGCTCGGTGATCATGGTGTTCAAGTGATGCCTCCGATTCGTGATACAGCATCTTCACCAATGTTGAAACGTAAGGGCAAAGTTTCAAGGCAAAATATCAGTGTGTTCATAGAAGAAAAGATTCAACAACATATTGATCCCTTGTACCTTCGAACGATTCCTCCTGAAAAATTGGAATCACTTGAGGACGAACTAATAAGAGAACTAAAAAGTTCGTTACGAGAACAAGTCAAGGTAGAAATAGTTAAGGAACTCCGTCCGGTACTTCTAGAACAAGCAAGAAAAGAAGTACAAATGGAAAGCTCTCTACGGGTTAAAACTAGAGACAGAAAGATCTCTCCAGTAAGGTGGAACTCTGAAGACAGAATGTCACGACATTATGAAACATTCCCGTTTACGTCCACTGAGGCCCTCTCTCGATTAGATACCTGGGAGAAAAAGCAAATAGAGGAGCAAGTAAGAAGCAGCCTTCGGAAGGAGCTCAGAGCTGATGTCAAATTGGAGTTAGCGAAGGATATGTATGATGATGTTCGACAGGATGTTTATATTAAGGTACGCGATGAAGTCAGGAAAGAAGTTGCCAATGATATACGAGAAGATGTACGTTGGGAAGTGGCCCAAGAAGTTGTTGAAGATGTTAAAATGGCTGTTGCAATAGAGGTGAAAGATGATGTGAAACGTGAGCTGGCGAAAAAAATGAGAGATGAAGTTGAAAAAGAACTTGTTGAGGAGATTCGCGATGACGTAAAAATGCAGGTAGCACTAGAAGTTAGAGATGAAGTGAAAGAGGCAGTCATCATTGATATTCAGAACGAAGTTAAAGAAGAAGTAGAAGAACAAGTTCGTGAAATGGTCATTGAATCTGTAGCAAACGACGTTAGAGACGAGGTTCGAAGAAATGTGGCAAATGAAGTGAGGTCAGAAGTTTGGGAAGAAGTTGTGATTGAAGTCAGAGAGGAAGTTATACAAACCCTTCGTTTAGAGCTTTTCGAGAGTGTGAGGGAACAAGTGCAAAATGATGTGACTAAAAGCGTGCGCACAGACGTTGCCGTGAAGGTAGAAGCTGATGTTAGAAACGAACTACATGACTTACTTAGAGACGAGGTTATCTTGGAACTTAGAGTGGAATTAATGGAGTCAGTCAGGAACAAGTTACGAGTGGAACTTGAAGATGTAGTTCGACAAGAAATCGTGGAAGACATTCGCAATGATATTTACAGAGAAGAAGAGAACACTTTTAAAGTGGAGCTTGAACACCAACTTCGGAAGGATATTGAACCTATACTTCGGGAAGAAATCGATAAAGAACTTCGAGAAAATATCACGCGAGAGCTCATTGTGGCCAATCTATCGCTGAAAACGTCAGACAGACATGTGATGATCGAGAAAAGCACATCCACCACTACTCATGTTCAGAAGGATACTCCTGTACAAACTGATGTTCCTGTGTGCTATCAAGGAGTGCAAACCAAGGAACTCCTCCCTAAGATGACCGACGAAATAACACAAACGCAGCCGAACACTTTGCATAAATCAACTTCGACGACTAAACGTACAGTCAAGGACATAAACATCCAGATAATACCCTTCACAAGGGAATTTGGAATTGATTTCGTGAAACATGTCAGAACATTTTCAATGCAAACAGACGAGTATGCCGTTCAGAAGCACCACCGTTCAGACCAGTATGTGTATACTCCACCACAAGTTGAGGAAGGTACCCAGTATATGTATTCGCTCAAGAAGTGTGATGTTCCAATCCAAGCCAAACCCCAAACAAGGAGCTTGGGAATATTCCATGATCGTCTGTTTGATGGATCGTCAAGCTATACACAGACAAATGACTTTGGAAGTAATCAGCAGACACAGACGCAAAACGCACAGTTTGGAAAGCAAACTCAAACTTCCACAAGCGTCACATACACCTCCTCTTTGATGCAAACCTCCCCGAAAATAAAGAGTATCGGCACAGATATCATTGAATTTCACAACGATCATTCTGCATCACAAGGAACTAAAATCACTAGGGATGTAACTGTTCAAATGGATCCAAAGAGTTTTAGAGACAACTGCACTACGCCAGAGGAGGCACTGGAAAAGTCTGACCGATTTGTTCAAGTTGCACCGGTTGTTAGAGACGAAGCAAACTCCCCTGTATTGTTTCCCGGTGACAGCGACGAACTACCACAGAGGAACACTTTCAAGTTTCAATACGAGCCACTCGTGAAGCGGGAAGCTCGTGTTGGATCCCTTGAAGACAAACCTGTTAAAATTCCTCGAGGATCAAGCTATGATTTTTCTCAAACCAGTGAGCATACAGACGAGGAGATTGACAATTTGCTGCATCAAGTTGAGCAACTAAGGTCAGTGTCCAGTGAATCGATAACTGATGTTATGGTAACCAACACACCTAAACACTCACAAACAGTAACAACTGTATCTCAGCTTCTCCGTCAAATACCACACTGGCGGTGTAATCATCCTCCAACATACAACCGCAGATGCTACGCGTACTACAACAATTTTAGCAACAAGTAACACAACATCCACCATCATGAGTACAGGTTTCAATCAAACTAGTATGCTTCCACGTCTTTTCGGTGCCTCTCCAATGCAAGCATCTCCCGCTATCACCAATGCCGAGTATTCTGAATATGAAAAGGACGTAATCCATCTTGATCAGCAAGCAGATGCGAGATACCTTTCTGAATTAAAGATGTCATCCATCAAACTTTTACCGATGCCTAGCAAACCGATTGAAGTGCCAAAGTCTGCGCTGAAACTTTACGAATCACCTCCAAGAGGGATAAATCCAAGATTGCACCAGTTGTTCGGGAAATCTCCACCTGAAAGAGATACCTCATCCATTCACACTGCCAACACTGGCGATCAAAACCATCAAATAAAGGAGCGAGATGCTGATGTCTCCGATTCTGAAGATGACAGCGTCACTTCCGATTCTTACGATGTAACTGCGGACCCTGTTGAAGTGAATACTCAAAGCAGATCCGTGATGTCACAAAGGTCATATACTACATCACGTGAGAAAAACTCCATCTTGGAAGATCTTTCGATGTCTGGTGTTGTTCCTTCGAGAGGATCAAGCCGTGCGGAGCTCACAAACTTTCAAGATTCAGCTGATACCAGACTTCAGGAATACATACAGCAACATCAACATGCTCTTCATGAAAGGCATGTACACCAATCTGTTTCACATCAACAGCAAATACACGAGCAAGAAATGCGTCGTCAACAGCAACACCAAAATGTGCAGCAGCAACAACGTCAAACTACATCACATCAACAGCAACTTTATGAGCAAGAACTGCGTCAACAGCAGCAACAGCAAAAAGTGCAGCAACAGCAAAAAGTGCAGCAACAGCAAATAGTGCAGCAACAGCAGCAGCAACAACAACAATTAATGCAGAAAGAGCTGCTTCGTCAGCAAAAGGAGCGTCAGCAGCAAATTCAACGTCAACAACAGCAACAACAACAAAATCATATCTATTCACATCTCCTGCAGAAGCAGCAGTTTCACCATCAACAACGAACGCAGCAGGCGGATCAGCTTTTTCAGGGGAAATTATAAAAAAGGTCAATAGCTCTGTGACCTTTGACCCAGAGTCTACGGGACACATTCATGTACCAAGGTATCATGGTACAACATAGGGTTGGTAGAGGTCTTGTAATTTTTAGATTAAAAAGTCGCAAAAATGTACAAAGTAGTACATAATTACCACCTAAAATCACATATTTGACCTCTGACCCTTAACCCTGATTACTGAAATAACTTCTGAATTTTTTTTCACATTTATTGTACCCTACTGTGTGAAACCATTCATGCTCACGTCATCCTTACCATTCCAGAACAATAAGGGGAAATGATGAAAAAGGTTAGTAGCTCTGTAACCTTTGGACCTCAGAATCTATGGGACACAAATTCATGTATCAAGGTGTCATGGTACAATATAGGGTTGGTATAGGTCATGTATTTTTTTAGTTTAAAATGCCACAAAGATGTACAAATTAGCCCCTAAAATCACATATTTGACCTCTGACTCTGATCACTGAAACAACTTCTGAAATTGTTCACATTTATCATACCCTACTGTATGACACCAATCATGCTGACGTCACACGTACCATTCCATAACTATAGGGAAAATGGTGGAAAAGGTCGATAGCTCTGTGACCTTTGACCCTAGAGTCTATACAGGACACAAATTCATGTACCACGGTGTCATGGTACAATATAGGGTTGGTATAGGTCTTGTACTTTTTTAGTTTAAGAATTCGCAAAATTTTGCATAAAAAGCACTTGTTTGACCTTTGACCCATGACCTTTTGACCTCCAATTATGTTAAAGTCTTGTTAGAATGTTAAAAAAAAATGTTGACCTGAGACTTTTGTACCTGAAAACCTCTGAGACAAACGTTCCGGGCCAGGGGTACCCTTCTACCAATTTTGGTTCATGTGTGTATCACATTTTTTAAGTTCTAAGCGACACACAATTAATTGTTGCATACGCAGTCATACACACACGGACAGACGCATTTTGTCCCATTCCAAAAACTTATGACCTCTAACCCCTAATATGAGGTCATCATATGAGATGACCAGCCTCCCCCTCCCGTAATATCAAGGGGGTGGCCATGTAGTGTTCGAAGTACCGGCAGTTCTTTGCCCACACAGCAAAGTGACTACAATATCTCATCACCACACATATGTATATGTGGGTGACGAGATAACAAGCAATTAACCTACAAGTTCATTTGGCGCTTTATGCGCTCTATTGTAATATTCTTTCTTTTATTTTAAAAGAAAATATGGGAATTATAAAAACCTGTATATTAAATATTGATGTTACAAAGAAGTAAGATCAGTGTCCTAAAAACAAGAATCAATGAACCGACAGTACAATCAGTTCCTTAGTGGCGCTGTAAAAACACGTCACAGTTCTATTCCTTTTCTTTTTTCTATTGTAAAAATTTCATTTTAAAGAAATAATGGGAATTTGAAGAAAAAGAATCTTTGAAATGGGTATATATGCAAATTTTAATCTTTACTTTCCAAGTTTTGTTCATGTTTTGGTTCCTTGCGTTGTACGATGAAATTAATGGAGTGTTTTGCACAACATTTACTCGTTGTAGAAATTGTGTTTACGCATTTACTTTTAACTTTCATAACTTGGTAACTTTAAAATCAAACTGCATGATGGTAAATGAACTTTTTTTATAGCGAAACGGACGGTATCTTGAAAGCTGTGAGAGGTTTATTCATGTCTACACAAGATATAAAACAGGAATAGGTATTTTAGCCTTCATATGGCTTTGATCGAGGCTACTTAAAGAAACCAGACATGTAAATAAGTACCGTGGTACCCAAATAATGTGTAGAGGACTGCCGATTTATAAAGTTCACAACAAAATATGATAAAGTACCTAAATCTTCACTGGTCCCGCTCCAGAGCCGGACTGGGATAGTTTAGGGCTTTGGCGCCATCAAAAGCTAGACTGGGCCCAGGGATGCTAAAATAGAGAGTGGAGGGGCCTTCAGAGCAAAGGGCCCTTGTGACATTGGCAGAATGACCAGTCCAACACTGTCCCACCCTTGATTGTATAACACTTACAATCATTAATACAAAGAAGCATCTTTTCTCTATCTATCGTTTTGAACATGTATATATAAGGTTTGGGTGACGTCATTAAAGCAGAAATGTTGTCCTACATATAGATCCATGTTTAACCTAAAATGGTACCCGTCAATCAACAGATGACAAAAGTGATAGCAAAGCAGTTTTACTTTAGGTTGTACATGTGCTGTGCTGTTATCTGTTCATCATTGACAAATTGAGTTGATGTTTTACATTTTCTAAACATCGTTTTTAAATTTTAAGTATTTATTCATTGAAATCAGTTAGGTGCTGTATATAACTGCACAACATTTACATATGATACCTAATGTGTCTAGTAACTAATAATATTTTATTGTTAGTAGATTTGTAAATTTGTACACAAAAAGCGTAAAGATAAGATGCCACCGCATAGGTGGGGAAGCAAGTTCGGCCTTTGACGTTTTCAGATACGATGTCATTAATGGTTTTACTTACAAGATACCTCTGTCCAAAAAGCATCATTTTCAATTGTTCTTCCCGATGAATAGCCTATTAAGTTTAATGAAAATCAATTCAATTCCGAATATATTCCTGTCAGTGATGAATTGTATTGGACATGCACACCTTTTTATGTGAATTCGAGATCACCGTCAAGAATAATAACGAGCAGTGGCATGAAAGCAGAAATATTGCAAAACAGTTTGGTCCAAAATTATTGATAACTCAGTTGATACGAACTTCAGATGCCAACATCTCTGTTTTCTGATTCATTTGATATTTCACTTAATCATATTTATGGCTTTGACAAAATTTGGGGTTATAACAATTTTAGGTGGATTAAATCCCCAAAGCCAAATTAGCTTTCCCCCTCCCCTATGCCTCCACCCTGATTTTGAGGCGATCTTTAGATAGTGCACTCGACAAGCAAATCATTCAATCTTTATACCTGCTTTTATTTCCTAAACATGTTTGTTCAGCTCGTCTTATGCTGCATAATGTAATGTATTATGAGCGTTTTACATGATTTATAAGGTATGGGTTTATGGTGTTGTAAAAAATCTCTACTTCCATTTTAAAGCTGGAGTACAATTTAAGTGAAATATTATCATTTACAACTAAAAAGCTTCGAATTTTAAGTACAAAATATATGCAACACAAAGAAACACTATACTTCCAAGTGTTGTAAATGCTCTTATGTAATCTGTAATACAATGCTTACGTAGTAAAAGTTTGTTTTATTATCACGATTCTTTTTTGCAGTATTTGTTCCTTCTGTCTTAGAAAAAGGCAGTACATTTGTTACCCACCAGTGACGGGGCTTGAGATTTTTGTTTAGATGCAGGGGTGATGTTAGGATTTTCCTGACGGGTTGGGTGGTCTGTTTGAAAGGGCACCACATTCAACAGAGACAAACTTCGGAAGGGGTCCATGGTAAAGAAATGCATCCATAATTTGCATGAAAATATCGAAAGGTAACACCCATTTTATAAAGCATCACCCATTTTATGTACCTTTCTCAACCTAATGACCTTTTAACAAAAAGCGATCGAGCTATCGACCCACCCCACCACCACCCCCCACCCCCACCACCACCCCCCACCACCACCACCCCCACCCACACCACCCCACCCACACCACCACCACCCTCCCAACCCCCTCCCCTTCCCACCACCACCCTCACCCCAGCACGCTATTAGAGCTTGGCTTTCAGCGACAGTATATAACGTTCCAAGTGCAGAAATATTGATAACAATCTATACAAGGTACAAAATGCTTATTCAAATGCATTTTACTGTTTGACTGGATGACAGAGCCTGAGAATGACTAAAGTTTTGATTGAGGGAAAGCAGTGGCATAGATATGTGGGTGGGAAGATCCACTATTGAAGAATGTTTTTATAAGTTGAGCTTTAAAAAACATTTAAAGTGATGTAATGAATTCAAAGTTGGGATTCAGCAGAAACATAAATTTACATACTGCTGTGGCATGACACTTTTACTACAGAAAATGCATCAACGTTTAGATCGAGTGAAGGAGCAAATCCTCAAAGTCACTTCCCTCCTCCCCACACACTTGCACCCCTATCACACACACACACACACACACACACACTTTTTTAATGCTGGCTACGCCACTCGGGTTAGGTAACAGTAATGAGGGATTGTCCTCTAGAAGTGACACCTCATTCTGGGCTGTCGCTAGCGGGGAAAGAGGTGGAGGAAATCCCCCCTCCCAGCATACTGCAGGTTTAAAAAAAAAGTATATTAACAGTTCCCCATTCATTATGTTGCCCTCCACAAAATTTGGACATTCCTCCCCCCCCCCCCCTTCCCACAAAATTTGAGACTAGCTACTGCCCTGTCACTGCTACTCCCAATTCCACTGATATATGGATTGAATATTAACTACTAGAAAAATTGCTCCTGTTGTTTAAGACAACAGAATAAAGCTTCTAGGGTTCTTACATTAACTGGTGCAATCTCTCTTTTAAAGCAGGTCCTTTTCAGAGCTGTACTGGCCAAATTCACCAGGTTCCCATGCTCTGAGGGCCCCTCTTCATAATCCAGTCATTTAATGCCATGTCCCCCACTTGCATCCCAGGCTGACTCTGGTCCTTTCCCAGATACTTTGACTTTGTCGGGAGAACTGTTCTATGCAGGGGACAATTACCTCATTTCCAGGTCTCCTGGGCCTCAGGACTTGGGATTTTAAAAAGTCCAGGATCATCAGCATCGTTTGGCAGAAATTTCCTTCAAAGAATTAAAGAACAACAAACAGCTCTCACCGCACCAACAGTGGAAGCCGCATAAATGTTTTGCTACGGGGCAAGCGAGGGACAGCTTTTTCACTTGGGGGACAAATATTATGTCAATATATTATGTATTTGGGGGTAAAGAAATTGAGGGGTAAGAAATCTTAGCAAATGAAAATGCTGGGATTATCTATTCCTGCTAGAATTTAATTAGTTTTAGCAAAAACTTTTAGTCAGAATTTCCTGCAGCACTTTTTAAAATACTTTAAAAATATTTTTAAAATACTTTATATTTAAAATACAAAAGATTTACAAAAGAAAATACCAAGGTCACCATGTAATACACCACCAAATTTGCATAAAATATACAAAGTTTAGCGTAAGAATTAAACACACTGTAAAATCGTCAATGTTTAACCATTTTGATGATTTTTTCCTCTACTGTATCATTGTTTTTAATTGATTTTTAAGCAAATTAGCTCATGTTGCCTACACGTCAATATACCTTTAAAACAGTCACTTTTTGCAAATATGTAAAATATTTATTCAAACTAAATAAAATGCTACCCACCTAAAAATGGATAACCATTTGTCTATACTGACGGTAACATACAGTACATAGAACATTTGGCAAAAACTCAAAAGTAAAAAAAAAATCTCGATGCAAACGAGAAGACAATTGCACACACTAATAACATGCGCTGTGATTTCTAGGAGAACTTTAAAAGAAAGACAACTTTCACATCAGTTTGTAGTATTCAATTCAATTATATATTTTTCAATTACTATTAATATTACATTATTAAAGAAAAGTTAATATTGAAGATTTTTAAAACTAAGTTCATTAACAATCAGTTCTTCATAATTATTTGGTAGAATTGTGTTGCCCAAAATACACTGCTTAGACATGAAACAAAGTGCACCCGCTTCCACCAGGGTTGATGTAATGCAGGCAAATTTTGAACAAAATCAGCTTTTTTGAGACTGTTTCGGCTCAACAAATGTTGTGGCTTTTTCTGAACATCTGGCTTTTTTGCGACTTGTTTGGCCGCATGTTGTAGATTACATAATAATATTTTTATTTGTTCTCCAGTACATTTGACCAGGGCCATAATTCTTCACATGTTCCCCTCCTGCCCTCCCCTTTTCCAGATGAGAATTATGGCCCTGCATTTGACCCCTTCCAGAAAAGCCACCGGAGCCGCCAGTGGCTAATCTCTTTAAAAATTCAATAAAACATTCAGGGGCGAAAATACTGGGGGTGTGGTGAGGGTGTTACATGCCCTAAATTTTGAGATACGTCAGCAAAATGTGAGAGTAGTCGGTAAATCTGGTATCAGGTCAGTAACCTTAAAGTTTAGAATATGAAACCAAATCCTCAAGTGATAAACCAATTTTGATAACTATTAACTTTTTTACAGGGAGGCAGTTTTTTAAATGGGATGCTAATTTGAGGCGGTCTGTAAATATTTTAATCCTCCCTTCCCCTTCCCCCTCCCCAGTCAAATGGTCTACTAACGTGCCTGGTTACAGTTTGGCTTTTTTTAAAGATAAATTTGGCATTTTTACAAACAGAGTTGGCTTTTAATGCTTGGGTCTACCTACCAACCCTGGCTTCCACACCCATTCCCAAGTTTCTATCGTCTTGTGTTAAAAGCTGTATCCAGCACACTTAGGGTGCACCGCACCAATCCAAAATTACACCCATTATCCATATTGCATTTCAGATGGTATGACCAGTCAAGATCAGTTTTTATCTCTCAATTGTGAGAGAAATATTCCTGTGAATTCTTGTTTTCATATATATGATGGACGACTATTAAAGAAAATAAGTGGTGAAAAAACCATGTTGGTATCTTATACTTGAGTTTTTACTTTTAAAAGATTTTACCCAGTGTGTTCTAACGTTAGAGTATGTCATACTTGCAGATCCAAGACAATTTATATATATTTCTTTAAATGTTAATTACATCTTTCTAATTTTTGTTATCATTTTTTTTATTAATCATTAAGATGGATTATAACATGCACTGCCTTTTCTAAATCGTGCCACAAATAAAATGATGTTTTCATTTAGATAACAATCTCATCATGATTCCCTACACCTAATAGTAAAGTCAAATGGCAAGAGTGGAAATAACTCTCAACAAAAACAAAAAACAAAATCGAAGATAATTATATTTCTGTGGGAAATAACATGATTATCTCATTTTGCAAACTCCACCCTGTTGCTCAAGATATAATCTAACCGTGAGTTAGCTGTCAGGAACAGGCGGACGACATGCTGGCTTCATGTTAGCAGGAATGTCCGGTGCAGCTTCCACTGGTGTTGATACAAGCTGACCTTCCTGGGCAAACCTATCATACAGCTCCCTAAAAGACAAAAGCATTCTTTTAAAATGTATTGACAGAGAGAGGCAACCTGACCAAAATTGCTTTAAAAAATCAAGTAAACACCATGAAAAGTCTATTAAAATTGACCATTTTACATATTTTTGAACTCATATTAATGAGTAGGTGGGGTTTAATGTTAAAATCTTTAAATGCTCATACTTTCACAACCGCATGTTTGTTTTGTTTCATATTTTAAATAATTATGTTGTTAGCAAGTGTATACATGTAAATGGGATAAAAATGGTTGAATTGAATTAATTGTGAAATTCCATTCTTGTGAGAACTGTAAGTTATTTAGTTGTCATTGTAACGTTGAGTCCATTGTGTTATATAACATTTATTATAGACCTACAATAGTTCAAACTTAAAATTCATATTCCGCGTCGGAACCTCAAAACCTTTGGTTTTCTGGTTGAAATCTACAAAAATGATGCATAGGCTTGTTTGACATTCTATGCTTTGTGCGAGTATGTTTCCGAGTATGAAAATATGTTCACTTCTTCTTCCTTGTCTGAAACTGGCTTGTTCGAGGCGTAGTTTTTTGTCCACAGCCTCCCTCATTTTGTTTATGATGATGCGTCCAAATATCTTACTTTATCAATGTATGAAATAAAATCCTCAATTGTTGGAGAAAAAAACCCTCAATTCTGGACCAAGATATGGAGGTGAACATCTTAGTGAGATGGGGTTTTAGGGGCTTAAGCCCCCACTCCCCAAACTAAAAGCTAGACATGCTGGTTGGTCATTTCTTGCTTGAACCATGGGAATTCCTTCTCCCAAAATTCACAGCAAGTGGTCATGACTATATGTTAGGAACATTTGTTCGCCTTCTAATTCGTCCTGATAATGATACAAGAGCTTTCCTTGTTCTACCACAATGAATGCACCACTCCTCGTTCTACCACAATGAATGAACCATTCCTCGTTCTACCACAATGAATGAACCACTCCTCGTTCTACCACAATGAATGAACCACTCCTCGTTCTACCACAATGAATGAACCACTCCTCGTTCTACCACAATGAATGAACCACTCCTCGTTCTACCACAATGAATGCACCACTCCTCGTTCTACCACAATGAATGCACCACTCCTCGTTCTACCACAATGAATGAACCACTCCTCGTTCTACCACAATGAATGAACCATTCCTCGTTCTACCACAATGAATGCACCACTTCTCGTTCTACCACAATGAATGCACCACTCCTCGTTCTACCACAATGAATGAACCACTCCTCGTTCTAACACAATGAATGAACCACTCCTCGTTCTACCACAATGAATGAACCACTCCTCGTTCTACCACAATGAATGAACCACTCCTTGTTCTACCACAATGAATGCACCACTCCTCGTTCTACCACAATGAATGAACCACTCCTCGTTCTACCACAAGGAATGAACCACTCCTCGTTCTACCACAATGAATGAACCACTCCTCGTTCTACCACAATGAATGAACCACTCCTCGCTCTACCACAATGAATGCACCACTCCTAGTTCTACCACAATGAATGAACCACATATTTTTGTCATTTTTCTTATACTAAGAGTTTTAATTTTAGCAAAACATGACATAAAATGCATAACACTTTTGAGGGAATGTTTTAATGTGATGTCACTATTAATTTGCATTAACCAGCTGTTTTACACAATTCTCCCAGACTAACTGCTTGTACGACTGTATGAATAAGATCATTTTCCACTATTTACAAAATCTATGGGAATATTCCTTTAAGCAACAATACTATGACAATACACATTCAAATCAATGACTGCCATTTGAACATTCAAAGAGAGCTAATTCTCTGGCAAAAAAGGTTTGGCAACAGTAAATGACCCCCCCTCCTCCCCCTCCCCCTCCTCCCTCCCCCCTCCTCCCCCCCTCCCCCCTTCCCTCCCAATTCAATATCATAATACAATTGTGGTTTGAGGAGAGTCAATTTTATTAAATCTAGAGAATGAATAATCTATGAAATTAGTGAGGAAGGATGGCATAAGCTTGAATAGAGAAAATGGATCTCTGGAACATTACACATTAAACAAAGAATGTATAATAGCTAAGTATTTATAATATCATATGTTATGCAGGAAATAACTTGATACGTCAGACACCACAGTGCCACAATGTTCATGAATATGCAAAGTATTGCAACTAATCTTTTCAGGGCATGATGCCCTAGTGCAGTGGCATGGCTAGCATTTCCATATTGGTAGGACAAGTAACATAGATAAACTGACAGAATACAAAATATGGCCCCTGCCGACGGATGGTACTAATTTTGAACCAATACAAATTCAATATTGAGGAATATTGGTGGGGCGTTCGCCCCCTCTGCCCACCCTTTGGCTACGCCACTACCCTAGTAACGATATGACAGTTCTTGACATGGATTTGGTTACATTTTGGTCCGCAATATCATAATTTTCACTGCACTGCATATGAGAAAATATGTAAGTAACACACTATCCTACAATGTAAAGATTATGCAAGGCAACTACCTGTGGTAATGAAGCCCAAGCATGCACTATGTAGAGTACAACAGTAAAATACATACATGGATTTTCAGGGCACATATGACCATTTTGGACAGGGTTTTGGCTACTCTGTGTCCATGGTGTCAATTTTGCCACAAAATGTATGATTTTTTTTTAATGATTTTGTTTCCTTTTTTGTGCTATTTTATGCTCTTTGACAATTTTAATCTGAATTTTATGATTTTATGCCCATCTGGGAGGCCTACTTTAAATACTGAATCACAAATGTTTGTAAAAAATTTCAGAACGAAATGAGGATGTCAAACGAAACTACAACAATACAACACTGACTGATTTACAAAATTTAGAGCATTTTTAGTTTATTTTCATGTATCTGTCCATAAAACTTTAATGTAGTATGTGTGTTAATGTGGAGAGACAATGAATGTTTCTGATTAGTAGAGATATCTACACAAATACTGACAAGCAAATAATTAATGTTTCTGATTGGTAGATATATCTACACAAATACTGACAAGCAAATCATGATTGTTTCTGATTGGTAGAGATACCTACACAAATACTGACAAGCAAATCAAGAATGTTTCTGATTGGTAGAGATATGTACACAAATACTGACAAGCAAATCATGAATGTTTCTGATTGGTAGAGATATCTACACAAATACTGACAAGCAAATCATGAATATTTCTGATTGGTAGAGATATCTACACAAATACTGACAAGCAAATCATGAATGTTTCTGATTGGTAGAGATATCTACACAAATACTGACAAGCAAATCATGAATGTTTCTGATTGGTAGAGATATGTACACAAATACTGACAAGCAAATCATGAATGTTTCTGATTGGTAGAGATATCTACACAAATACTGACAAGCAAATCATGAATGTTTCTGATTGGTAGAGATATCTACACAAATACTGACAAGCAAATCATGATTGTTTCTGATTGGTAGAGATACCTACACAAATACTGACAAGCAAATCATTAATGTTTCTGATTGGTAGAGATATCTACACAAATACTGACAAGCAAATCATGAATGTTTCTGATTGGTAGAGATATGTACACAAATACTGACAAGCAAATCATGAATGTTTCTGATTGGTAGAGATATCTACACAAATACTGACAAGCAAATCATGATTGTTTCTGATTGGTAGAGATACCTACACAAATACTGACAAGCAAATCATGAATGTTTCTGATTGGTAGAGATATCTACACAAATACTGACAAGCAAATCATGATTGTTTCTGATTGGTAGAGATATCTACACAAATACTGACAAGCAAATCATGAATGTTTCTGATTGGTAGAGATATCTACACAAATACTGACAAGCAAATCATGAATGTTTCTGATTGGTAACGATATCTACACAAATACTGACAAGCAAATCATGAATGTTTCTGATTGGTAGAGATATCTACACAAATACTGACAAGCAAATCATGAATGTTTCTGATTGGTAGAGATACCTACACAAATACTGACAAGCAAATCATGAATGTTTCTGATTGGTAGAGATATCTACACAAATACTGACAAGCAAATCATGAATGTTTCTGATTGGTAACGATATCTACACAAATACTGACAAGCAAATCATGAATGTTTCTGATTGGTAGAGATATCTACACAAATACTGACAAGCAAATCATGAATATTTCTGATTGGTAGAGATACCTACACAAATACTGACAAGCAAATCATGAATGTTTCTGATTGGTAGAGATATCTACACAAATACTGACAAGCAAATCATGAATGTTTCTGATTGGTAACGATATCTACACAAATACTGACAAGCAAATCATGAATGTTTCTGATTGGTAGAGATATCTACACAAATACTGACAAGCAAATCATGAATATTTCTGATTGGTAGAGATATCTACACAAATACTGACAAGCAAATCATGAATGTTTCTGATTGGTAGAGATATCTACACAAATACTGACAAGCAAATCATGAATGTTTCTGATTGGTAAGAGATATCTACACAAATACTGACAAGCAAATCATGAATGTTTCTGATTGGTAGAGATATCTACACAAATACTGACAAGCAAATCATGAATGTTTCTGATTGGTAGAGATACCTACACAAATACTGACAAGCAAATCATGAATGTTTCTGATTGGTAGAGATATCTACACAAATACTGACAAGCAAATCATGAATGTTTCTGATTGGTAACGATATCTACACAAATACTGACAAGCAAATCATGAATGTTTCTGATTGGTAGAGATATCTACACAAATACTGACAAGCAAATCATGAATATTTCTGATTGGTAGAGATACCTACACAAATACTGACAAGCAAATCATGAATGTTTCTGATTGGTAGAGATATCTACACAAATACTGACAAGCAAATCATGAATGTTTCTGATTGGTAACGATATCTACACAAATACTGACAAGCAAATCATGAATGTTTCTGATTGGTAGAGATATCTACACAAATACTGACAAGCAAATCATGAATATTTCTGATTGGTAGAGATATCTACACAAATACTGACAAGCAAATCATGAATGTTTCTGATTGGTAGAGATATCTACACAAATACTGACAAGCAAATCAATAAGTTGAAGTCACATCGCAATTTCCTTGTGACCAGATTCCCTCTTGAAGTAAATTCTATTTAGTAAGTGCCCACCTAGAAATAAGGTTAATGTCTGATACTCACGCCAATCTGAGAACGATGCCATCAAACGTATCTGGGACAATTGCACCGGCTTCAGCAAGGGCCTGATTCTTAGCCAATGAAGATTCCTTCAGAACATCTATGCCGCCCCCAGTATGACCAAAGTATGCAGGCTGGAATAAAAACAGATGATATATGAACGAACTAGATGAGCAACAATAACATATTGAAAATGATCAGTTATATTACTAGCGATGCTAAAGTTTTATGCAAATAGATCACAGTCATATCACTAGCGATGCTAAAGTTTTATGCAAAAAGATTAGTCATATCACTAGCAATGTTAAAGTTTTATGCAAAAATATCAGTTATATCACTAGCAATGCTAAAGTTTTATGCAAATAGATAAGTCATATCACTAGCAATGCTAAAGTTTTATGCAAATAGATCAGTCATATCACTAGCGATGCTAAAGTTTTATGCAAAAATATCAGTCATATAACTAGAGATGCTAAAGTTTAATGCAAAAAGTCACTAGCGATGCTAAAGTTTTATGCAAATTTCAGAAATTTTAACACCCAACACTTTAAAGCTCTCTATCACTTTTAATTTTTGCTGACAATGCCACATTTATAATTTGCACAGCTATCACATGAAAGATTTGCGCCCTTACAACAGCGATGTTCAGTTTTTCCACATGTTAGAAAATCGAACATCTCAAGGCCACCGAAAATTTATGCATCACTGCCCTCACACTTCCATACATACAGTGTACGATTATACATACACTGTACGTATGGAGTTTGTTTCGGGAATGGTTTAAACGGACACAGCGTGTACATTATTTAAGAAATATTTAATGAGGGCGCTGCAAGTAGCAATGTCGTAGATGTCAAGGCACAATATTGGCATGATAAATCCATACAGGTCTATGGACAGATGCAACAAATGCCTGTTCAACCCCACACCAAAAAGAGCATTAATAGTCATTGAATCTTGAAAATAGCATGTGCAGTTTTAAAGTTATCGAAGTTTGAACATTTTTTTTTAAACTAAACAAAATGTGATGTATGAACAAAAAAACACCTCCAATTTTTTTTTATATGTTTCTTCCCTTCATTTCTGACCTTTAAAATGTTCAAAATTTGCCTTTTACTTCTTGAAGTTGGTTGGGATTAGTGTAAAGATCTTTATTAAAATCAACCTCCTCTTTCAAGGAGAAATGGCAGATGGTTAAAAAACAATGGATTTACATAATAAAATAGAGACTATGTCCCTTTCATACATCACAAGAGTAACACAAAAATTTCTTAATGCCCATATGTGCACAAAACTCTTCAAAAAGCTGTAAAATGACCACTTTGATTTTGATAAAATTCGTTTTAGTGGATTGTAAATCAACTCCCCCCTCCCCCTCCTAACTTCTTTCTCTCCCATCCTGCCCATAAACCTTTAAGATTCAAAATGTCTCCTGTTTTATGAAAACATAGAAAGTCTCACAAAATGTTCAGGTATCTGAAGACCGTGACATGCTCAATTATGAGAGATTTCCCTACAAAAGACTTACTCTTCCGTCATAAGTGAATAAACAACAAAATTGAATAAAACAAAGGAAAGAAACATTTTGACTTCTTGTTTTCATAGACTGATAGATGATACGTTTGGTTTGATAATGTTTAACAACACTGCAGCAGTCAGAGTCAAATGTACCAAGATATTGAAAATTGATTAAAGGGGCATTTCTACACCCATTAAAGCAAAGTACTCACCAAGACAGAAAATTGTGCCTCACTACATCAAATTTCTATACAGTTTGAACAAAATAACATTTCTAGCAAATTTTACAGTGTCGCCAGAAAATCTCAATTGTAGATTTAATCATGTGTGAGCAAGTCAGAACATTTTCTAATATTTTTTTCCTGTTGGATTTTCTAAAAAATCGCTCGCCACCACATTAGGTGTGCAACAGTCTTAAGAAAACTCTGGAAAATCTTGAAATAAATCTTTAAGTAGGAGAAGCTAAACTATGTAATGTTGAGTTTAGAGATTATCATCCCAGCTATGTGCTAAGTTTTAAGTGTATCCACAGTGCTCTGACGAATAAAAATTTCTTTTCAGCACGTACGTGAAGTTTCCTTTAAATTTCTGGGCGAAAAAGGAAATAAATGCTACGAACAAGTAATATCCAACCTTTGATGAAAATTATTTAAAAACTCATCTTAGTTGTTCACAATTAGGTAAGTTAAGGTATTTTACATCCCTGCTAAACAGCTGAGGTTGTATAGAGATGTTCATGGCTGTTTGATAAACCAGTTGTGAAGCAGTGAATGAAGACCCACCAGGGATTGAACCAAGGACCTCGAGCATCCCAAGCTGATGCTATAACAGCTAGACCACGGAGGTCTTCGGCTATGACTGTTAGACCACGAGGTCTTCGGCTAAAACTGTTGAACCACGGAGGTCTTCGGCTATGACTGTTAGACCATGGAGGTCTTCTACAGCCGGCAAAGCACTTACTTCTTGCTGGAATTCTGTCACACACGTCCCAATGCAGAAGGCAATGACTGGCTTGGTGATTTTACCGTTCTTCAGAGCCTCGCATACATCATACTCCTCTACACCGCCCATCTGCAAACATAAAACAATAAAACTGTATAAAATATTCATGCATAGCAGCTTGAACAGTAGCTGCCTGCTCACAACAAACATAGGAAGCCTATTTTGCCAGTTCATATTTAAAGGAGACATAAAGTCTGACTTTTACCTCCTTCGTCATGATAGAATCAATAATAATAAGTCATTTGCCCATAAATCACATCCTCCAAAACAATCTAACATATATTTTCCAATTTACAACAATAATTCTGTCAAAAAATAATTTACATGGGAGCAGCCATTTTGTTCATACTGCCCTCTAAAGATGACATCCTCCTCAACACAGTTCTTGATAACAATAGAATGTATTTCTATTTCAAATTTTCTAGCTCATAAGAAATTAATTTTTTTTGCATGGATCTATGAAATGTTATTTGTGCATGATATTTTGTCTATAAAACTTCATGTCAAAGTACACTGACAAAAAATATCAAGAAAAATATGAATAAATACATTATTGCATCTCAACACATAATGCCAGCTTTCACTTACAACTGACTTTGTCTCCTTTAAAGCATGTACATATGAACAACATATTTTTGTATTGCTTTAAATGAGAGCAATTAACAGATTAAAAAAAACATTTCAAGCATTATCAAATATGAACTCTTTCCTAAATTTCTTAAATTCAACACCATAGCAATAGACATAACCCAAATCCACACACTAAAGACTTTTTACTAAATATTAAGTTTTTCGTTTGCTTGTGTTTAATGGTACAACAGCTAAAGTCATTTGTGCCAAAAGCTTGTACTGAGTGCAAAGAGATGTGCTAGTCTTATGGCAGTGCTAGAGATGTGTTAGTCTTATGGCAGTGCTAGAGATGTGTTAGTCTTATGGCATTGCTAGAGATGTGCTGGTCTTATGGCAGTGCTAGAGATGTGTTAGTCTTATGGCAGTGCTAGAGATGTGTTAGTCTTATGGCAGTGCTAGAGATGTGCTAGTCTTATGGCAGTGCTAGAGATGTGTTAGTCTTATGGCAGTGCTAGAGATGTGCTAGTCTTATGCTAGATCTTAGTCTTGTAATGGCAGTGCTAGAGATGTGCTAGTCTTATGGCAGTGCTAGAGATAGAGATGTTAGTCTTATGGCGGTGGCAGTGCTAGAGATGTGTTAGTCTTATGGCAGTGCTAGAGATGTGCTAGTCTTATGTGCTAGCATGTGCAGTGCTAGTCTTAGATGTAGAGATGCTAGTCTTATGGCAGTGCTAGAGATGTGCTAGTCTTATGGCGGTGCTAGAGATGTGCTAGTCTTATGGCAGTGCTAGAGATGTGCTAGTCTTATGGCAGTGCTAGAGATGTGCTAGTCTTATGGCAGTGCTAGAGATGTGCTAGTCTTATGGCAGTGTGCTAGTGCTGGCAGTGCTAGAGATGTGTTAGTCTTATGGCAGTACTAGAGATGTGTTAGTCTTATAGCAGTGCTAGATATGTGTTAGTCTTATGACAGTGCTAGAGATGTGTTGGTCTTATGGCAGTGTTAGAGATGTGTTAGTCTAATGGCAGTGCTAGAGATGTGTTATTTGACACAATTAAAGCGTGTCATTTTCCAAGGGCTCGACATCGAGGGCCGTGGTGGAAGGGGGACATGGTTTACAATAATTTTAAGCAGTACCAGTGCCTTTTCGCTATTCGCCCGATGAGCAATTGCCAACGTTGGTCCTGGTTCCCGAATCTCAAACCCATAAACGGGATTTGCCTACCGAAAGTTGGGAGAATCAGTCAAAAGTGGGAGGGGGCGGTGAGAGAAAATCACAAAGTCACGCTATGATACTAAAAAATCACCAAACAAAGTACACATTTGGAAAAAAAGTGGGGTGGGCCAAGTGCCCTCTTGCTCCCCCCAAATCCCGACAGAAGTACCACTTTTGAAAATAAAAAGTGCCACTCAATTACTGTCAAAAAGTGCCTTAACTTGATTTGTTAATGTATTTTTAGTGAAGAAAAAAACAGAACCAAAAGGTTTTGTGGTTCTTATGCTTTTTTCCATGCTGATTGATTTTGTATTAACTGTTATGTCATTGCATATCATGAAATATTTGACATGACATGAATCATTCTTGACATATCATGTATACAAACCCATTTCAGCAAAATCATATTAATCCTTGCCCACTAAGGATATTAATGCAATTCAATGTTTTTATAAAATGAACACATACAAATTTACTAGCTAACATCATAATTCTACAAAATATGAAACAAAACAGACATGTGATCGTTAAAATATGATAATTTCAAGACTTTAACAGTAAGCCCTGCTTACTCATTAATATGCATGACATCACCACCAAAATCAATAGGGCACCCCTCGCCCTGAATTGTATCCACCACCCGTGATTCCTTGTTTTTTGCCCCCTCACCCTGAATTCCCTCCACCCTCCGTGATTCCCTGTTATTTCCCCCCTTGCCCTAAATTCCATCCACCACCTGTGATTCCTTGT
Source organism: Chiridota heheva (assembly GCA_020152595.1). Lineage (NCBI taxonomy): Eukaryota > Metazoa > Echinodermata > Holothuroidea > Apodida > Chiridotidae > Chiridota > Chiridota heheva. The sequence continues at coordinate 419,164 of JAIGNY010003250.1, forward strand.
TTTTTGCCCTAACCCTGAATTCCCTACACCCTCCGTGATTCCCTGTTATTTTCCCCTTGTCCTGAATTCCCTCCACATCCATGATTCCTTGTTTGTTGCCCTCTTCACCCCGAATTCTCTCCACCACCCGTGATTCCTTGTTTTTTTCTCCTGACACTGAATTCCCTCCACCACCCGTAATTCCTTGTTTTTTGCCCCTTGCCCTGAATTCCCCCACCACCTGTGATTTCTTGTTTTTTTTCCCCTCACCCTAAACTCCCTCCACCATCCGTGACATCCGTGATTCCTTATTTTTTCCCCTCGCCCTGAATTCCCACCACCATCCGTGACATCCGTGACTCCTTATTTTTTTCCCCTTGCCCTGAATTCCCTCCACCACCCATGACTTCTTGTATTTCCCCCTCACCCTGAATTCCCTCCACCATCCGTGATTCCTTGTTTCCCCCACCCCCTCACCCTGAATATCCTCCACCATCCGTGATTCCTTGTTGTTTTTTCCCTCACCCTGAATTCCATCCACCACCCGTGATTCCTTGTTTTTTGCCTCACCCTGAATTCCCTCCACCACCCGTGATTCCTTGTTTTTTTCCCCTTACCCTGAATTCCCTCCACCATCCGTGATTCCTTGTTTTTGTTTTCCCCCTCACCCTGAATTCCCTCCACCACCCATGATTCCTTGTTTTTCCCCCTCACCCTAAATTCCCTCCACCATCCGTGGTTCCTTGTTTGTTTCTCTCTCACCCTGAATTCCCTCCACCATCCGTGATTCCTTGTTTTCCCCCTTCACCCTGCATTCCCTCCACCATCCGTGATTTCTTGCTTTTTTCCCCCTCACCCTGAATTCCCTTCACCATCCGTGATTCCTTGTTTTTTCCCCCTTGCCCTGAATTTCCTCCACCACATGTGAGTCCTTGTAGTCTTCCAAGTACAGGTGTTTTTCATGTCCAAAGCCTTTCAATACAATCTTCGGCAAAAAGTATCTACGTGACCAAACCCCGGTCTATCACATCCACAAAACCAAGCAATATATTCAGTTATTTTAAAAGAAAACACACCTCTCCAATGAGAATAAAGGATTTCACTGACGGGTTTTCATGGAGATACTTGATGTGGTCCATAAATCCAGTACCAGTGTACCTATATGGAAAAACAAAAAAATCAACATCAATTATTTGAAGTACAGTTTCAATCTTGAATTACTACCATCTAATCAAAGGGCATTTATTGTGTTAATGTGAACAGAAATATACAATACAGTTGAACACTTCTGATTGGTCTTAAGCTGACATGCAAATGAGTAACTGTTGCAGAAGGGATGTTACTATTATGAATCAGAATTACCGGAGGCTTCAAACAGTTTTCTTAGACAAGATTCCCTATTTAAACCACACCTATCCAGCTCCACATAGATACCATGGTTTCACCCGCAAACATACATGCATGTAGAAAACTTGACATATCACATACATTTACAAATGAAAAGACTGAATATTCGAAATAGTATTCTAATATTTTATTTAAGTCCCCCAAAGAGGAAGTATGTTTATACCTGCATATACGAGGTTGTTTAGATGTAAAAACTGAATGCATAATATTAATGAGCAAGTTACCAAAGAGAAAATGCAACACTTTAGTTTCAACTTCAATGATCGTGTTGTTTAGGCAACATACACTTTCCTATGCAGCCTCTTCAGGCACTTGACAGCTACACTGTACCTAATTATTTGACATTCCAACTCCACCTAAAACAACCCGATTTTTGTAGCCTGTGCTATGACATGTTATCAGGGTCTTAGTGAAAGGAGAGCTGGGCAAGCTGTGGATTCCCCTCCCTTACATTTACGTAAGGTCATATTGGTGAAAGCATCGGAAGAAAACATAAAATGGAATAATGTTAACATTTTTTACAAATTTTTGTAAATTGTTGACCAAGCTGCACTTTATCAGTTCTTTTATGAGTTTGGCTCCCCCTTTTTAAATTTCTGGCTACGTCTCTGCCTCTTATAGAAAAAAAAATCAAGAATTTATAGGAACAAAATTGATCTTACCTTCCACCTCCAAGAGAAATTCCGAGATATAAACCATCAGTATTCCGAGCAATGGACACACACAGCTCTGTTGATAGACCGCCAGATCGAGATAGCATGACCACTGACCCAGGTCGATGAAGACCAAGAGAGATCACGTCAGGCATCGGACCACCAATGTCACCAAGAATGTTACATCTCAAGGCCCCAGGCTTAAAGACATTCACTTGCAATGCATGTTTGGGCTAAAAGAGGGGAAAAATAAATTTAATGGATTAGTTCAGGGGTTAAGCAAGTCCATCTAATATGAAAGAGGACTTCAAAAGAAACAAAATAGTGAAGAAAGCATTCAAAAAATCATATTCCATTAAGCAGATATTTAAGTTTAATGTTTGGTATCATTTGTGTAGAAATGACTGAAATGAGACTAGTTGTGATGTCACAGCCTCATATTCCTCAATGTCTTTATATATTCTATCATATTTCTTTCTCAGATTTTGTGGCTTAAAAACCATTGGATATGTCAGGAAAGTAGTAAAATGGAATCTTGGAAGGGTAATTATAATCTACCACCTGAAGAATGGCATCCCTCCCAATGTCCCACATGGCATCCCTCCCAATGTCCCACATGGCATCCCACCATGCCCCACATGGCTTCCCAATTGATGTCCTACATAGCATCCCACCTTATGTTCCACATTGGATCCCACCATATGTTCCACATGGTATCCCTCCCCATGTCCCAATGACATCCTAATTTATGTTCACATTCCATGTCCCCATGGCCTCCTACTCTATGTCTACTACATGGCCTACTACCTTATGTCACACATGGCATCCCACTCTGTCCCACATGTCATCCCGGCTTGTCCCACATGGCATCCCATCTTATGTCCCACATTATATCCAACCATATGTCTCACATTGCATCCCACCATATGTCTCACATGGCATCCCATTCTATGTCCCACATTATATCCAATCATATATCACACATGGCATCCCTCCCAATGTCCCGAATGGCATCCCACCATGCCCCACATGGCTTCCCACTTGATGTCCTACATAGCATCCCACAATTAAGTACATGTACAATTAAGATCATGTGCAATTAAGATCATGTGCAATTAAGATCATGTGCAATTAAGATAATGTACAATTAAGATCATGTGCAATTAAAATCATGTGCAATTTAAATAATGTGCAATTAAGATGATGCACAATTAAGATCATGTACAATTAAGATCATGTACAATTAAGATCATGTACAATTAAGATAATGTGCAATTAAGATAATGTACAATTAAGATCATGTACAATTAAGATCATGTGCAATTAGGATAATGTGCAATTAAGATCATGTACAATTAAGATCATGTACAATTAAGATTATGTGCAATTAAGATAATGTGCAATTAAGATAATGTACAATTAAGATAATGTACAATTAAGATCATGTACAATTAAGATAATGTACAATTAAGATAATGTACAATTAAGATCATGTACAATTAAGATCATGTGCAATTAAGATCATGTGCAATTAAGATAATGTCCAATTAAGATGATGTACAATTAAGATCATGTACAATTAAGATTATGTGCAATTAAGATAATGTGCAATTAAGATAATGTACAATTAAGATCATGTGCAATTAAGATCATGTACAATTAAGGTCATGTACAATTAAGATCATGTACAATTAAGGTCATGTACAAAAATCATGTACAATTAAGAAGATAATGTACAATTAAGATAATGTACAATTAGGAAAATGTGCAATCAAGATAATGTGCAATTAAGATAATGTGCAATTAAAATCATGTACAATTAAGATCATGTGCAATTAAGATAATGTACAATTAAGATAATGTACAATTAAGATCATGTGCAATTAAGATAATGTGCAATTAAGATAATGTACAATTAAGATCATGTACAATTAAGATCAAACCAAAGATATATAAAATATAAAGGAAAAGATCTTCATTGGATACTTACAACAGATGGACCAATCATCATCACTCCCTTTTGCTTGGCAAGTAGGATCAGCTCCCTCATTTGCATAAGTGGGATGTGGCCAACCATCATGATGATGCAACGAATCTGATCAAAAGTAATAGTTTTGATACGAAAACCTTCAGCTTTTACTTCCATTTTAATCTTTCATATACAAGAGTGTCTTTGATTACTCATCATTTCCTAAAACCCCCATCAATAAGAACCAAAACTGATGGTTATAGTTAAATCCATACTAATATCATGAAGGCCCATGAAGTGCTTATTCATGGTTTCCTTGGCTTAAGTTGACGAGAGCACATGAATCAACCTGGACAGGACACCAGTCCATCACAGGTCAACTCCTCCATCAGTGCTGGTACTCCTTTTACAGCTGAGTGGACTGGAGCAGGCAGAGTGAAGTGTCTTGCTCAAGGTACACATGCAGGGCTCCCAACAGGAATCGAACTCTGTACTTCAGGTTCCTTAACTGCTGAGCCACTGTAGCACTGTGCAGTTCTCTTCCCACTCAAATAAGGAATGCCCCTTTAATTTACATTCCTGGTAGTCTTTCAGTGGGATGGCATGTGGGACAGAGGGTGGGATGGCATGTGGGACAGAGGGTGGGATGGCATGTGGGACAGAGGGTCGGATGGCGTGTGGGACAGAGGGTAAGATGGCGCGTGGGACAGAGGGTGGGATGGCACATGGGACAGAGGGTGGGATGACACGTGGGACAGAGGGTGGGATGGCACGTGGGACAGAGGGCGGGATGGCACGTGGGACAAAGGGCGGGATGGCACGTGGGACAGAGGGCGGGATAGCACGTGGGACAGAGGGTGAAAAGTGTGTTATTAGCGGCGAGAGGATTTGCATTGTTTGCGATGTCTGGTTAGAAGAAGGTTACCCCAAGATCGAAACTGTACTTTAAATATATCTTTGATGATAATTTTTCTAATGTTGATTTTGATCCATTTGGGTACACTGGTTTAAAAAGTTCTGAAAACTCATCTTTTCTCCTGTTATACAGATTGGATTTTGTAATTTAAGACATTATTATGTATTTTTAAGACTGCATAATTGTGTTGTATTTTTGTACTTAATCTTGCTTTATACTTTTGGGAATTTGTATTACTTTGTTGTATTTTTGTATTATAATTTGTTTATCTTTGTACAGTGCATTGAGACTGTCAGTATAATGCACTATATAAAGTTGCATACATAAATATACATAATTATTATTATTATTTATTTGTATTATCATTATTATTATTATTTATTATTATTATCATCATCATCATCATATTTTGGAGACACCGACTATTCGAGATCTTTGGCCAATTTGATTTCTACATCCCCACCTGCATCTGCCCTTTCCCCCTCCCATCGGAAATTTGAAAGAAATATGGCTTTTTGGCACCAGAAAACAGTTATTTATAGACAGAAGAGATCAATAACAAATACCATCAGTCCTAGGAAGTTGCAGCATTGCACATTCTGCTTTATTATTTTCTTCCATCTAAAAGATCACAACCTATGGCCAACTTGGACACATGGCTACCATCTTATCATTTCTAAATTTAAAAAAGTTTGATTATTTTTCATTTTGAAGGTAATCTGGCACCCACCTGTTTTGTTGCATCATTTGAATTGATTGATCAAATTTACATGAATTTAATCCAATACAAACCTGTGGAATCTGGATTGCTGTCCAGGCAACTTTGTATGCATAAGGTCCAAAGGCAACATTTCCGATGACCGAAATCTGGGGATGTTCAGCCAGGGCTGTATCAATTGTGCTGTAAACTGCAAACGCATAAAAGATCCATTTATTAAAAACAGAACTCACATAACAAATGAGATGAACTTGGAAACATTCAACAAAGACAGATTAGTTAAAGGAGTACATACAACTATAAAATACACTATTTCTGCTAATAGACAAGTCCTTTAAATTTTGAATATAGCACAGTTATGGCTGATCAACCTTTGAAGATTTGTTGACATATGCAAAATGTGTGAACAGGAGCTATTTTGATAATTTTGAGAAACATTCAGAGATTCAGAAATTTGTTTTTGATAAGAATAGATGATTGCCACTCATATATCAAGATGCAATTGAAAGTGCTCTTTAAATCTTTGTTTTAATGGTTATATCCCCAAAAAGGGATAGACAGCCTTCAAACTACTCCAGTCCCAACAACTGCCTCACAACAACCACAACTGCCTTAAAGCCTATATAACTGCAAAAGCCCCTACAACTGCTCCAAAGCCCCTACAACTGTCCAAAAGCCCCCACAACTGACCAAAGCCCCCACAACTGCCCCAAAGTCCTCACAACTGCTCCAAAGCCCCTACAACTGCTCCAAAGCCCCTACAACTGTCCAAAAGCCCCCACAACTGCCCCAAGTCCCCACAACTGCTCCAAAGCCCCTACAACTGCTCCAAAGCCCCTACAACTGCTCCAAAGCCCCTACAATTGTCCAAAAGCCCCCACAACTGACCAAAGCCCCCACAACTGCCCCAAAGTCCTCACAACTGCTCCAAAGCCCCTACAACTGCTCCAAAGCCCCTACAACTGTCCAAAAGCCCCCACCACTGACCAAAAGCCCCCACAACTGCCCATGCACAGTCCTCACAACTGCTCCAAAGCCCCTACAACTGCTCCAAAGCCCCTACAACTGTCCAAAAGCCCCCACAACTGACCAAAGTTCCCACAACTGCACCAAAGTCCTCACAACTGCTCCAAAGCCCCTACAACTGCTCCAAAGCCTCCCACAACTTCCCAATTTCCACACAACTGACCAAAGCCACACAACTGCCCCAAAGTCTCTACAACTGAGCCCTTACAACTGCTCCAAAAACCCATACAACTGCCCTAAATGCCACAACTGACCAAAGCCCCACAACTGCCCAAAGTGCACACAACTGCCCGAAGCCTCTACTACTGCCCCTCGACTACCCCAAAAACTCCCACAATTGCCCCAAAGCCCCACGACTGCCCCACAGCCTCTAACTGCCCCAAAGCCTTCAAATTGCCGCAAAGCCCCTACAACTGCTCCAAAGTCCCACAAAAGCCCCCAATTGCCCTAAGCCCCCACAACTGACCAAAGCCCCCACAGTTGCCCCAAAGTCCCCACAACTGCCCCAAAGCCCCATAACTGCCCAAAGCCTCCATTACTGCCCCCACAACTGCCCCAAAACCCCACAACTGCACCCAAAATTCCCACAACTGCCCCCAAAGCCCCCACAACTGTCCTAAAGTCCCCGTAACTGCCCAAAGCTCCACAACTTCCAATACAACCTGCTGCTACATGACTCAACAAGATCACCTTTGATAGACACTTTTCCTTCACCCCAAAGCCCTCAAAACTGCCCAAAGCCTTCACAAATACCTCAAAGCCCTTACAACTTCTTAAAGCCCCTCACAACTGCCAATACAACCTTGCTAGTGACTCATTGAGATCTCCACTCACCTGGGATGATCACTCACCTAGGATGGTCACTCACCTGGAATGGTCACTCACCTGGGATGGTCACTTACCTGGGATTGTCACTCATCTGGGATGGCAACTCACCTGGGATGGCCGCTCACCTGGGATGGCCGCTCACCTGGAATGGTCGCTCACCTAAGATGGCCACTCACCTGAGATGGCCGCTCACCTGGGATAGCCGCTCACCTGGGATGGCCACTCACCTGGGATGGCCACTCACCTGGGATGGCCACTCACCTGGGATGGCCACTCACCTGGGATGGCCACTCACCTGGGATGGCCACTCACCTGGGATGACCACTCACCTGGGATGGCCACTCACCTGGGATGGCCACTCACTGAGGACGGCCACTCACCTGTGATGGCCACTCACATGGGATGGTCACTCACCTGGGATCGTCACTTTTCCTTCGCCCCAAAGATACTCTTCTTCTTTCTTCTTACTAAAAAAGGAAATTTTGAAAGGAATGAAAGTCAAAAATCAAGGATGGCAGCAGGAGGGACCAAAAAAACTAACTACCACCCTTTAAATGACCCTTGAAACTTGCATTAGACAGTCAGAGAATAAGGAGAGAAACACTTGAATTAACATATTCTAGAGCTCCATTGAACAGATCCTGGTACCCAATGCTGCCAGAGATGTCTGAAAACCTTATTTTTCCAGTTTAAATCTGCATTGCCAATTTGTGTCCACTTTCATTGGGGTTTTTTGGGCTCTTGAACAATGAAAGAACAACGAAAATGGTCAGCAGTATTGAAATAGGCAAAATATTGACTTTCCAAGTTTTCCGCATTCACAGTAAAATGAAAACGCTGACAAAGAAAAATCTCATCACTCATCTGATTTTTGATACATAACATAACAACATAACATAACATAACAACATAACATAACAAGATTACGGGCTAAGAAGGTTGAGTCACCCCATGAAAAGCGCAAACCAACACCACCACCACCACCACAAAAAAAAAAAAAAAAAAAAAAAAAAAAAAAAAAACGCCCAGAGTTAGTAAAGAACTTATTAATGTTGACTTTGAAATTGTGAACAGAATTGGAGCTAACTACCCACCGAGGCAAACCATTCCACTCATTAACAACTCTTTGCAAAAAGCTAAAACACTGAATATCTATCCATGAGAACTCTTTCGTCAACTTCAAACTGTTACCACGTGTCACATGAGGATCAGCTGAAACATGCAAGAAATAACAGGAATCAAAGCATCACTACCAGATAGGAACTTAAAAACCTGAATCATACTGCCACGTACTCTTCTCAACTCAAACGTGGACAAACCAAGAATTCGCAACCAAGATTCATAAAAGAGATTCCTTACTTTGGGGTGGCTCTTCGCTGAACCTGCTCCAAAATAACCTTATCCTTTTCATAAAAGGGACTCCAAGCCTGAATAGTGAGACCTGACTAACTGCTTATACAAATTAAGAACAACCTCTCTGCCAAGAAAACAAACATTTCTTCTAATCAAACCAAGCATCCTATTTGCCCTTGCAGCTGCTAAAGCACACTGTTTAGAAGGTTTCAGATTGCTAGTAATGACAACACCGAGATCCCTTTCTTGATCAACACAACCAAGATTTGAACCATTCAGGCAGTAATCAAAAGCCAAATTGTTCTGACCAAAATAAATAACTTTGCATTTATCAACATTGAATGTGTATTGTATATACACATTTGTATTGTATATTGTATATTATTGTATTTTCCTAGTTATAAATTGTACATAATTTATGCTGAAAATAAATAAAGATTTAAAGATTTAATGACATCTGCCATGTTTGGAACCAAGAAACTAACTTATCCAGATCAGTTTGCAAAAGTGAAGAATCCCTAGCATCATCAACAATCCTGTACAGCTTAGTGTCATCAGCAAATTTACAAATCCTGGAGCCAAGGGAAACATCAATATCATTAATGAAGATTAAGAAAAGAAGCGGACCTAATACAGAACCCCAAGGAACGCCACTTGTAACCTTCTTTTATGGAGATACTTCACCATTAACAACAACTCTTTGTGACCTGTCAACTTACCAAGAATATATCCAACTGGCACACTTTTCCTCCACACCAAGTGCTCGTGTTTTCATCATGAGCCTGCCTAACGGAACCTTATCAAATGCTTTTTGGAAATCTAAATAGATAACATCCACATTATGACCAGAATCAACTTGTTTAGTTAGTAACATTATCAAAAAACTCCACTAAATTAGAAACACAAAACCTCTTAGATAAGAACCCATGCTGGGACAAATTCAACAAATCATTGACCAGTTAATGATCTAGTACACCATCCTTAACAATGGACTCCATGACCTTGCACACAACACTAGTTAGACTCACTGGCCTATAGTTAGAGGGCAAACTGTGGTCACCCTTATTAAAAATAGGAGTGACATTAGCAATTCTCCAATCACTAGGAACAACACCAACATCAAAGCACTTTGAAAAGATAATACTCAGGGGAACAGAAAGAACACCAGAACACTCACGTAAGACAGCAGGGTGTATATCATCTAGACCGGGTGCTTTATTTGAATTCAAATCCTTCAACTTCTTAGACACAACATCAACTGAAAAATCAACATTCTTAATGGATACTGGAAAGTGCACAAAAAGATAATCCACAACATCATCAGCAGGGGACTCCTTAGTAAAAACAGATACAAAGTAGTCATTGAAAACCTCAGCCGTATCTCTACCACCAGACCACTATTGATAGTAACACCATCATTACCCTAAAGGGGACCAACAACCTCCTTGTTTTTTTGCTTTGAGCGAACATACGTATGAAACGACTTAGGATTAATATTAACCTTAACCTTAACGTTTTTTAAAAAGCACTTTAGTATCTCTTATCAAACCCTTTGTGAACTTTATATGATACTTATACCTAGCAAGCACCGCAGAACACCCACTACATTTATAACACCACCACAACTTCTTCTTTTTCCGAACAGCCTGCAAAACCTTCCGAGACATCCACACTGGCCGATTACACCCACAGACTTACTTTAATGGGACAAACCTATTTACACCCTCCAAAAGTATAGATCGGAAAACATCCCATAATTTACAATGATCTAATTCATGGAGCAAAGAAGTCCAATCGAATGTCAAATTATTCTAAAGTGCAGCAAAGTCAGCATTCCTAAAATCTAAAACCAGTTTATTAGCTGAAGAAACCTTTGTGAAACAATACAGATCAAAACTAATGAAGTCATGATCATTACACTCTACCTTACCACTACTTAGCACATTTCTAACCATACTTTCTTCACTACTGAAAATCAAATCCAGACAATTTCTTCCACGCGTGAGAAACAACACATGCTGGGTGAAAAAACAGACAGATACAGCTTCCAGAAAATCTTTACTATGTGGACCACTAGTACAAAGATTCCAATCAATATCTGGAAAATTAAAGTCCCCAAAAACAATAACCCTCTTAGAAGCAACTAGACACCCAATGTTGTTGAACTTACGTATTCATACAAAATAATTATGATGAATTTGAACATTTGTACCAAAGGTGCACGAAAAGTGTGCTCAATTTTTTTGAGACTCAAGAAAACTACGCCCTTACTTGTTGATTGTCAGCTGCGGTATCATGAGGTGGGATTATTTGAAAAAATACAAAACCACAATTGCATACCAAACAACTATCACATACCTTGTATAATCATAGGAGTGCCGTACAACATTTTATATAGGGTCAAGAAGCCTTTCAGAGAAAAAGATTTTGTGCTTGCAAAACTTACTCCTGGATAATTTTAAATGCTAGACTGAATATTAATTGACATCCTCTCTACCTTAAAGCATGATGATCAACTTCCATTAAAGGTGTATGGACATGAAAATCAAACAAAAAAATTTATAAAAAAATCTAGTAAAAAAAAATACAACAAAAGAAATCATTCAAATCAGTAAATCACTGACCATTTTACAGCTTGTTTAATTCTTAAGCTAAACTTTGTATATTTTATTCAAATTTTGTGGTGTATTACACGGCGACTTTGGTATTTTTGTTTGAAAATCCTCTGTTTTTGAAATGTCTATCATACAGTAATTCTTTAAAGTGGTGCAGCAAATTTTGACCAAAATGTTTTGAGTCTTTGCCATGCGTCCAATTAAATTGTAGCAGAAATAGAATTTCCCATCATTTCCAGGGCCTAAGATTTAGGACAAAATTTTCAAGAATAACATGAAGATTTTTAGCTGACCGGAAAGTTATACATCACAAATTTATGCACAAATTTAAAAACTGATGAAACTTTGATCACTTATAACTCAAAAAAGTGCAATTTCCAAAGTTACAAAACTGATCTACTTAAATTTCAACCAATGTAATAATTGCTATATGTCTCAGCATAGAACAAATCACTGTTACCTTATTCTAAACACATCAATCCCAGTTCCTTGCAACCAGGGAGTTGCCATTTAGATGGCAACTCTAATCTGACAATTAGCAAAGAAAGTCCAGCTTACCTGCCAGGTCTGACGATTGCAGATATTGATGGCGTACTTCTGGAACAAATGTAGTCATAGTTTAGAATTCCTTGAATCGCAAGAGGCATCATATTGACAACTGCCATCTGTGCGTACAACAAAATGATCAATCTCAAGATATCATTTTCTTTGTATATTGTAGGTGGGTACTTTCTTTGCTCAACAGCTAAGGTTATATAGAGATGTTCACAGCCATTTGTTGAACCAGTTGAGAAGCACTGATGAATGAAGAACCATCCGGGATTGAATCCAAGACCTTCAGCATGCTAAGCTGATGCTATGACCGCTAGACCACAGCATGCTAAGCTGATGCTATGACCGCTAGACCACAGCATGCTAAGCTGATGCTATGACCGCTAGACCACAGCATGCTAAGCTGATGCTATGACCGCTAGACCACAGCATGCTAAGCTGATGCTATGACCGCTAGACCACAGCATGCTAATCTGATGCTATGACCGCTAGACCACAGCATGCTAAGCTGATGCTATGACCACTAGACCACAGCATGCCAAGCTGATGCTATGACCGCTAGACCACAGCATGCTAAGCTGATGCTATGACCGCTAGACCACAGCATGCTAAGCTGATGCTATGACCGCTAGACCACAGCATGCCAAGCTGATGCCATGACCGCTAGACCACAGCATGCTAAGCTGATGCTATGACCGCTAGACCACAGCATGCTAAGCTGATGCTATGACCGCTAGACCACAGGTCTCCTATGGACAGTCTTATAACAGTATGTAAGCAATAATGGGCAAAATAAAGCAAATAGTTCCAAACTTAAGTCCCAGTAAATGGCCAAATTGTTGTTGTTAAATGATTTTAATAACTTATTTTGTATTAAAATTGCAGCAACAGACTTCTCTGCTTCATTCATTTGAGGACGAGCAGATGATTCAGACAGAAGCTTGGTATCTTCACTACTACCCCCAAGTACTAACTCAATGTGAAAGATACTTTCTTGACGTTTAGTATTTGGAAGTTAGGTTTGATTTTTAAAAGAATTACATAAAGATTTTGAACTGTCACGGTTTTTACCAAATTTCAATATATTGAAAATCCTCAACAAATCATATAAAAACTTTCTTTTTTTGTTCAGTTCTTTCATGATTTAGGTGGGATCAGAATTCAGTTTGATGGAGAAACTGGCCTAGCCCCTGAAAGATGTGGTTTGAGGGGGAAACAGTCCTAGCCCCTAAAAGATTTGGTTTGAGGGGAAAACTGGCCTAGCCCCTGAAAGATGTGGTTTGAGGGGGAAAGTGGCCTAGCCCCCAAAAGATGTGATCTGAGGGGGAAACTGGCCTAGCCCCTGAAAGATGTGGTTTGAGGGGGAAACTGTCCTAGCCCCTAAAATATTTGGTTTGGGGGGGGGGAACTGGCCTAGCCCCTGAAAGATGTGGTTTGAGGGGAAACTGGCCTAGCCCCTGAAAGATGTGGTTTGAGGGGGAAACTGTCCTAGCCCCTAGAATATTTGGTTTGAGGGGAAACTGGCCTAGCCCAAAGATGTGGTTTGAGAGAGAAACTGGCCTAGCCCTAAAAGATGTGGTTTGAGGGAAACTGGCATAGCCCCTGAAAGATGTGGTTTGAGGGGAAACTGGCCTAGCCCCTAAAAGATGTGGTTTGAGGGGAAACTGGCATAGCCCCTGAAAGATGTGGTTTGAGGGGAAACTGGCCTAGCCCCTAAAAAAATGCGATTTGAGGGGGAAACTGGCCTAGCCTCTGAAAGATGTGGTTTGAGGGGAAACTGGCCTAGCCCCTGAAAGATGTGACACTGAATTAACCTGGCCATGCCAAGAAGTAGAACACATGCATTTTTTGGATACGCCATTACTTTTGAATAGATGCAACCTAGTCGGTCCTTCCAATCTTCATCAATGAACTAAGTTCAAGTTCAAATTCAAGTTCACAACATTTAAATGGTGCATTATCTAAAAAAAATTCTTGCAATGTGCATATAACAATACTATGAAAATAATAGTAAATAAGGTAAGTAAATATAGCAACAAGATAATGCAAGGCAAAAATACAGATTAAATTACAGAATGGAAAGCACAATTAAGAAGATAAGTCCTAAGTAAATGTTGACTGAAGGGATCTAGCAGATTGGATTGAAAGGACCAGACTATTCCAAAGCTTTGGTCTGTGCACTTTGAAAGCGATGAAGGAAAAGATTAGGAAATCAGCAAGCAAACACAGACTAAAATATGATTTACATGCATGTCTGAAGTTTGAATATGATTTACATGTATGTCTGAAGTTTAAATATAATTTACATGTATGTCTGACGTTCAAATATAATTTACATGTATGTCTGAAGTTCAAATATGATTTACATGTATGTCTGAACTTCAAATATGATTTACATGTATGTCTGACGTTCAAATATAATTTACATGTATGTCTGAAGTTCAAATATGATTTACATGTATGTCTGACGTTCAAATATAATTTACATGTGTGTCTAAAGTTCAAATATGATTTACATGCATATCTGAACTTCAAATATGATTTACATGTATGTCTGAAGTTCAAATATGATTTACATGTATGTCTAAAGTTCAAATATGATTTACATGTATGTCTGAAGTTCCAAGGCATTTATACCTTTCTTACCTGGGTATACTTGGTAAATATTTCTTCCTCCTGGGCAGGGGTATACAGTGGACCATTCTTGTGGGTGGTTTTATCAGCATCTGGTGTTGCAATCTGCTGATTCATATAAGAAAAATGATCTAAAGATTATTATAATTCTTAGCATAGACAGGATTTGAAGGGGCAAGGAGGCACTTTTCCCCACTTTTTTCTTCTTCTAAATATGTATCTTTTGTATGATTGGTAATTTTCTGCATCTTAGTGTGATTTGTGATTTTTTCCCCCACTTTTGACTTTGACCCCCACTTTCGGTAGGCAAATCCCAGCCATGGTTCTGACACCCAGAGGATACATCAGCTAAATTATTTAAATATCTTATTGAAATTTTTATTAAAATCTCTTCAAAATTGACTATTTTACACTTTACACCGGATTCAACTTCTCGTATCATAAATTGTGCAAGTCCTTGAGATATCACATTTACAATCTTTATTTGGCAAAACCACTTTAAGCCCTGCCACTGCACATACTGTAATACTGAGATTCAAAGTTTTCATACCATGAGCCTGTAAATACTACCTAACAATATTTGTAAACCAACTATGAAACAAAACGGACATACAGTTGTTGAAATATGTACATTTCAAGATTTTTACGTTAAGTCCCGCCCATTCAATAATATGCATGACATCATCACCAAAAACAATAGGGCACATCTACGAACCATGGGCTACCTGTGCACCATATATGATATGAATCCACTTTACCATTCTTGAGATATTGTGTTTACAAAATTGGCATCACACACACATGCACACACACACGCATACACATACGACATCGTGACCGCAATGTTTCCTGATGCTATCGCATTGGAATCAAAAACTCTTTTACACACTATATTGATTATTGAAACAATTTACTACAAATTTACTAAATGTATCACAATTGATACAATATAATGTATACCTCGATTTCAAATAGATACATGTACAGCATCAAAAACAATTGATGTTTGAATTTACATTACGATATATCCTTGGTCTGTTACATGCGGCGCCCTCTATAGTCTTCTTTCCTAGAGCGTATTCTATGATGTCATGGACAGGCACCTCCCCTCCAAAAAGATAAATTGGAATGCCTGCAAATTTAAGAAAAAAATGCACAAAATTTTGATTAAGTCTTCCATTTTAATTTTCAGACCCGTAAAAGGGTCCAAAGGTAAAAAGAAAAATTATAATTGGCCAACTTATTTAACCAAAGAGATAAAACTGGGATGCCTGAAAAATAGGAAATAGAAATTAGTCTTCGATATTCAAATTTCAATGCCTGTAAAAGGATCCAAATGGAGAAAAAGAAAATTGTGATTGGGCAACTTATTGAACAAAACTCATTTCAAAAGTAGGCAGGAATATCAAGCAACAGATCAAATCACGAAATGTTCTGAAAAAGATGACAAATTTCAGCAAAAAGAATTATATCACTTTGCGCATCTTTTAACAGTCCATGGCGCCATCATAAATAAAGTACAGTATACAGTATGTAAATGAAAAATAGTTTTGTTTCAAAATACTAACAAAATAATGATTAAATTATGGCTGTACAAACAACTCTGCCACACCCCTTATCATGCTTCTGTCCTCCTTATTCCTGTACATTAAACAATAACTTTAAGTTCTACACAATACACTTTTACAGATTAATCATTTGAATTTTTTTTTTTCTTTTCTTTATGATGAGACTTTCACAGTAACCTACTGCAGTGGTAGAATTCCCTCGGTGTCTGAAAGTGAATAATTCAATTGAAAGATTTAGGCTTGAAATCAAGAAGTTTCCATGTTCAGTTTGCTAATTGCTACTGTTTGAATTTCTGCAATTAAGTAAAACTAATTGAAGAATGATTAGGTGGGGAGGTAGGCACAGTACATTGGATATCTTACATCCCCTTCTTAACATCTAGGTTATGATATAGCCGTTTGATAAACCAATTGTGAAGCACAGATCAAGAGAAACCCACCAGAAATCGAACCCAGGGCTCCTAGCTTGCCAAGCTGATGCTATGGAGGTCTTTTGTTTGGGGACACAAATAAACAATTTGAAAATGACAGCTTTAGACCATGGAGGTCTTCTGTTCAGGTACACAAATAAACAATTTAAAGATGACAGCTAGACCATGGAGGTCTTCTGTTCAGGTACACAAATAAACAATTTAAAGATGACAGCTAGACCATGGAGGTCTTCCGTTCGGGGACACAAATAAACAATTTAAAGATGACAACTAGACCATGGAGGTCTTCTGTTCAGGTACACAAATAAACAATTTAAAGATGACAGCTAGACCATGGTCTTCTGTTTAGGGACACAAATAAACAATTTAAAGATGACAACTAGACCATGGAGGTCTTCTGTTCGGGGACACAAATAAACAATTTAAAGATGACAACTAGACCATGGAGGTCTTCTGTTCAGGTACACAAATAAACAATTTAAAGATGACAGCTAGACCATGGAGGTCTTCTGTTCGGGGACACAAATAAACAATTCAAAGATGACAGCTGGACCATGGAGGTCTTCTGTTCGGGGACACAAATAAACAATTAAGAGATGACAGCTAGACCATGGAGGTCTTCTGTTCGGGAAACAAATAAACAATTTAAAGATGACAGCTAGACCATGGAGGTCTTTAGTTCAGGGACACAAATAAACAATTTAAAGAAAATAATTTGATTTGAAATTACATTAATTGATCCATGTAAAAAAAAAAGCTATTGTTAAATACTTGGAGATATTGTAATTATGAAAAATATTGAGGCTAATTATTGTACACATCTCTACCAGGGGTGTAGGAATACTTGGAGATATTGTAATTATGAAAAATATTGAAGCTAATTATTGTACACATCTCTACCAGGGGTGTAGGAATACTTGGAGATATGTAATTATGAAAAATATTGAAGCTAATTATTGTACACATCTGTACCAGGGGCGTAGGAATACTTGGAGATATGTAATTATGAAAAATATTGAAGCTAATTATTGTACACATCTGTACCAGGGGCGTAGGAAGGGTCACCCTTCAGGGGGGCAAAAAGCAAAATTATTTCCCGGTGACAAGTGAAAAAATTGCACTGGTAATTTAGGTTTCCATTAAAGTTGCTAATAATCAGGAAATCCCCTTCAATTTCTGGAACATTTCCTTAACATTTAAATAAAAAATTTCCTTCATTTTCTGGAAATTTTGGCCATTTTTCAGTGATTTTGGGCCAGTTTTCGGGAATTATTGGCCAATTTTCTGGAAATTCAACCAAAATATCCAAGAATTTAACCACATTTTTAAATTTTATGTTAATAATTTCCTAATTTCACCTCCCAACATGGGCAGAAAACATACAACCGGGAGGGTGAAATCCGCAGTTTGTCCCCTTGCCACCCCCACCCCCCCCTCCCCCTTCTTCTCCTGCTTCATATGTCAATGATCTCTACTTTCATTCATAGCCACATTTTCATGTGTAAATATGTTTCAAAAAGTTATTATGTCAGAAGTAAAATGGAGTCATTGTCAAAATGCTGCCAGGAAGTAAATAGGAGGCACAATATCAGCTGTATATGCTCTTGTCATGCAACACTGTAACATCACATCTTTAACACTGAAGCATTATGAAAACAGCTTTTTCATAAAAAAAATTGCCCTCAAAACTTGTCACCAACAATGCATGGCTTAACAATCAAATACCACCTGATCACACGAAGACAGTTTAACTTCCTTTGTAAACATATGTTGGAAAAGTTGATGGTAGAGTAACAAGTATTGCAGATCCGTACAACATATTAACCCAAAAGCTATTTCAAGTTGGATAATAAACTTGGCTTAATGATCATGTCATAAACATTGAATTACAGACCCTTGAAATGGCTGGTAGGAGGCTTTATTCTATCCTTATAGTAATTACCTAATGCTGTAAGTGGGATATGTCATTTACGTAGTTTCACTTCCTTTGTAAATATTTATTGAAAAAGTTGATGGTACACCAAGAAGTGTTGCACATCAGTTAATGTTAAATTTAATTCATACTTAGGGTGCTACCTATGACCCATCCAGCGCTCACCACCAGTTTCCTCCACATAAAAAGATAAAAGTACATGGCTCTCCGAGGATACTGGGATAGGACAACAGTTCATCGCAGGTCACCTTTCCATGTTTCATCATTTTACAGCTGAGTAAACTGGATGAAATAGAGTCAAGGGTATTGTTAAAAGACATAACAGGGGTCAAACTTGGTAAGTCGGATACAAGCACGACTCCTTATGACCACTGAACGGTACAGCTTGTGACATTAAAATAATCTCTGACTTGAGGACCCTTTCATAGATATTTAGGACCCTTTCATAGACATTTAGGACCCTTTCATAGACATTTAGGACCCTTTCATAGACATTTAGGACCCTTTCATAGACATTTAGGACCCTTTCATAGACATTTTCGACCCTTTCATAGACATTTACGACCCTTTTATAGACATTTAGAACCCTTTCATAGACATTTAGGACCCTTTCATAGACATTTAGGACCCTTTCATAGACATTTAGGACCCTTTCATAGACATTTAGGACCCTTTCATAGACATTTAGGACCCTTTCATAGACATTTAGGACCCTTTCATAGACATTTTCGACCCTTTCATAGACATTTAGGACCCTTTCATAGACATTTAGGACCCTTTCATAGACATTTAGGACCCTTTCATAGACAATTAGGACCCTTTCATAGACATTTACGACCCTTTCATAGACATTTACGACCCTTTCATAGACATTTACGACCCTTTCATAGACATTTACGACCCTTTCATAGACATTTACGACCCTTTCATAGACATTTACGACCCTTTCATAGACATTTAAGAAGTAACACTGTCCTGGTACTAGAAGACTAATTTGTAATTACCTAATGCTGTTAGTTCTGGGGGTATAACCTCATTCTTGTAACCAACCACACCAACTGTGGAACGGATAATAAGAGTTATCTTGTGGTCTTGCAACCTTTCTTTGAACTCATCCAGAGCCTGAAACATTCCCTGTGGACCAAAAAATATATAAATGTTTCAGAAAGGGAAATCAAAATCAAAATCATAAACTAGAAATCAAGATCAAATTTGTGATAACAATGTAAATATCCATGAAATTGCATATAATACATACAATTATTCTGAAAATAAAAACTGCAAGAAGAGGCATGTACATTTGGCAAATGCTTCCAAATTCTTATATTCTTATCAGCAGGGCCGTTGAGAAAACCATAAGCAAACTAATATTTGGGAGCCATCATATCTCGAAAAATGTGGATGACCAAGTAAAGGGTCTGCCGCTATTGTTGTTACCATTCAAGCATGGGTTTTGGCCAATTGTTGCTCCTGTGGTTATGTTTTCACTGTCATTTTACGTTTTTGGTCCCCTAAATATATACTTCGTCACATTTAGTGACCTCTAAGCACGGGTCCGGGGCGACTTGACCCCTTCTCAGCCAGCAGTACTTCTTATCATAAAATTCTTCTTGAACCAAGAATACTAAAATCACTATTAAAATCATCTGTAAAGTTTTTAAACATTTTGATGACTTGGCAGAAAAATTCAAAAGTGTGTGTACATGTAAGAGACGTTCTATCATCACATGATATCATTTACCTGTCCCTGTCTGACTTTATTTTTCATGAGTGTAAGTACATCAATCGCCTGACTGCCGGTGATCAATACTTTCCCTTCTGGATGTTTCTCTTCAAGCATAAAGTTCAGAATTGTTTTGAAGAAAGTGTACATCATGTGCGGCTCTGCGGGGCCAGAGAACTGAGCGTAGCAGCCTAATTCATCGAGACATCCCATTTTCAGTGCAGTGTCCCTGATATCAGAATCAAGAAATGGAGAAAAAAGTGAAATGATGAATGCAGCAACTCTGATGTTTGATACTGCAATGCTTGTTTTAATGGAAATTATAATCAGTGTAATTATGATACGCTAGAAAAACTGCACCCTGTTAGCATAAATTGAAGGATTACTTCAGTGGTCAAGCAAGTGTGTCTTATATGAAAGAGGAATTCAAAAGAAACAAAATGGTGAAGAAACTATTTCAATAATTCATTCCGTGAAGGAGATATTAAAGTTAAAGTTCTGTCTTATCTATGTAAAAATGACTGGTGTAGCAAGTCTACTATGGAAGGTTGGTACTCTCATCCTTACATTCTTAACAATTGTTAATGTATTCTAAAGAAAATTGATTTAATGTTGTATATATGAATTATTTTTCCTCAAACTTTCATTAGTTGGCAAATTATAATTACCCTTACAAGATTCTGTCTTACTACTTTCCTAACATATCCAATGGTCGTAAAGCCACACAATCCCAGGATAAAATATGATAGAATACATAAAGACTGAGGAATCTGAGTCTGTGATGTCACTAGTCTGATTTCAGTCATTTCTATACAAATGATACCAAACTTTAAATTTAAATATCTCTTTAACGAAAAAAGATTTTTCAATGCTTTCTTCACCCTTTTGTTTCTTTTGAAGTCCTCTCTTGATATAAGATGGACTTGCTTGACCCCTGACCTAATCCTTCAATATCTCATTAGGTTTATTACCTCTGCCAATGAAGTTGGCCGGAGGTTATTTTTTGCCTGCATTTGTCTGTTTGTTTTTATACAATCAAAACAATTGGTTTCTTGCCTGAAAGGAAATCAAACAATTAATGCTTAGTCTGAATAAAACTATAAAAAAAATAATATGACCTTGGAAAAAGGGAGATAATCCTGAAGTATTTAGAATACATCCAGACAATATAGATCACAATTGAAAAAGAATTTCTTTGGTAATAAAACTATGGTATGCATTCCACAGAGTGCTAAAATTCTAGTTAAACATTTAATTCTAGTGCTACATCACATCTATTACCTATGTTTGAGGACTATGTAAGAGTAAGAATAGTCAAGTTAAGTTTTACAATTTAAAAAAATGCCTTTCCTGGGTCATGGGAGATCTGATAGTTGTAAGAAATGTCAACAAAAATGTCTATGGAATACAGTTTAAGCAAATACCAGTCAAGAATGTCATTTTCAATAGTTTTTCTGAAATCAATCACTTTTTTCTATAAGAAAATTGTAATTGCTTTCAAATAATTATTACATGAAAAAACAACATTACAGAGCATTTTTCAATCTGAAATGGTATTTGAAATTTCCATTGAGTTACTGCATAATCACTTTCACCTTGCAAATGATCACTTTCCGCTTCCAAATGATCACTTTCCGCTTCCAAATGATCCCTTTTTTTGCAAATGATCACTTTCGCCTTGCAAATGATCACTTTCCCCTTGCCAATGATCACTTTTCCTATGCAAATGATCACTTTCCCCTTGCAAATGGTCACTTTCCTCTTACAAATGATCACTTTCCCCTTGCCAATGATCACTTTCCCCATGCAAATGATCACTTTTCCCTTGCAAATGATCACTTTCCCTTGCAAATGATCACTTTCCCCATGCAAATGATCACTTTCCCCATGCAAATGATTACTTTCCCTTGCAAATGATCACTTTTCCCTTGCAAATGATCACTTTCCCTTGCAAATGATCACTTTCCCCTTGCCAATGATCACTTTCCGCTTGCCAATGATCACTTTCCCCTTGCAAATGATTACTTTCCCCTTGCAAATGTTCACTTTCTCCATGCAAATGATCACTTTCCTCTTGCAAAATGATCACTTTCCCTTTGCAAATGATCACTTTTCCCTTGCAAATGATCACTTTCCCCTTGCAAATGATCACTTTCCTCTTGCAAATGATCACTTTCCCCATGCAAATGATCACTTTCCCCATGCAAATGATCACTTTCCCTGGCCAATGATCACTTTTCTCTTGCAAATGATCACTTTTCCCTTGCTACTGATCACTTTCCCCTTGCAAATGATCACTTTCCCCTTGCAAATGATCACTTTCCCCTTGCAAATGGAAGAGATCAAATCTACTAATAGTTGCTATACCAGCTTCTTCAGTAAAACATTAAATGTCACATGGCAATCACACACCACTAATACAGATTTATATTGGAAGCTACCACCAACATCTGAGAGGCTGAGGATAAGACGACTAAAGATGGCAGGACCATGGAGGTTGAAAGCACCTCCATGGCAGGACACTGTGTCAGGAGAGAAAATGAAACTGCCTCCAAGGTTCTTATGTGGCAACCTAAGCATGGAGAGAGATCTAGAGGGCAACCTAAGAAAGATATCAAACTTAGCAGAAAATATCAGTTTTAATTGGCAAGACATCAAGAGCTGCATGCTGGGAAGGCCAACACAATAGTCTGACCTCCATACAGTAAACAAGTAAGAGCTGCTAAAAATCAAAATTCTTTCAAATGGGGAAATGAAGTTTTATTCAATAAGAATTCAACAAATGAAAGATATCTTACCCTAGGAGAAGGGAAATACCGCCACCACTGATTCCCGACCATATTCTTCCTTTCTTGTTCAGCACCGTGAGCTTCAGGTTTGTGGGCGTTCCTGCTTCAAGCTTTGCCAGATGTAGCTCCTGTAAATAATTTATATTCAAAAATACTAAGAATTTTAAGCCATTTACAGAGGCTCAGTGGTTAAGGAGTCATGCTTGTACGCACCATTTACAAAGGCTAAGTAATTAAAGAGTCATGCTTGTACGTACCATTTACAGAGGCTATGTAACTAAGGAATCATGCTTGTACACACCATTTACAGAGGCTCAATGGCTAAGGAGTCATGCTTGTATGCACCATTTACAGAGGCTCAGTGGCTAAGGAGTCATGCTAGTACGCACCATTTACAGAGGCTCAGTGGCTAAGGAGTCATGCTTGTATGCACCATTTACAGAGGCTCAGTGGCTAAGGAGTCATGCTAGTACGCACCATTTACAGAGGCTCAGTGGCTAAGGAGTCATGCTTGTATGCACCATTTACAGAGGCTCAGTGGCTAAGGAGTCATGCTTGTATGCACCATTTACAGAGGCTTAGTGGCTAAGGAGTCATGCTTGTACGCACCATTTACAGAGGCTCAGTGGCTAAAGAGTCATGCTTGTACGCACCATTTACAGAGGCTCAGTGGCTTAGAAGTCATGCTTGTACGCACCATTTACAGAGGCTCAGTGGCTAAGGAGTCATGCTTGTATGCACCATTTACAGAGGCTCAGTAGCTAAGGAGTCATGCTTGTATGCACCATTTACAGAGGCTCAGTGGCTAAGGCTAAGTAGTTAAGGAGAGTCATGCTTGTATGCACCATTTACAGAGGCTCAGTGGCTGCTTGTATGTACCATTTACAGAGTCATGCCTGTATGCACCATTTACAGAGGCTCAGTGGATAAGGAGTCATGCTTGTACGCACCATTTACAGAGGCTCAGTGGCTAAGGAGTCATGCCTGTACGCACCATTTACAGAGGCTTAGTGGCTAAGGAGTCATGCTTGTATGCAAAAAGAACCAGGTTCAATATTCCCACCACGAACATTATGTTCTTGCGCAACTTGAAACTGATTAGAGCCGGCCTGATGGGCCTTTATGACTTTATTATGGATTTAACTTATTACCTAGCAGATCCAAGGGTGCTAATTTAATAATATCGGAAACAATATATGCATGAGTGTTCTCACAGTAATCTTCCCTCAATTTTCATATCAGGACCTGTTACCCTACAAAACATAACTGATATTATCAAATTATGCATATGTCCCTTCAAATTCATAAGTAGTCTTTAATTTTTTTACTGCTTTGTTTGTTTGATTGATGAAGAATTAACGGCACCATGACAGTGAGGGTCAAATTGTGCCTGAGAGGTTAGATCACTCCAGAGGTAGGAAGAAAAGAAAATAGGATGAGTCTGAGAGAAAGTACAGGGAATAAAAGCCAGGAAGCTGGGATTGAGAAAGAAAGTTCAGGGGTGCTAAAATGGCAAAAGTATGTAGAGGGGTGGGAGGACTAAATATGGTTGAAGAGGGAGGCACGATGAAGGAAGGAGATCATTTTATCCTGAGGGTTTTTCTGGAAGAGCTCGGCTATGGAGTTGTGAGGGGTAAGGGAAGCTCTGGGAAGGTTATACAGGGGGAAGACAAAGAGGATATGGTGGACTGTGAGGGGGCAATGGCAATTGTTGCAGAGGGGTGGGGTTAGCCAGTAAGGAGATGGGAGTAAGTGAGGTGAGTTTGACCTATTCTAAAGGCGAATAATGTGGATGTTGTCGATACGGGAGAGATTGTGGATGGTGGGTTTGGTCAGAATGCTGGGCAGGATGTCGTGGAGCTTGTTGTCAATTTATGAGTCCCATGAGGTTTGCCAGCGGCCATGAACAAGGGAAGCAATAAGCTCTGCGATGGTTCTTTTGATTTATTTTCCTACTATCTGCTAGACAGGAAATCTGACATTTAAAGGATTACTTCCAAGCAAGTTTATATATGAGAGGACTTTAAACAAACAAAATGGTGTAGACATCATTCAAAAATCTGATTCTGTTACGGAGATATTCAAGTTTAAAGCTCTGACTTATATGTGTAGAAATGACTGGTGTAGTAAGTCTACTATGGAAGGTTAGCCCCAACATCCTCACATTCTTAAGAATTGTTAATGTATTTTAAATAATGTTAATATTTTTATTATTTGAATAATTTTTCCTTGAACTTTCTTCAGGTGGTAAAGCATAATTGCCCATTGGTTTTAAAGCCACAAAATCACAAGACAGAATATGATAGAATAAATTTAATACATTAATGGGTTTAATGAATTTGAAGCTGTGACATCACAACTAGTCTCATTTCAGTTGTTTCTACACAAAGGATACCAAAGTTTAAACCTTTCTTCATACATATCTGCAAATTTGTACTATTAAAAACTTATTCAAAGCTATACATTGTTTCATACAATAATAATTACCGGCCTAACACTGAAATTTGACAGGAAAAATCGGCATATCTTGACGCTCCATACAATCACCCCAGTGATGCATAATACAAGTTTATGAAATTTATTAGCATTTCACCGACATGAATAAAGCAAAGTCAATAGGTGGCATGTAATCTGCCAGTCTTTTCCGTTAAACTTTGTGGTTAGGTCGGTAAATTTTGTGTAAAAGCCAATGTCAATATGTTTCTAATAATATAAATTTTCAATTTTTGTTCGTTTGGTGACATTTTGCAGTAATTTACAGTGAGGTACCATTTTTGACAACATCCCTCCATAGGCTCTTAAGTTGTAGCACAACCTTTAGGCTTATGTTTGGCCAGGAGATCTATACTTACCTCTGGGAAAGGTTCCCTGCCACACGTTTTGGTCCATTCCACCTCTCCCCATTTCTCCAAACACAACGGTTGAGCGTTGGAATCGAGACGACCCGCTAGATCTAAAATGTGCACTTTCCCATCTTTGATGACTAAGAAAAATTTAGATTTAAATGAAAGTTATAAGGTGTGTATATATATATTTGAGGTTCCACCTAAGATTCATGAAGATTCATGAACAAGAGACGTAAGACAAGTAATAGTTTTCCATAATATATTGTTGGACTATTCAACTAAATAAAAGCGTGTTGATGAAAATGTTTACATGATGATGAAAGAGCATGATTCACATGATGGTACATAATCTAAAATGGTTTATGATGAGCTTTTGATATGCATAGGTCCCAAACTCTTGAATTCTCTCCCTTCCTATATAAATGCATTAGCTTCAAAATCTTTGTTTGTCTACCAACTGTGGTGTAGCGGTTATCATACATGTTTACAGACCACAAGGCCCTGGGTTCAGACCTGGGTTGAGTAGACACGCCAGTGCACCACAACTGGTTATCAAAGGCCGTGGACATTGACTAGGTTGTCGATGTTATGTCTATCCGTACGTCCTACCTGTGTTCTCATCCGGGTCGTATTAAGCGTTTCGTGATAGCACTGTTACTATCATAACCGAATACGCAGGCAACAACCCCGTCATTGTAATTGTGTGTTCACTCGTCATCGTCGCGATCTTTGTTTAAAAATTATTTAAAAGCGTTCTTATTCTTACATTATACTTACTTTATGTGTTCTTGGATCAATTTTATCCTGACTGGTTTGCTTTTTTTCAAATTTGTCTTTAAATGCAGTTTCCCATTTTGTTGTATCTCTCTTTATTTGATCACATTTTTGGCCATAATTTATCTCAATATGACTATTGTTACACAATCATTGTAATAAAAAAAAAAATTGTGTGTGTGTGTGTGTGTAAGGGGGCGGTTGGGGGTGGGGAAGTGTTCGTTTATCTGTTTATGTGCTTTGTGTTCTGGAGGCCACACGTTTATAAGTTACTCTAACTTCCTGTGTGGCGCTCCTAACCACTTTTGTAATTAATGAATGTATACATCAATATCTTTGTTTCATTGTATGTATCATATTGTATACCTGTATATATCTGTACTCTGTATTAAAGTGTGCTTGAATAAATGTTTGAATCCATCAATCAATCATGGTAAATAGTATAATAAACTGAATCTTATAATACATCCCTCTTTAAGAAGAGAGATAATACAGCTGTTGGTATTTTATACATTTAACATAAAGTAATGTTCAGGGACACAAAGACTTGTTCTTTTTATAACATCAACTGAGATCATCTTGAACTTTAACTGCTCAAAATCCTCAACTGGTGGTAGCACTGACAAGTTACAGTTTTTTTTGTTCTTGCATGTGCACAATTGTTGCCTCAAGTGCACAGCGGCAACGCTACGGGAAGCATTTTCCCCCCATAAGATCACTTTTCCTCCCCCAGATTTTTTTTTTTTTATAGGCATAGTGACATACTTTGTCCGATTTATAGGCTTCCCCCAGACAAATATGACACTCTCTTGCCACCCCCTCCCCACCATCCATCCTTCATGACTAAAATCCTTGTGTCGCCACTGAAACTTGCAAGTGCATGATCTAGCTTTAGCCTATTGACCTTTCCAAAAGAAATTCTTCCACCTTTTTTTATATGATATAATGAGCTGTTCTTTGAGGCGCTCCACCAGCTCAGTAAATTGTTTTGCCTGAAGTTTGCAGTGTGATGAAATCATCACAGCTTTTTTCTTGTTGCTGGCAGAACTTTTGAAGGTTGAACCTACACAGTCTAATGTTAGTTTAAAGCTCAAAATGTTTTGCAAATTGTTCAACAACTGTCTTGACGTTTTCACTCTAGTCTTAGCAGTTTAAAGGTTAGGCCAGTGTTATTAATATTATACTGTTGCATTTCCCATTAACAACGTTAGTAAATACTCGTAAACGTTAGGCTAGTAAGTAGTAGTATTAAGTATAGTGAACTAGCCCACACTCACCTTCAACAACTAACTGAATAAACTAGAACGTAGTAAAATAATAATTTCTCACGATTTCTTAAAAGTCCACTGAGTTCTTAATTTATGCTATATTTTATTTCACAAAAAAATTTCATCGTAATTCGTAGTTGTTAATGTCATCGTATCGACCTACTGGCTGACTGGCCTATGCGATGTTGTTGTTTACATCGAGAGGGAAACCCGGAAGTGGTAGTCACTTGATGAATCATCGATGCTACATGCTGGATTGATATGGAACGCCAAGTGGGCTAAAACTCGGTGGTAATCTAGTAGGCGGTCGAATATATGAGGCGATGATCAACTATAGAAGGCGGTGGTAAAAAATCGAAGTTAGTGATAAAATTCATCTACCAACTAAAATTTATCACCCCCTCATAAATATGACCGAAGAAAATTCATCACTACCTTCGATTAGTGACCACCACTTCATACAATCTACCACCACCAACTGAAATGTATTACCACCTCACAGATATGGCCAAAGAAAATTCATCACTACCTTCGATTAGTGACCACCACCTCTTACAATCTACCACCACCACCTCATACAATCTACCACCACCAACTGAAATGTAGTACCACCTCACAGATACGACCGAAGAAAATTCATCAGTACCTTCGATTTTTTAATAGTAATAGTAGTAATAGTAATTATTTTGTATAGCGCCCTTTCTATACAAGTATATTCATGATGCTTTACAAACATCGGAGCTTTAGAATAGGGATCAGAGCTGCCCAAACGGCGCATCATCCATCCATTTGCTCGGAGAAATGAATTAACACCGCGTTTTCACGCTTCTCTTCTCGAATAGTGTTCAGAGAACCAGGTGGGGTGTGAATGTCCTACCATCGGGACCGACGGCTTAACGTCCCCTCCGAAGAATGGCGAGCGCCATGCAACCATTGCCACTTCTCTCAACACCTGAATGGGGGAGCAGGAGCTGCAAACGACGTACTTCGATCGGTGATCGGTGTATGTGGAAAAACGGGTTAGACCTGACCGGGGGTGAACCGGTACCTCCAGCATCTCAGTCGTGCGCTCTACCAACTGAGCTACCTGACTCATTTTACCACCGCCTTCTATTGTTTATCATCGCCTCACAACGACGACAGGTGAACACACAATTACAATGACGAGGTCGTCGCCTGCGTCTTCGGTTATAATAGTAACAATGCTATCACGAAACGCTTAATACGACCCGGACGAGAACACAGGTACGACGTGCGGACAGACATAACATCGACAACCAAGTCAATGCCCACGGCCTTTGATAACCAGTTGTGGTACACTGGCGTATCTACCCAATCCAGGCTTGAACCCGGGGCCTCGTGGTCTGTAGACAGGTATGATAACTGCTACACCACAGTAGGTAGATAAATTCGATCGCCTATTTATTTACCGCCTAGTTTTTGCCCACTTGGCGTTCCATACTCAACCTATTTTTGGCGTAAATCGAAGTATGTTCCATGCAATTATTGTTTCCGAATTCTGGAACTTCCCCAGGTAAAAATTAACGTGAAATGGTTGAATTTACACGATGGAGTAATTAGTGACATTCGTTGTAGCCACTTTTTCAAATTGTCAGAAAACTTTATCTTTATTTCAAGTTGATGTGGTATGCCCAAATGTATTGTGCCCTTCGTCTCGAACAAAATAAACAGTAGTCTTGTAAAATTACTGCAACTTTGTAGGTATCCTTTATCTTTTTATTATCAACAGGTCAATCGGTAATGTCCAGGCCGTTTAAGTGGTTACAATCGTGGTTGGTATTACACATGCTCGAATGAAACCGAGGTTACAGTAGCGCTAGCTTGGTTGTACCTCCATGGTTAAACAGTGAGGACGAACGTCATATTGGGATGCTGTGGTGCAGTGCAGTTCACGTTGACAGTGATGCAAAATAAATTTCAAATAACATCTGCAATATTCAAAAATATCTTCGAAGTAACGATTGGAGGGAAGCAAAAGATGGGATGATGCAGGACCCGTTGAATGGGTGTCGTACTGCGTGATGCTGACGGAGGTGGTGAGACTTGAAAAGAAGAATTTGCAACCCTATTGCACACCCAAGATCGAAAAGGGTGGAGGCATGTGCTTGCACAGTTGACGTCGTAGATGCCATGTTACCGGGGTGAGTGAGTGAGTGATCATAAGGAGTCTGATGTTACAAAGATGAATGAATTAAAGAGACGTAAGGCAAACAATATATTGCTGGACTATTAAACTAAGCATGTTGACGACATAGGAAGCGGATGCCAAGTGGGGCCCCCCCACACACACACACCACACACACTTCTTCAAAAAGTTCCCCTATTAAAATTGAAAAATGCCCCTAAATTATTGTCAACCGTACAAGTACTGGAAGAATATGCGCACACTTTAAACAAAACATTATAAAAGTGCCCCTTTCAAAATGAAGTGCCCCTTGATTACTGAACCAATGGTAGAAAACTGGCGACTTTTGTTAATCACATGTACGGGGAATGTGTCCCCATTGGAAAAGTGTTCCTTTCTAAAAATGAAGTGCCCCTTTTACTTTACTTTATTGTTTTGGGCTCACTAATTTTATCTACAGATTGGAGTGGGCATACGCATATGACTTGAGAAGTGCCCCTTCAGAAGTCGTCCCCGACTTTTCGAAAGCTTCTATGCACCCCTGGTTGACGAGATGATTACATGATGATGTAAGAGAATAATTCAGACGGCAAATTATCTGAAGTAGGTTTATGATGAGTATTGATACGCATGGCGATGAGGATAATAAAAGATCTCATATATTACAGTGTGATTTAACCATTGCCACTTCTCATTGCCACCTCTTAATGTCACCTCTCATTGCCACCTCTCATTGCCACCTCTCATTGCCACCTCTCACTGCCACCTCTTATTGCCACTTCTCATTGCCACCTCTCATTGTCACCTCTCATTGCCACCTCTCATTGCCACCTCTCATTGCCACCTCTCATTGCCACCTCTCATTGCCACCTCTCATTGCCACCTCTCATTGCCACCTCTCATTGCCACCTCTCATTGCCACCTCTCATTGCCACCTCTCATTGCCACCTCTCATTGCCACCTCTCATTGACACCTCTCATTGACACCTCTCATTGACACCTCTCATTGACACCTCTCATTGACACCTCTCATTGACACCTCTCATTGACACCTCTCATTGACACCTCTCATTGACACCTCCATTGACACCTCTCATTGACACCTCTCATTGACACCTCTCATTGACACCTCTCATTGACACCTCTCATTGACACCTCTCATTGACACCTCTCATTGACACCTCTCATTGACACCTCTCATTGACACATTGACCTCTCATTGACACCTCTCATTGACACCTCTCATTGACACCTCTCATTGACACCTCTCAATGACACCTCTCAATGACACTTCCAGACTTCTCAGAGTCTTATTACCACATTTCCAAGATTATACAACAAACTGAAACATTTTACAAATTATGTGATAAACAACAAAGCCTTATTTCTTGAGTCGTTGGAGCGCAGAGCTCTGAAAACTATGAAATAAAAAAATAAAAAGTACTGACAGTACTTACCTAATGGGTTGATCTCCAGTAGTGTAAAATGAAGATCCCTGTACACTTCAAGAAGTTTCTTTATAAACAGAGCAATCGTTCTGCAAAGA
Organism: Chiridota heheva; assembly: GCA_020152595.1. Classification (NCBI taxonomy): domain Eukaryota; kingdom Metazoa; phylum Echinodermata; class Holothuroidea; order Apodida; family Chiridotidae; genus Chiridota; species Chiridota heheva. Next base: position 450,838 of record JAIGNY010003250.1, read on the forward strand.
ATAAAACATTCTCTGGAATATTTTGAGGATTTAAAGGTTTAGTTCAGTGGTCAGGCAAGTTTATCTTATATTGAAGACGAATTTAATAGAAACAAATTAATGGTGAAGAAACTACTTCAATATCGTATTCCGTTAAGGAGATATTCGAGTTGAAAGTTATGTCTTATCTACGTAGAAATGACTAATATAAGTATGGAAGATTAGCGTCCTCATCATCACATTCTTAACAAGTGTTAATTTATATCAAAAGAAAATTTATTTCACTTTCTTACTATTATGATTATTTTTCCACGACCTTTCTTCAGGTAGTAAATCATAATTACCTTTACTAGATTCTGTTTTACAACTTTCCTGACATATCCAATGGTTTTAAGCCAAAATCGGAGGATAAAATATGATAGAATGCATCAAGATTTTGAAGAATCCGGGGATGTGACGTCACTAATAGTCTGATTTCAGTCGTTTCTACACAAATTATACCAAATTTTTAACTTAAATAGCTCCTTAACGGAATAAGATTTTTGAAAGATTTCTTCACCATTTTGTTTCTTTTGATGTCCTCTTTCATATAAGATTAACTTGCTTGACTCCTAAACTAATCCTTTTAAGTATTGTGACAGCAAGTTTCCTGATGATGACGTCATCATGTCTACTTCACCCACAAAGCCTACGTTCTCACTGGATCATGATCCCTGACTTTAAACCAGTTCGCGCGATGATTGCAGAAAAAACTATGTCATTTATTCTCACGTGAGTACTTGCCATAGGTGTAGGAGTCGGGTGTAACGTGCTCCCCTACTTTTCTGATAAATGACAAAAAAGCCCCTTTTGAAAATGAAAAGTGCCCTTTAATTGCTGACCCAATAGTAGGTAAGTTTTGTCAGTCCTATGTACGGGATGAATGTGTCCCCATCAGAAATTCCCCCTTTCTAAAAATAAAGTGCTACTTTTACTTTACGTTGTTGTTTTGGGCTCACTTATTTTATCTACAGAGTGGGATGGGGGCATATGACTTTAAAAATTCCCCCCTAAGAGGTCGTACGCTCCCCTCAACCCTCCCCACGCAATCAATCAGAACCACTGCAGGCGATCTGATCGTGAGGCATGTTACCCACAAGTTAAAAGGTTAGTAATTGAAACACCCGCGAAATGTAACAAAGCAGGCTAACTGGTCGCGCGACATAAACAAGTAACCAACTTGATCGCTGGTCACTGATCTGAGCGCGTTCACAGTTAACACACGTTTTTTTGTATTATCATAAAATATTTTTTTGTTGAGAATCTCAAGTAAGATCATGCTCAATGATCCTGGCACACTCCTTTAGAAATAATTGAACAACTTTTCTGCGAGGAATAATAGACCACCTTTCTGCGAGGAATAATAGAACAACCTTTCTGCAAGGAATAATAGAACAACCTTTCTGCAAGGAATAGAACAACCTTTCTGCAAGGAAGAACAACCTGTCTGAACAACCTTCTGAGGAATAATGGAACAACCTTTCTGCAAGGAATAATAGAACAACCTTTCTGCGAGGAATAATAGAACAACCTTTCTGCAAGGAATAATAGAACAACCTTTCTGCAAGGAATAATAGAACAACCTTTCTGCAAAGAATAATAGAACAACCTGTCTGCAAAGAATAATAGAACAACCTTTCTGCGAGGAATAATAGAACAACCTTTCTGCAAGGAATAATAGAACAACCTTTCTGCAAAGAATAATAGAACAACCTGTCTGCAAGGAATAATAGAACAACCTTTCTGCAAGGAATAATAGAACAACCTTTCTGCAAGGAATAATAGAACAACCTTTCTGCGAGGAATAATGGAACAACCTTTCTGCAAGGAATAATAGAACAACCTTTCTACGAGGAATAATGGAACAACCTTTCTACGAGGAATAATGGAACAACCTTTCTGCGAGGAATAATGGAACAACCTTTCTGCAAGGAATAATAGAACAACCTTTCTGCAAAGAATAATAGAACAACCTGTCTGCAAAGAATAATAGAACAACCTTTCTGCGAGGAATAATAGAACAACCTTTCTGCAAGGAATAATAGAACAACCTTTCTGCAAGGAATAATAGAACAACCTTTCTGCAAGGAATAATGGAACAACCTTTCTGCAAGGAATAATAGAACAACCTTTCTGCAAGGAATAATAGAACAACCTTTCTGCAAAGAATAATAGAACAACCTTTCTGAGGAATAATAGAACAACCTTCTTTAGAACAACCTTTCAAAGAATAATAGAACAACCTTTCTGCAAAGAATAATAGAACAACCTTTCTGCGAGGAATAATAGAACAACCTTTCTGCGAGGAATAATAGAACAACCTTTCTGCAAAGAATAATAGAACAACCTTTCTGCGAGGAATAATAGAACAACCTTTCTGCAAAGAATAATAGAACAACCTTTCTACGAGGAATAATAGAACAACCTTTCTGCAAAGAATAATAGAACAACCTTTCTGCAAAGAATAATAGAACAACCTTTCTGCAAGGAATAATAGAACAACCTTTCTGCGAGGAATAATAGAACAACCTTTCTGCAAAGAATAATAGAACAACCTTTCTGCAAGGAATAATAGAACAACCTTTCTGCAAAGAATAATAGAACAACCTTTCTGCGAGGAATAATAGAACAACCTTTCTGCGAGGAATAATAGAACAACCTTTCTGCAAAGAAAAATAGAACAACCTTTCTGCGAGGAATAATATAGAACAACCTTTCTGCATGAGGAATAATATAACAACCTTTCTGCAAAGAATAATAGAACAACCTTTCTAAGAGGAATAATAGAACAACCTTTCTCAAGAATAATAGAACAACCTTTCTGCGAGGAATAATAGGAACAATGCAAGGAATAGAACAACCTTTGCAAAGAAAATAGAACAACCTTTCTACGAGGAATAATAGAACAACCTTTCTATGAGGAATAAGAACCTTTCTGCAAAGAAAAATAGAACAACCTTTCTGCAAGGAATAATAGAACAACAACAATTTCTGCAAGGAATAATACCTTTCTGCAAAGAATAATAGAACAACCTTTCTGAGGAATAATATAGCAAGGAATAATAGAACAACCTTTCTGCAAAGAAAAATAGAACAACAACCTTTCTGGAATAATAGAACAACCTTTCTGCAAAGAATAATAGAACAATAATGCAAAGAAAAATAGGAACAACCTTTTAGAACAACCTTCTGCGAGGAATAATAGAACAACCTTTCTGCGAGGAATAATAGAACAACCTTTCTGCGAGGAATAATAGAACAACCTTTCTGCAAAGAATAATAGAACAACCTTTCTACGAGGAATAATAGAACAATAATAGAACAACCTTCTGAACAAAAGAATAATAGAACAACCTTTCTGAACAACCTTTTCTGCAAGGAATAATAGAACAACCTTTCTGAGGAATAAATAGAACAACCTTTCTGCAAAGAACAATGCGAGGAATAAGAACAACCTTCCAAGGAATAATTTCTGCGAGGAATAATAGAACAACCTTTCTGCAAAGAATAATAGAACAACCTTTCTGCGAGGAATAATAGAACAACCTTTCTGCAAAGAAAAATAGAACAACCTTCCTGCAAGGAATAATAGAACAACCTTTCTGCAACCTTTCTGCGAGGAATAATAGAACAACCTTTCTGCAAAAAGGAATAATAGAATAATAACAACCTTTCTGCAAGGAATAATAGAACAACCTTTCTGCTGCAGGAGGAATAATAGAACAAGGAATAATAGAACAACCTTTCTGAATAAAGAACAACCTTTCTGCGAGGAATAATAGAACAACCTTTCTGCAAGGAATAATAGAACAACTTTCTGCAAAGGAATTAGAACTGCAAAGAATAAGGAATAAATAGAACAACCTTTCTGAGGAATAAGAACAACCTTTCTGCAACGAAAAATAGAACAACCTTTCTGCAAGGAATAATAGAACAACCTTTCTGCAAGGAATCTGAACAACCTTTCTGAGGAATAATAGAACAATGCAAAGAATAATAGAACAAATGCGAGGAATAATAGAACAACCTTTCTGCAAAGAATAATAGAACAACCTTTCTGCAAGGAATAATAGAACAACCTTTGCAAAGGAATAATAGAACAACCTTTCTGCAAGGAATAATAGAACAAACAACCTTTCTGCAAAGGAATAATAGAACAACCTTTCTGCAAAGAATAATAGAACAACAACCTTTCTGCAAAGGAATAATAGAACAACCTTTCTGCAATGAGGAATAATAGAACAACCTTTCTGCAAAGAATAATAGAACAACCTTTCTGCAAGGAATAATAGAACAACCTTTCAAGAATAATAGAACAAGGAATAATAGAACAACCTTTCTGCGAGGAATAATAGAACAACCTTTCTGCAAAGAATAATAGAACAACCTTTATGAGGAATAATAGAACAACCTTTCTGCAAAGAAAATAGAACAACCTTCTGCAAAGAATAATAGAACAACCTTTCTGCAAAGGAATAATAGAACAACTTTCTATGAGGAATAATAGAACAACCTTTCTGCGAGGAATAATAGAACAACCTTTCTGCAAGGAATAATAGAACAACCTTTCTGCAAGGAATAATAGAATAATAGAACAACCTTTCTGCGAGGAATAATAGAACAACCTTTCTGCACAAGGAATAATAGAACAACCTTTCTGAACAAAGGAATAATATAACAATAGAACAACCTTTCTGCAAGGAATAATAGAACAACCTTTCTGCAAGGAATAATAGAACAACCTTTCTGCAAAGAATAATAGAACAACCTTTCTGCAAAGGAATAATAGAACAACCTTTTCTGCTGCAAGGAATAATAGAACAACCTTTCTGCAAAGAATAATAGAACAACCTTTCTGAACAAGGAATAATAGAACAACCTTTCTGCAAAGGAATAATAGAACAACCTTTCTGCGAGGAATAATAGAACAACCTTTCTGCGAGGAATAATAGAGGAATAATAGAACAACCTTTCTGCAAGGAATAATAGAACAACCTTTCTGCAAAGAAAAATAGAACAACCTTTCTGCAAAGAATAATAGAACAACCTTTCTGCAAAGAATAATAGAACAACCTTTCTGCGAGGAATAATAGAACAACCTTTCTGCGAGGAATAATAGAACAACCTTTCTGCAAAGAAAAATAGAACAACCTTCCTGCAAGGAATAATAGAACAACCTTTCTGCAAGGAATAATAGAACAACCTTTCTGCAAAGAATAATAGAACAACCTTTCTGCAAAGAATAATAGAACAACCTTTCTGCGAGGAATAATAGAACAACCTTTCTGCGAGGAATAATAGAACAACCTTTCTGCAAGGAATAATAGAACAACCTTTCTGCAAAGAGGAATAATGGAACAACCTTTCTGCAAAGGAATAATGGAACAACCTTAGAACAAAGGAATAATAGAACAATTTTCTGCGAGGAATAATAGAACAACCTTTCTGCAAGGAATAATGGAACAACCTTTCTGCGAGGAATAATAGAACAACCTTTCTGCAAGGAATAATGGAACAACGAGGAATAATAATGGAACAACCTTTCTGCGAGGAATAATAGAACAACCTTTCTGCGAGGAATAATAGAACAACCTTTCTGCAAGGAATAATAGAACAACCTTTTCTGAACAAAAGGAATAATAGAACAACCTTCTCTGAACAACCTTTCTGCAAAGGAATAATAGAACAACAAGAATAATAGAACAACCTTTCTGCAAAGAACAATGCAAAGAATAAACAACCTTTCTGAGGAATAATAGAACAACCTTTCTGCAAGGAATAATAGAACAACCTTTCTGCGAGGAATAATGGAACAACCTTTCTGCGAGGAATAATGGAACAACCTTTCTGCAAGGAATAATAGAACAACTTTTCTGCGAGGAATAATAGAACAACCTTTCTGCGAGGAATAATGGAACAACCTTTCTGCGAGGAATAATAGAACAACCTTTCTGCAAGGAATAATAGAACAACCTTTCTGCGAGGAATAATGGAACAACCTTTCTGCGAGGAATAATAGAACAACCTTTCTGCGAGGAATAATGGAACAACCTTTCTGCAAGGAATAATAGAACAACCTTTCTGCGAGGAATAATAGAACAACCTTTCTGCAAAGAATAATAGAACAACCTTTCTACGAGGAATAATAGAACAACCTTTCTGCGAGGAATAATAGAACAACCTTTCTGCAAGGAATAATAGAACAACCTTTCTGCGAGGAATAATGGAACAACCTTTCTACGAGGAATAATGGAACAATCTTTCTACGAGGAATAATGGAACAACCTTTCTGCGAGGAATAATGGAACAACCTTTCTGCGAGGAATAATAGAACAACCTTTCTGCAAGGAATAATGGAACAACCTTTCTGCGAGGAATAATGGAACAACCTTTCTACGAGGAATAATAGAACAACCTTTCTGCGAGGAATAATGGAACAACCTTTCTGCGAGGAATAATAGACAACCTTTCTGCAAGGAATAATAGAACAATCTTCCTGCAAGGAATAATAGAACAACCTTTCTGCGAGGAATAATGGAACAACCTTTCGAAATAATAGAACAACGAACAACCTTCTGCAAAGAATAATAGAACAACCTTTCTGCGAGGAATAATGGAACAACCTTTCTGCAAAGAATAATAGAACAACCTTTCTACGAGGAATAATAAAACAACCTTTCTGCGAGGAATAATAGAACAACCTTTCTGCGAGGAATAATAGAACAACCCTTCTGCGAGAAATAAAAACACAGTAACACATTTATAAATATCTGGATATTTTCCAGTTTTGTGACAACGTGTACCATGGAGGGGATTGTCACCATATGTATATGGTATATGCAAGGATCATGAAAATCATATATATCAGAAGATTTATTGGCAACTCCAAAAAAATTCTTTAGATACCTATCATTTATCAATCTTCAAGTTTATTTCTGAGTAAGGCGGTCATTTTATTCTAAAAATATCATGCATAGTTTTCGACTTACAACTGATCAAAGCTTCAAGATGTTTCAATCATGAACTTGGATTTTTTGTTCTCTGCAAATAATCCATTCATAAGTTTATTCGCCTAAATTTTAGTAAAGATTAATATTACACATTCATTCCCTTACATCCAAATCTGTAATGATAGTAATTTTCAGTGTGGTCTCCAAAATGTTCATTTAAGAAGTATGCCTCGATTATCTTAACATAACCTGGGACAGTGCTGTTGAGACATGATTTCCTAAATATTTTTTAATATAACATCCACCGTGTTCTGTCTCTGAAGTCTAACCCCCTTATCCCTCCCATTTCTCCCCTCCCCTCCCCGTTTTTTTCATTCTTCAATATTATCCTGGCTGTGGAGATGTCATCCTGAGCATGGAAAGGATTAGCCTGAACTGAAAGTGCGGGAATAGAAACTTAAGTCACAAAATGAAAGAAATTTCCTACAGAAATGGGGCCATGCAGAATTATAAAATTATACTAATTAAGATGCAAACAGTCACCATTCAAAAGATATAAATATGGAAAAATGGAGAGGCAAATCCCCCTTTGTACCCACTATTCCCACTATACCGTCTACGCTTCTAAAGGGTATTTCAAGATTTGCATGAGAGTTTTCACTAATCCCTTAAAAAGAAGTGAACATGGTGTCCCGAAGAGTTTTGCAATTGGTGAAATATTGTCAAATGAAAACATATGTATAATCTCGCATGGCAACAAGATGACAACAAATGACTTAAAATAACTTATCAATATGACTTTAGATGTATGCTGTTCACTTTATGTGCAGCTGAAAATGACTTTCACAGGTTGAAGGTCAATCATGAATATTCATCATATGAAAAGAGTTGAGGGAGAACAGTAATACAAGTATTCAAAATTCTCAAACTACTGAGAAAAATATTCAGTTTTAGTTATACTTTATATTACCGTCAACAGAGAGTTATACACTCACTGATACCACATTCCCAGAACTAAAATCTTTATTCACGTGCTAAAAAAAATACCTCAAATTGTGTGTGCGTGTGGGGTTGGAGGTGGGGGATCGGGGAGGGGAGGGTAGCAACCAAAAATCATCCCCAGCCAAAAACCTAAAAATACCGTTCGCAAGCAGAAAAATGCACTGATCCAAAATATTGCTGACTACTTTTGAGGATTTCTTGTTTAACAAAGTGTTCTGAGATTTACATATTGCTGAGTAATTTTCATTCAATTTTACAATTGTTTTTTTTCCATTTTTTTAATGATTCCCTAACTATACCTCCAATTTTCCCTTCAGAAAGAACAGTAATCCATGGTATTGTTAAATAGCAACTATTCTTCAACAAACCTCATTTACCAGTTGACATAAGAGCTTTTTTTCTCCATAACAAAATATGATAGTTAAATTTGATAAATAAAAATATCCAGTGAATTATTTGAAAAATATTTAGGGCTACGTTAAACTTTCCCTCGAATTAAGTACAGGTCATCATAATAATCTGTATTGTTTATTTTTTTATTAAAATATGATAGAAAACTAAACAAATCCTTTATTATAAGATTTTGATTGGAAAAATGCCAGAAATACGTTCATCAGGCTACTCTGTATTAGCTTAAATCGGCATCACTTTAGGGTAATCTGGTATTCTCAGTGTATTGGCTTTTTCTGTACTAAAATATGATGGAAAAAAAAAAAAATTGGTTAATACAAATTTTATCATTCGAAAAAATCCAGCATTATGTTGAGCATTGCCCTTTTATAAAGTACAGTTTTTCAGGATTTGGCTTTTCTTAAATAAAGTATGATGAAAAAGATATGTAAATACAAAATTTTAATTGGAAACAATCCAGGAATACGCTCAGTTTTCCCCAGTCTCATACAGTAGGCCTACAGGATAATCTCTGTTAGCTTAAACTCGCAACGCTTAGGGCATGTAGGGTAGCTCAGTCAGCTGAGCGTAAGACTGGCATGCTGGAGGTCCCAAGTTCGAGTCCAACGTCGAGTTAACCAGCAATTTTCCCACAGATCTGCAGAATGATATACGAAGACATAAAGCGAAGAGGTTTGTTTTCTGCATAACACTTTCTCCCCAACCCGATCTTTGTGAAAAGAGGCCAATGGTTGGGTGGCGCTCACCGTCTTTCGGAGGGAACGTAAAGTCGTCGGTTCCGATGGTAGGAGTTTCACCTGCCTGGTTCTCTGAACACTTCTCGAAAAGAGCAGATTGTTAACCCGGTGTGCATTCACTTTCCATCCTGACAAAATTTGTTACGGGTGACACTGGCTTTCCTGGTCATGCCTGGCATGTACTTACGTGTGCAAACAAGGCATGTACCTAAACGTACAAACAAACACTTACTCCCTCTTTGTCCTGGGAACTTCCTGCAGTAGTGTACACAACACTTCCTCTTCTCTGATCGGGTGGTTCAGTGGAACATGTAGCCGCTGCGCCTGAGTAAAGAAAAACCATACAATTAAATCCCTGACTGGTTACAGACTGTGTTACGGCAAGGATCTGTAGAAGCTCCTTGGTTACGGTTATCTTGTATATTTACAGAATTCTAAATAATCCGTTAGCTCCTGATTAACTCAAGGACTTTCTTGGATTCTACAGACCAGAACCGGGATGATAGGGGCTGTGCTATTTAATGACTGAACAGGCACAGGGATGCTAAAGTATCAAGGAATGGGGGAGAGGAGGTATCCTTAAAGGTATCCTCAAAGCGGGATTTACCCAGTATACAATATGCTCTGGAAATAAGTGTAAAATGAAAATATAAGATTAAACATCTTCCAAATTTGGTTTTGACTATTTTCCTAGCGAAACAGTCAGTTTTCGGTATATTTCAAAAAAAAATCGGTAAATTTATGAAATTTTTGGTAAATTTATAAAATGTCGGAAAATTTCTGAAATTTTCGGAGAACTTTTCTTTCATTTTAGAAATTTTCTTATTTCGGGAAAGTTATTTACGGGCAAATTTTATCTTCCAATTTTTTCCAATATTTTTACCAAAATGGTATAATTTCACCAAACTTTCCAATAATCTACCACAAGTTTCTTTCATTTTTAATTTTAATTTACCTCCCACCCGGGCCTGATGAAGTCCTATTTTAGCTTCTTTTATATCATCAAAACTGAACATTGCTCAAATGAAAAACATTCTTTTTTTTGCATGTTACTATCTTTTATTACCTATGTAGTAATACCCTAGGACCTGGGATAAAATTAATAAAACAATTAAAAACTGGCGCTTCTCAATTTTGGGGTCAAGGGTCAGAGGGTTAAGTTATTTTACATATAGTTATTGTACAATAGAAATAAGTGTTCAAAATGAGCATGTTTTAACCTTTTGCATGCTGCATTCTTTTTAATCAAAAGCAAGTCTGAGTTATGGGGTCATGACAGGTCGGTGAGCTGAATGGTGTTTTTATGTTTCAAAGGTCAAAAGTCGTGGGTCAAAAATCAAATAAATGTTTACAATGAGCAATTTTGACCTTTTTGCTGCATTTTCTAAAATGAAAAGCAAGTTTGATTTATGGATGACCTTAAGGGGTAATGCATGACGTGATGACAGGTTAGTAATGCATGACGTGATGACAGGTTAGTAATGCATGACGTGATGACAGTTTAGTAAAGCATGACGTGATGACAGGTTAGTAATGCATGACGTGATGATAGATTAGTAATGCATGACGTGATGACAGGTTAGTAATGCATGACGTGATGACAGTTTAGTAAAGCATGACGTGATGACAGGTTAGTAATGCATGACGTGATGATAGATTAGTAATGCATGACGTGATGACAGGTTAGTAATGCATGACGTGATGACAGTTTAGTAATTATTATTATTATTATTATTCACAACTTCTACAGCGCCAAATCCAAAAAAGGCTCTTGGCGCTTTACAAAAGACAAAACATGAAAGACACAATAAAAGCTCAAATACAGTAAAACGATACAAGGGCCTAAACAGTATACAAACCTTAATAACCGATACAAGGGCCTAAACAGTATTATAAAAAGGTATATACAAACTGTAAAAGCAGTAAAAAGCGAGGTAGAAAGGTATAAAACTGGTAATGTACAAAAAGTAGAACTTACAAGTAAAAAACAATCAAAAGTACTGAAAATAGCTATGAGTCAAAAGCAGCCACAAACAAGTGAGTTTTGAGGAATTTCTTGAAAGTTTTGACATCAGGGGCACATTTGATGAAAACGGGCAAATTGTTCCAGAGAGTAGCAGCAGAGTGACTGAAATTGTTATTTGAGTAACGGGCAGTGTTGGTTTTGGGAACAACAAGTAAATATCTATTTTGTGATCTAAGATTACGAGGTGGATTATAAAGGGTAAGTTCATCAGCCAGGTAGGCAGGGGCGAGACCATTTAGAGATTTATAAGCAAAGAGCAGTATTTTGAAAGTAGGTCTGTAACATACAGGGAGCCAGTGGAGTTGTCTAAGAATGGGTGTAATGTGGTCATGCCGGGGAGTTCTAGTTCTAGTAATGCATGACGTGATGACAGGTTAGTAATACATGAACTGATGGCAGGTTAGTAATGCATGGCCAGGTGACATGTTAGTAATGCATGACGTGTTGACAGGTTAGTAATGCATGACCTGATGACAGGTTAGTAATGCATGACGTGATGACAGGTTAGTAATGCATGCCGTGATGACAGGTTAGTTGTTTGTTTGTTTATCACGTTGAGGCATATGCCAGGTGAAGCCCACGTAAGTCACAATGACTTGTTTTCAGTGTGGATCCAAAGAATTTGCCAGAATGGAAAGTGGATAACATCCTGCTCCTTTCGAGAAGTGTTCAGAGAACTAGGCAGGGGTGAAACCCTGTTAGTTTTCCCTCTGCCCTGCCCCGTTTCTTATGCTTCGGGGCATTGACCCTGCTGTGGGCTTACCTTGTTCTCTATTTCGCCAACACCCATTCCTCCTTGTGCGTGGAATAAAATGACGTCATACTCCAGTTCAGAATATATTGCCACATAATGTTCATCTGAAGGTTCGTGCGGTAAGAACGGTTCAATGATGAACTCCCTTAAAGTACACTTCAGCCCGTCAACCTATAGTTACAAGAAATTGATACATCAATTGTTTAATTAGTTGATGATTCTGTTACAACTATTTTGTGGTATTTGTTCTCATTCTTTTTATTCCATCAATACAGTGGAGTACTGGTGGAGGGGGGGGGGGGGCTTAGTTGGCTTTAAATAACAGTTATAATCTTTTCTTGAAACAAATCTTGAATACATTTTATAAAACAAGCCTTTTATTTATCTCCAATCAAATTTTTCTTTGACAAGGGCATGAATGAACCACTACCACCATCGTATCAACTGTTACCTTGAAGCATATATGCCCGGGAGTCTCTCAAAGTCACTGACAATTTCCAGGATATGTCAGGCAAGTCCATGTGGGGGCCTGAACTAACAGACTAACGCGCCTTTTTCAGATGTATTACAATTGTGTATGATTGACTGCATGCACAACTGTTACGCTCATAGGTATGTGCAGAAGAGATATCTTATCTCCACACAATTGATAAAGTCCGCAGCGTAGTAAGATATTTGACATGGGGGAAATAGGAGGGGGAGGATTTTATTTCAGTCTTAACAAAGCTAGAATATATACGAGTCTCTTATGTCAAAAACTATTTGCTAAGGGAGGGGGAGGGAGGGGAGGGGGGGGGGAATCGTAAAATTATTGGATTTGTTGGCGACATTTCCAGAAAATTGTAGAAAATTTCCAAAAACTTAAGAACAATAATATTGAAGAAATTCCACGAAAATGAAGGAAATTTCCCAAAAATTTAACAAAACTTCGAAAATTAAAGAAAATTTTATGAGAATGAATCAAATTTCCCCAAAATGAAAGTAAATTTCACATAAAGGAAGGAAATTTCCTGAAAATTAGAGAAAACTTCCAGAAAATTAAAGAAAATTTCAAAAGCAAAAGTTCCGCAAAAATGCAAACTCGAAAATTGAGATTTTGAATCTGATCAATGTTGACTATTGAGTTATCATTTATTATTTATTATCTTATTGTTTTAATTTCATAGGGTTATTTTCAATAGTCAAAATACTCACCACTGAAAGGGAGGGGGGGGGGGGGGCATTGAATAGACTACGGCTGCTTAATCTAATGCCCTCAATGACATGCGCAACACCCTGCCAGAAATTTCATCTTAGCACCCCCAAATGTTTTGACCAATTACGCCGCTGAATCAATATGACGATTTAAATCGAAGAGTGTGAGCGTAGCCTGCAAACATCCATCAGAGACAGTGCCAGCGAAGGTTCTTCCTCCTTTGGGGACATTTATCCCTGGGCCCTCCAAACCCCTCTCCCTCCCACTCCTTGCAAACTTTACCCTGAAACTTATATTTGGTCCAGACTCACTCTGGATTACCCTTCCACTCATTCAACACGCACACCGACACATGCATGGAGAGCAAAGGGGAAATGGTGGGCAAGAAGCGGCGATCCTGGGGAGGGACCCGGGACATGTTCCCCAAAAGTTTTGTTGACGAATACGCTTATGTCCGGCCTAAAAATGAAGCCTTTATATAAAGCCTAGTTGCATGGCTGGCTACACCACTGGCAGTATGGGTTCGTCCCCCACCCCAAATGTTGAAGGAAAAATCGTCGCCACTGGGTACGCGGCATATGCATGCACAAGGAAATGACGGGTTTTGTGGGTCTTTAGCCGAGTGCATTTCACAACTACTATATACGTTGAAAAATAAGTTACAAATTCACACGTCATTCTCGATAGTCATCATTCATTCATTCATTCATCATTTATCATTTATCCAGTATTTCAAATGTACACAGTGCTGAAAATTGGATGAAAGATTTCTAAAGATTTAATCCTCGTCATTCAAATTTATTGCTGTAATTATTATTATTTGTTATGTAGCAAAAGGCGCACCGGGAAATTTCCCGGTATCGCGGGGGCCAGTCTTCTCCTGCTCATCGGTGTTTTATGATTAGAAAGACAAACATGTTTGAATCGTATACCTCTACTTGTGCGCTCATCCTTGCTCTAATCCAATCTATAGCATCTTCCAAAGTCACATTCAGCTTCATCAGTCCAAGTGCACCGCGCCTCTTGATTCCCTGGTCCGGTTTCACCACCAATTTTTGCTGATAAAATGGAGAATGCGAGGGATTAAATACGAAAAGCGATTTCCCGATTTTGTTTTTAAATTGGCAAACAGGCCCATAGCCAGCATTGGGGAGCCCCCTTTGCGAATGTATGTGCCCCTCCCCTACCCTTGCAAATACTCAAACGAAAACATATAACACAAGGGCATCTGCCCAAGTGCCCCTCGTTAAGTGATTGTGCCCCCCCTTGCGAGAAGTCGTGGCTAACGGATGGTTGACAAAACAAGCATTAAAGGAGCACTTCGCAGAAATGAATAGGCGTGTTATTTTGGAGTTTAGAAAATTCCAATTAACTTTTCTTGCACCTATTGGTTTGAAGAAATGTTGATATAAATATTCTAATTAACTGATATCAGATGTAATTAATGTTTAAAGGAAAAGTATCGTCCCACAAATATATTCAGAAGTAAACGCCACCGGAAGTAATGTCACTTCTGGTTCCCAATTTTCCCTATTGATCTCGGGAAATCTGCGATGTTATGACAACACAACCGCCTGACAAAATATAGATATTTGTTTTCAAAAACATCAAAGATTTCTCAAAATCAATAAGAAAAATTAAAAACCGGAAGTGACGTTACCATCACGGCGACGTTCATTTTAAATGTATTTATGACACGATACCTTTCCTTTAATTCATATTTTCAACAACAGCTGCAAAAAAATGAAACAAATTTTATTTCAAAATATCATGAATTAGCCAAAAAGACGCCTCACTTTCGACCAAGAGCTTCTTAAAACTCCTTTATTTTAATTTAACACAGGGCCTTTTTTAACACACTAACTAGGGAAGATGTGCCCCACCCAGTTTAACAATCTCCCCCACCCCCATCTCCCCTATCTCCCCCCCATTTATCTCCCCCATCTCCCCTCCCCCTCTACACGTTTGTCCCTTTTGATCCCAGTTTGGTCCCAAATATATATTACCAAAACAATTTCAACAATACACTTTCTTAAACAGGAAACAAATTTCCCGAAGATGAAAGAAAATGTTCGTAAAATCAAAGAAACTTGTCCGGAAGTGAAAGAAATTACGCTAAACACCAACATTGCCACAAAATTCCCTAAAATGAGCAAAATGTTCTGATAATTAAAGAAAATTATCCTGGAAATTGAAAAGAACTACCCCAAAATGAAAGAAAATTTAAAGGAAGGGGGGGGGGGGGACATGTTATGACTTAGATATTGATTGAAAAGGTCCCTTTTGTGTATTGTCCCCCCTCCCTGGCTAAGGATTTATTTTAAAAGGCACTGGCTTAACACACCGCCGCAATTTTTTACTTGGGTTGTCAATGCAGAATGTCTGTGACTTCAAGATTGGTTACTTCAAAGTTTCAATGAGTGAGCTCTTTTGCGAGATCTGAGCAGCGGTAAGCCTACTTCATTAAAATGTATTGCGTCCATTTCTTTGAACCGATAATATCAATAAACAAATATATTTGAAATTACAAGAAGAGTTTGAAAAATGTATCTGAAGGCCCATCTTTCTCAAACTTTCTGCAAAAAAATGCATGGAAATTAAAAGTGCTTATACTTGCCGAAATACATTCTAAAAAGGGAATGGTTAAATTTGACCATAACATGGTCAACTCTATACCGAACCAACTTTGGTTAAATTTGACCATCATATGGTAATTATTGACAAATTTGACCATATTGTGGTCAAATTTGTCATTTCAATTTTGACCAAAGTTGGTGCGGCTGTTCGGTGCAGATTTGACCATGTTATGTCAAAATTTCACAGTTCCTTTTCTAGAGTTTATAAGAGCGTATATTATTCTGGGGTCCCTATAGAATATTCGAAAACACTTTTCCTGCAGCGGATAATCTTTGATATGAATATTCGCATTATCATTTATAACGGTGAATAGCTTCTTTCATTTGACATAAGATGGACCTCTGTATTTTCATAATCGAGTTAAAAGTTAAAATTTCCGAAGAATTAGCAAGAAAGATACAGTGACGACACCAGGATTTGATCACAGGGGGAGGGGGAGCCTGGGAAGGGGAAAGCGAGGGAAAATTTGTCTCATGGGGGGGGGGGGGGGAGGCCTAGAAATTGGACAAAATATGTCACTTTACAATAATTTCTGGGGGGCAAGTGGGGAAAGCGATTTCGTGGGGGGAGGCGAATGACCCAATGTCCCTTCCCTGCAGAGCCACCACTGAAAAGTTATCCTGCATTTTCGAACGAGAGCTCATTTTACAGTGACATAACTGAAACCCAGTAATGGAAATGATAAAGCACATACGGATGGCATTAGAAACGATCATACGGTTGATATGATAATGTTATTTCCCAAATCATCTATCAGTCAATACGCAGAATAGACAGCTCTTTCAAGTCATTAGATGGCTAGGAGTTCATAGACCCAAGGATCCCTGCACCACGTGGGTAACATGCGATCTCCCTGCCCTTTCCCTTACGGGACAACGGGGGCAAGAAGTGCCCTTTTGGGATTTGTTTTTATTAAAAGCGTTATTTTTGTCCTTGCTAATAAGAAATAACGGTAACGATACTCAAGAACCTTTTTATGCTAAGAATAACGGTCGTTTTCGACATCAAAAATGTCAGTTCTTTAATTTGTGCCTCTTCACTTTCAGGTGCATGCTGCATACCCGATATTAAACGCCGCCACTTATTAAAGGTGCCGTCAAGTTCTGGAGTTTCGCCCTCTTTCTCAAGTTTTTCGCGTGATGAACCTTTAAGGTTAAGATACGAATCCCGTCCCCGTAACAAATGTTAAAATATTCATTTAGATTGGTGTGCACTTCAGCAAACTCGAGCTTGGATGCCGCGGCACTGAATGAAGGATAATAATTAGATTGAAAAATCGTCTGTAAGTAAATGCTCTCTATTATAGTACTTGTTGTATAATGTTTCGAAGCTGTACACGCCTATGTTCAATATTTTTTTATTTATGAATTTGGAAATAGAATTGTTTTAAATATCAAAAATCCTGGTCGGTCTTTCGTGCAAGGAAGGATGGGTATAGGGCCTATGCAAATTTGCAGTGTGGCCCCCATTAGGTTTTTTCATTCAATACCTGTTCAGGGTGTATGAAGGTCAGCGCTCACCCCCATCATCCCCTCCCCGAGCGAAAACATTGCCATGGTAAATATAGTTTCCATCAAACTTTGCTGCTAATCGGGCAATTTTCGGCAGTTCCTTCAGTTCTACTCAAAATGTCCGTTTCTTTTACCAAACTTTCCGTCAGTTTGCCAATGTTTTCCATTAAATCTGAATATTTCGCTCAATCTTACTTTCCAAATAGGAAGACACAATGCAACTGAGCAGGTGAAAATATTTCATAGAGAGGAAGGGGAGGGGGGTACGTGGTCCCTGCTCCCCGCTTCTTACGCCTCTTTACTTATTATTGAAGCGTGCAATGAGAAAATTAAACCTTACCTTTGAAATCCATGGATGAAGTCTTGCCAGAGCAGACAAATTGGTCGTCTCCTTAACTGATATACACCGAGGGCTTTCAACATCTCCCTGCAACCATCCACTAATTAGCTTTTTTCCATAAGACTCTGTAATTTTATTGGCAACCATTTTCTTAACTTTTTATTTGCCGCTATTAGATGAAATCAAGTTCTGGTATTGTCCGTCCGTCCGCTAAATGAGAGAAGAAAAAACAACCTTTGTTCGTTCACTGAGGATGCGAGCAATATAGCGATTTTTTTTCTTTTTTTTCTGAATCAGATCTCGTAAAAGTAACAAAACCTCTTCCTACCTGCCAACACGCTGTTTCTAATGTTTCATTCATTTATGACATCAAACGAGCTGCCTCATTCATGCTGCAAAATGATCAACTTGGATCACAATAATGGCATTTCAAATCAATGGCTTTGAGATTGGTTATTTATTATGATAAATTTGGATCAATTGATTAAATAACAAATATTTTTGTATTGATACAGCAAGCGTTACTTCCGTGCTAACTGATTACCATTGTGTTTTATACGGATAATTGGCAATTTGAAATCTTCATCCCTACCTGCCATAAAACCGTTGGTTCATCTGAAAAACAAGATATACATGTATCACGATTTTATACTCTTAACTATAATGGATCAATTCACTCTTTGGTAAATTCCATAAGGTCCAGTGCCTATATGCATGCATGCTCTTCTGTAAACAATATATAATGCATGGACATGTTACCCAAACGGGTACCAGCATCTGATCTGTTGAGAAACATACGGACACCTTACATGTCGTCTACGGGTATAGGCAGCATTAGCTCTCTATTATATCAAAAACCATGAAATTAAAAATAACTAGAAATCATCCAAATCGGTTGAAATGGATCATCGCCGAGATATCGTGTTAACGTGGCGATACAAGTAATGAACCCGACGTTCCTGATTGGTGGAAATATTTACATCATCACCGACAAGCCAATCAATTACTGCAGCGGAAGTGACGTCACTAATATGTAACGGATTTATTGGGGACGGATCAAGCAATTTTCTCGAGACGAGGTTCCTCTTTCAAGTGTCAGACCTTGAAATTCAAAGTATAGCTGGGGATGCGTTTTTATATCTTGGGGGTGTTACTGCTAGTCTTCAGACAGTCGGGCTAAAATTCGACACAATATGACGTACAAATATTCCCATTTCTCACAGACAGCTTGAACATTTTCATTTTTTTGCCGACAGGGATCTAGATATCTCCGACACGGTGGCTGCATTTCCCTGACATGCCACTTCTATAGCGTCACCTTGGCTTTCGTGACCTTTTGCTTATAGGTATAGGCCTAAAAAAAAGAACATAAACACATACCAGTCACGGTCATATGATTTCCAGACCGAATTATAGCTGCAAACTTATGCCTATAGTAAGTTGAAAGTATGTCTATGAAAACCAATTATCTAGAAATTCAACCATTCATGGCAGAACACAAGGGCGTGATGTGCCCACTGGCGGTAGTGCAAACTAACAAAATTAAATTTCCCTACCAAAGTTGAGGGAGGAAGGAAGGGAGGGGGGGGGGTGTGGGTGTGGGAGGCATCAAGTTGCACTAAACTAAAAAAAATCACAATGTACAAAAGATATGAATATGGAAAAAATGTGTGTGTGTGTATGTGTGTGTGGGGAAAGGGGGGAGGGGTGGGTGTCTGTGTGTGCGTTGATTAGTGGCGCCAACCGTCAGTGGACGTGTTGTGTTGTCACAATGTGGCTTTGTGTATTATCTGGCTTCCTCAAATACGTCTAGGTTATTCGATTGGATTCCGACACACAAGATATGTACCTGATACCTATATACGTCAACGGTTTGTCGGTTAGATTCCAACGTCCACGGTTGAAGCCACGAAATCAGTGTCCTCGTTATAAGATGGAAAATGATACTAAAATAAATATCTATTTACACCCAAATTATTGATAAATTCAGATTTTCTTTGATTATATTCCCAAATTAGCTATATTAAAAGGCGTCCACGGTTTTATAGTGTGAACATGTAGTCCACGTTTGGCAGCGTAGACAAGTATTGTGTGGGAGGGGGAGAGGGAAGGGGGGTGCTTGGGTGTGTGTGTTTTGGGTGGTTCCCCCTTGCACTCCTCGACTACTGTATCCGTGTGACCTTGTCCATCTGAATGTATTTGGAAATATATGGCAGAGCCGTATGCACTGGAGGGCTCTTGCCCCGCTCCCGCAATAATTGGTCAAGTGCATAGTAAATCCATATCACTGATAAATCAAGTTTGGCCGCTCCAATAATCCAATGTCTCCTACCGGCCTACGGGCCTGCACACTGTTAGAAGATTTAAGCAACAATCGATTTACGTGATAGTTTTCAAGTGATGACGTCATAACAATTTTTTTTTTTTTTATATAATATTTCTCTGTATTTTCGATAAATTCTAAACTGTTTTGGTCATGTCACGCGGGTGTGTGTGATTTGGAATCGTGGGTATAGTGGTTTTCTATTGCAGATAAATGACAATAGTTTTACCCTGCGGCTGTCATACCAAATGGCCTCATACACCGTCAACAGATTGATAAAAAAGTGATCATTTTGTCCTCGATGCTTGTTTCCAGGCATCCAGGGAAGCCGCTTTGTTACCTGGATATTTCGGCGTTAATAATAAAGTACAAAAGCCCATTTCTGAATAGTGAGATAACATTTGCTACGAACTACATGCAATACAGTATTCGCAGTCATGTAATGACTATAGCTTTTACTACGGTCATGTGTTTATCTGACTAATTCCTGAAATGCTTGTTACTTTACTTTTCTCATTTACTGGTGATTCGGGTCAAAAGGTTGCATAGTTTAAATAGCTATTGATAGTACTAACAATTGTTACGATTTGTATCGATGTGATTGTGTCCATTATACTGATAGTGATTGAAAAGGTTCTCGAATAAGATAATCAAGGAATTCATTAATGTTTTATGACGTCACAGTTTGAATCCTATACATGGTGATAAACAGTCGGGTACATGCACCTGAAAATGATGGAAACAGCAATCATTCATCTGTTCGAAGCATAAAATATTTTGGAGTAGCACAAGCAGTATTTTTATAGGCAGGATCGAAAAGACGATTTATTTAAAAGAAAAAAATCTAAACAAGGCACTTCTTACCCTTCTTACCCCGCGAAATGGAGAGCATACACCTCTTTTCCCGTGAACTGAAAAGCAGCCTGGGTTCATCTCTCACGGAGATCACTCCAGGGGTGGCATAGGCGGCGGAACCGCCCCGATTACCCCGACGATGGTCGGGGGGAAATTTCTCCGACAATGGTCTGACGAAGGCAATAATTTGTCCGACAATGGTCTGACCAAGGTTATACAATGTGATATTAGGCCTATTCAGTATTCACTTTAATGTTCTAATGCATAACTAACAATTTTCGTATCGAGTTCGCGATTAATATTTCACGAAAAACTATTTCAAATTAGCCTCGGTACGCGGTGTTAAGTTCGCTATAGCCACACACACAATTATTAAGGCCGTAACACATCGAACGCGACGCGGCGAGCGATTTTTTAAACAAAATTGAATAAAATAAAGGAAAAGAAAGATTTTGACCTCTTGTTTTCAGAGAAGGATCGTCATCGCATGGCTATTCAGATGATAACTGAAAATTGATTAAAAGGGCCTTTCTACGCCCATTAAAGCATAATTCGCGTCGCGACAGAAAATCGCGCCCCACTAAAGCGGATTTCTCCGCAGTTTGAACAAAAATGCATTTCTAGCAAATTTTCCACTATCATTAGAAAGCCGCAATTGTAAACTTCATCGTGTGTAAGCGAAAAGTCAAAGCATCTTATGATATTTGTTTCCTGTATGATCATCTAAAAAATTGCTTGCCGCGTCGCGTTCAGTGTAACGGCCTTTACGGTTAAACATGTGCGCCCTATAGTGTAATTTCTTAGATTTCCAGGATTAATGAAACAATATGCTGTGTTTACCAATGACGTAAAACGCGTCAAATGACGCAATCTTTCACAACGTAATTGTAGGTTAGCCATTTGAAGAAAGCGCCCCTTGAAACATGGACGGGATGAAACTGTCAGTGTCATTTTCATTACGTTAGAGGACACTCTCTCAGCGAGTTGAGAAGGTATTACGCAATTATTTGCCCACACAGGTAGTTGAGACAACTCAACAAAAAATGCTGTAATTTTTGAAAAACTGAATATTTAAACATCAAACGAGTTCTTACTTGGATCATTTATACCCTGAAAACTAGTTTAATTATTTCATTTGGTGCAGAAATCGTAGACATAGCACTATTTTCAGCAGCGTAATTCTGAGTGACTTTCACAATCTTTCCGACTCACTAGCGTAACCTCCCCTTCCCCTCCCCTTGACACCTTTTCGATAAACAATCCTGCGGTTAACGCCATTTCCATTCATCAGTGCAATATACGCGTAAGGACTCTTTGTGTCTAGAGGTCAGGAGTTATGCACCATCGAGCATACTTACGTAAAGCAAACACGTTCAGTGCGAAAAGTATTTTCCAAAGATAATTGTAGGCAATAGCAATTACGAGATAATCATACACATAACACATGATCATACACATAACACATAATCAGACACATAACACATAATCAGACACATAATCAGACACATAACACATAATCAGACACATAACACATAATCAGACACATACACTCATGCTTCTTTAAATAACACATGGCACATTATTGATGTTATTCAAATAAAAACTACCCTTGTTTTGTCGTTATACGGGGAAGTTTTATTGTTGGAATACTGTTCTTGATATTTCTTATCTTCGAAATAAATTTACGTGGAAATACGAAATATAGCGTCAATTTCGATGTTCAAAGGTTGAATCTTCCGACAATTTGTCAAATTAAAACAAATTTTACATATTTCACACCTTTAGAGGCGTTAAAACGCGGAAGTGGAATTGTTTGGAAATAAACTGATGCAAAACGCCACATGCGGTTACTGAAATGCCACTGGCACCGAAAATCAGGATGGAGATCTGTTCAAGGGGCGAGTTCTGTACTGCTTCCCTGGTTGGTAGATCATCCCAAACTCACTACTTCATAGAATTAGGAAAATGATAGTCTATAACTTTCCTGTAAGAAGTATGTTATCGTGTAATTTTACCGAGAATAGGCTAAATGACTGCGATATTTAACAAGAATTCCAACATAATAATAAGGCTACCTAGATGATCCACAAAGCAACATATTGTTGCTAACCCAATCAGAAATGCTTCCAGGGGCTTCGTTCTGGACCCCAACAGGACTTTTCCACTGGACCATACATACTGGGGCCTATGAGGGGCTTCTGGACCCCATGCCGTTTGGGTTTACGATTCGCGTGAAAATGGTCTGGCCAATCATTTCGACCTTCCGCCGCCTCTGGGTGGTACAAGCGTCGTTGGTTCTGTCCAAGTGTGTATAGCATAAAATGACACGAAGTGCAACCCCGAGCATATATCCTCATTGATTTTCCCCCCGGGTCCATGCCCCTTGGCGACCCTGTGCTGTACTCTGTGGACTAATCAGTAATCTTGATGACCCCACACCTGTTTACGTATACACATGGTATACATACACATTATTGGTTTTAGTATCATATCCATACACAGGCACGTAGCCAGGAATTTGAAAAGGGGCTTCGTTTTTCGTATAAAAGGGCAATACACTTTTGAAATTCCAGGTGCTTATTATTCTTTTAGATTTCAAAAGGGCACTTTATAAACAAAAGAGGGTGTGTTCGCTCGGACCCCCCTCCCCTACCCCCCTCCCCCTTCCCCCTTTCCATTCCCCGGGCTACGGGCATGGCACATCCTCCTTTTCATTAGTAACTTACTTTTGATCAATTTTGTCAAATCATCAAAATAAACCTGTGCCTTGTTGATAAAAACAGACAGGAAAGGAGTGCGTGTATGGGTGGGGAAGAGAGCCAGATGTACAAAAAACATGCAACCAACAAAAAACATCTCTTTAACAAAAGAGTACAGAAGAAGGGGTATACAACTGAATAGCGGCGTAACAGAGGTTCAAGTTAGGCTCCTGCCTTTTGTGCAACAGGCAAGGGCCCGAGCTCTAGACAATATCAGGAAAATAATTTCAAAGAGCCCGAGGCTTTTTGTATTGCGTTTCTAAGGGTCCTGTATGCCGCCGTTATACCGCTGAGTAAAACTCCTTCGTACTCTTCCAGAGTGGTACCGGAATAACTTTTCAAACTAGATTTGCATCTACCAAGCAGCTTCATGAACGTTACCAATGTCTGGCAATTAAGGAAATTTTCGCTCAAATAAAAAAGTCTTTCCAAAGATGTTTCCCTGTAGCATTTTTTTTATTTTGTATTCTTAAATCTCTTGATATATGGTAAAGCCGACAAAAATAAGCTGATAATTTCATTAGTCGGTTGCTCTTCTTTTCTTTCTCGAGAAAACAGTTGACACTACAATTCTTCTTTATAATCAGATAATGCACACTTGCAGTGTGGGACTGGCCAATGACAAATCTGCCCCATTTTCCGATCCAGCGAGAGCCCCTCCCCTAGTGGGCATATACTTTAATAATTATGATAATTTAATATCCCTAAACTCTCTCCACTGTTCCATATCATTCCATAGCATATATGGCCCCTAACTGCCTAACGCGTCCCAGTCCAATTGCCTGCGGCAAATTTGGGAATCAAACTTCATGAGGCGTGACGAAACCGTGGACCCATTGTGTCCTCACATTGAAAATCTTACAAGTTTTTCAAGTTCTCAGAAAGAGCCAACTGTTTCTGAGGACACACTCCTTGTTAACAAGCCATTTTGCTTTTCCAATAAAGAGAAGTAAAATTTATATTCCTTTAAAAATGGGAGTATGACTTAACGACGTTTTTTCCGTCAGCTCATCGTAATTAAATTAACTTTGAAAACCGTTATTGCTGCAGTTCGAAAACTTTATACAGAAATACAATCAAATCACACTCGAATTTTGCTGAGGAAACGCAACCCCCTCACCTCTATTTTTCAGAACGTATGAGCTCGAATTTATTTACGAGGGGGACAAGGGAAGTTGCCCAGGCGCAAAATTGGCAAAAGGAAGCACCGATAAGATACCCCCTTTGTATATTACAAAAGTGTCTTGTTTGGTATTTTTGCCTGAATTTCTTTAAAACTTAGTTGCCTGAAAATGGTTAAATTTGTCAATTTTAGGAAAATCCCCTCCCTCGCCTCCTACGCTCATGTCCTCCCTCCCCCTTCCCCCCCCCCCCCCCCCCCCTCCCCTCCCCTCCCATCCCCTCCTCCCTCCCTCCCCCCCCCTCTCCCCCCCTCCCCCTCCCCTCCTCCCCTCCCCCCCTCCCCCCTCCCCCCCCCTCTCCCCTCCCTCCCCTCCCCTCCCCTCCCCTCCCCCCCTCCCCCCTCCCCCCCCTCTCCCTCCCCCTCCCCCCCTCCCCTCCCCTCCCCCTCCCCTCCCCCCCCCCTCCCCTCCCCTCCCCTTCCCCCATCCCTTATGGAACATCGTAGCTATGTGACTGGATCTGATCGTCTTTCTTTCTTTTTTTATTTGCATGAAGAATCCAACATTATATTTTTGAATGTTTTCTGCCGGGCATCCTTGGATCAGGAATATGTCACTTAAGCTAAAGTATATTCCAATAAAACTGTCCAAAATGTCATATGGAATAATTCCCATGTAGATACCAAGGCACTAGCTAGTACCCAATATTGAACACGTCACTTTTGAAAATTCATCTGACCTTTCCCGGAAAGGAAAAAAAAACGTGTTAGTTTTATTTCAAAAATCTATGTCGTTATTCTCAGAAATAGTCTCGTAAATATATAAGACTCGCGAGTTATACAGGTGTAGGGCTCAATTGGTTGAAGTTAATTGACGTTTGTTAAACCTGTTAA
This sequence comes from Chiridota heheva, assembly GCA_020152595.1. NCBI lineage: Eukaryota > Metazoa > Echinodermata > Holothuroidea > Apodida > Chiridotidae > Chiridota > Chiridota heheva. The sequence continues at coordinate 476,370 of JAIGNY010003250.1, forward strand.
CTAGAAAATGTTTGCATACATTGAAAATCTTTAACTATTGTCAAAGATAGCTTATGTATTTACATTTGACCAAAGAGCTTCCACACAACCTTGACTTTTCGCATGGTCGGTTTCTCAAATCGGCTTGCTTTAACCAGAAAACCGTCAAAATTAACTTATTAACTTGAAAGTGTGACAATTTCAGTAGAAGGATATTTGGCCTTTAAACCAAATTTGCGGACTTGGTAGCAACATTTCTGACCTTTTGAAGAGCGGTTGGAGGTAGTCGAACCCTAGTTACACCCATGCACGGTCTTCCCCAAGTGCCGCTTCTAGATGTTTTCGTTCTTGTTGTTGTGCATGTCGATCGTGTCCTTCTTATTTTTTCCCCTGTCAGCCTGTCATATGTGTCGCTCCTTTACCTGTGACGTCACCCCTCCCGTTGCATGTCCCTTCCTTCCCACGTGTATTGGGTCTTTTCCTGAGTCATGTCAGGGAAGTGTAACTTAACTAGCAGTGCGATGCAACTATATAGTTCTGGGGACCCATGGGGAATACAGAGGTTCCACAACAAACATATCGCAGTTGGGTCTACCCAGTTGCGTAGCTATACTTTTTTGCAGGGGATTCATTAAAAAATATATTTAAAAAAATCCAAATCGAGGATTTTACACTACCCCTTCCCTTTAGCTACGCCATTGGGCTCTACCCACCCTTTTTGCGCTACTATTCACTGGGTAAAAATGTGTTACATAGAAAAATACTCGATCAGTAATGGAATCAAATACCGCTTATTATATATCTGTGGATTATGTCTGGATTCGGTGTCTAGGTTACACATTACAGTCCCCAGGAAAGTTGGTAATGGCATGGATTGTGCAATTGACTGCAATGTGACGTTTGGAACACGTAGGGAGTGGGTCACTTAAAGTGGTACCTACTGCAGGGCCGTAATTCCTGAATTACAAGGAGACTCCATGACTTTCCGGCAAAACACATCGTACCCCAATGACCGTTGTGGAAGCAGAGTGTGATCCTATTGGCCCCCAGACAATTACGCCGTAGCCACCCAGTAAATTTGGTCCCCCCTCATTGTAAAAAATAGTAGAAATTTGGTCCCCCAGCCTTTCTTTCCCAGAAAATTTGGAGACAACAACTTGTCCCCCTTTTGCAAGAAATATCCTTCTTCTCCCTTCACAGTAAATCTCACTGCCGTTTTGCGTAAAGCAAGCGTTTTTTCTTTAGTGTATTCTGCACAGATCGAAGAAAATATTATATTTATTTTTCACCATAGTGCTTACTGGAAGCCATTTTCTGTTTGTGGGCAAATTTGACGAGTTACTACGGCGCTGTCTTCTGTACATAAATATTACTAACTTCGGTTTTAGCTTATCACTTCAGTACACAAAATTAATTGAAGGAACCGTACAGACACACCAGTAAATTACCTAGTAAAATCAGTCTGGGGGGACCAAATTCACTAGAGATTCCTTAGGATATAAGGACCGGGGGCACAAATTTAAGGTGGGGGGGGGGGGATTTACTATCACAACGGCCTTGTTGGAGTGTGTGGTTGGGTGCCCAGGTAACCTTCGCCTTACAGTTATAAGTGAGGAGACAACGTTAGCTTAACCTGTTAACAGCTCAGGACTATAGTTCTGTGGTCAAGCAAGTCCATCTTGAAGAAAGTATTAAAAGATTTCATTCCGTTAAGGAGATATTCAAGTTTAAAACTCTGGCTTATCTGTATAGGAACGATTAGTAGTAAGTCTAAGGTTGGTGTTCTCATCCTCACATTCGTAGCAATTGCTGATGTATTTTAAAGAAAATTTATTTAACTTTTTGTACTATTTGAATTATTTTCCTCGAGCTTTCTTCAGGTGGTAAATTATATCATACCCTTCCAAGATTTTATTTCACTACTTTCATGACTTAGGCCTATCCAATAGTTTTTAGGCCACAAAATCATAAGAAGAAATAAAGGCTTCGAGGTATCTGAGGCTGTGATGTCTGATTTCAGTCGTTTCTACACAAATGATGCCAAACTTTAAACTTGGATATCTCATTAACGGAATAAGATTTTTGATAGCTTTCTTCGCCATTGTGCTTCTTTGAAGTCCTCTCTCATATCAAATGGACCCGCTGATCAAATGGATAAGTGATAGCGCTTATTTTTTCGAATTTCAAATATATATTATCCACAACAGATCGATAAACTTCATGCCTCCATAGCCCACAGAAGACGCGAGGTCAAAGGGCACTTGAATATTCATATTAACCAGAAAATTATTTTATTGTTAGAAATGAATCACGACGACGACGACGACGGCTAGTGAACACACAATTACAATGACGGGGTCGTCGCCTGCGTATTCGGTTATGATAGTAACAATGCTATCACGAAACGCTTAATACGACCCGGACGAGAACACAGGTACGACGTACGGACAGACATAACATCGACAAACAAGTCAATGTCTACGGCCTTTGATAACTATTGTGGCGCGCTGTTGTGGCGCGCTGTTATGGCGCGCTGTTGTGGCGCGCTGTTGTGGTGCGCTGGCGTGGCGCGCTGTTGTGGCGCGCTGGCGCTTTTGTGGCGCGCTGGCGCTGTTGTGGCGCGCTGGCGTGGCGCATTGACGTGGCGCACTTGCGTGGCGCGCTGGCGTGGCGCACTGACGTAGCGCACTGGCGTGTCCCTTCTTCCTAAAGTTTATAATTGTAAAACGTTGGGCGCGTAAAAGTAAATTGGCATGAACCGTTTAGGAAATTGCTTATTGCTTGTGATATTTGGTAGCAGAACATTTGCTCAAAATCGTGTCAATTCCGAACTAAAGTTAAAAGGAATATTATTTTGGAACAAATGTTGAAATGCAGGATCCCATTGACTTCAATAGGTGTCTTTGATTGGGGTCTAGGATGGTTTTCATGTTTCTGATGTAAGAATAAAGCTTTGAGAAAAAATATTTACGTTGAGAATAAAAACTATATCAGAGTATATTTTCATCACAATTTTTGCGTCCCTGTTAACATTCCGACGCCGTCTCGAAAAACGTCTACCAGCTGTATTCAATCAAATTGTTTTCCCTTCATGGCAGGAGCACATGATATTAAATATTGCCGACGAGCTATCGCCATGCATCGGTTTCTATCCGAGCCCAAAATCTATAGGGGCTCCGCTCAAGTGCCAATGGTGGGAAGATTTGGTCTTTTCTGTGGAAAATTCATGCGCTTTTGGGCTACACAAATGGCATATATACTTGCTTAATAGTATAAGAAGAAAATATTGATCAATACGTACATTTTCTCAGGGCCTAATTTGTTTTCTCAGGACAATTTTGGCGTCCCCTCGGAAAGTTTTGCTGGAGGACGTTTCCCCCCACCCCCCAACCACCCCTTCCCCTGCCCCCTGCCACCACGCCACTGACCGCAGTCAAGTTCCAACAAAAGCTGACTTTTCCCCAGCAAAACAAGACTAAAATTTGGAATTAGAAAATTCAAATAGTTTCATAAAGATATCTTAATGTGTCCGTCCGTCTAACAATATTCTTGAATTTGGGAACAAAATTAAAAACTTATGAAACTTTGATCAGCCAAGTGTATTTAAAATTCAAAATATGGCCTACTCAGGTTTTAAAAGATTCGTTCAGTGGTCAACCAAGTTTATCTTATATGAAAGTTTTATCTTATTGTTTTATTTTATTTTTTCACTATTTAAATTATTTTTCCTTCAAATTTCTTCAGGTGGTATATTATAAATACCCTTCTTAAATTCAGTTTTACTACTTTTTTAAGCCACAAAATCTGAAAATCGCAGGACAAAATTGAATGCATAAAGACTTTAAGGATTCTGTGATGTCACAACTAGTCTAAATTCAGTCGTTTTTACAAAAATGATACCAAACTTAGATGTCTCCTTAACGGATTAAGATTTTTGGATGTTTTTTTTGACAATTTTGTTTCTTTTGAAGTCCTCTTTCATATAAGATAAACTTGCCTGACCCCTAACTAATCCTTTCAAATTGTTTTGATCAATGCAGAAACTGCTACGTGTCCATATGCTGATATGTAGCCTATACCAGAGACCTGCTACTTATCTAAATAGCAAGTCCCTGCCTATACCTTCCACAATTGTCCTATATTAGTATATGCCGCGGTTATTCCTCGTGGGAAGGAACGCGGAATGTACAGTGTAGTGTTTGTAAAAACCTTCATGCCCTCCAATAAACCTGGTTCAGCAGTCAGCCATCGTAATTGCCAGAACATCTGAATACTGGGCCTTTTTGGCTGTTTGAGGTAATTTCCCTTTCACTGCCTGCCCGAAAAAGAAAGGAAGTTCTCGAATATTTAAAGAGGCGATATCGTCATATGTGCACAATATTTAGAATTCCTTTCAAATTTTTTGATTGGTTGAAATTTGCTGCGCGATTCGTTGTCTCGTATAGCAAGGTATATGGTTATTTAAAACACCGTAAAGATTGCGATACGAGTTAGCCCACTAGGTTGCGGCGATCGGAAGTAATTTTTTTTTTTTTTTTAACAGTCGCGAGTTCGAGCCCCGGTAGAATCGTTTATTGCGACTTTTGCTTTCATCTTCTTCTTCTTTTTTTCTCAGTAATGTTCATTTGGTGTGTAGAAGCTCCTTGGACAAACGCATTGAAAAAAAGAAAAAAGTTTCTCGCCACAGTAAAGTAATGCGCTGTGTATGTAACTCGGCACACACAACGTACATGCTAGTGTCTGTTCTGTCTAACTCCATGTACAAACAGACAGTGGATCGGGTCTTGCGTCCACAACCGGAAGTGACGTCAAAATATCGCATACTTTAATTTTAACGTATTTTAATGAGACGAGCCTCCCTCTTTAAGTTTATACGTATGATTTAGGCGGGCCTACTTTGTGTAGTAGCAATCCAGCGTATTGCCCGGAAATATAACGGGTACAATTACAATTTTTTCCGGATTATTGTGTTTATGTAGGCCTGTAAACTGGTGAATGCCAAGCAAAACAAAACAAGAAGGTTCTAATTTTCTACAATAGGATAGACTGCTAGAGGAAACATTAGACAACTTTTGCTTGAAAATCTATTGCAAGTAATTAATATAGAAAAAATCAGATTGAAATCTCTCAAAGACCATGATTGTTTTTGAGATCAGATAATTACATTGTTAAAAAAAGAGGAAATTTTAGAAATCTGTTAAAGGCCAGTCTATCGTGAATAAAATGTGGCGGCGTATATTCTTTTCCAAATCGATTACTGATTGGCCTATCAGTATAAGTGCATATTAAACCATTGTGTATCGACCAATCAAAACGCACGAATTGAAATATATCTACTTCCACGTTAGAGACGCTAACTGGCCTTTAAGGTGAACGATCATCCTTTAATCTTCAGAAAAATCATTGAAATCATTAAGCGGACGAAATTCGAGCCCTCCATACGCGCCATACTAGCTTTAAGTTTTACGGGGGCTTAAGCCCCCATTAAGACGTTCCCACTCCTCAGTACTCTGGTCCGATATTGAAGATTTGGGGGTTTAAGCTATAGATTTGGGTCCAAACTGGAAGATATTTGGCCTAAATTGTAAATTTTGGTCCAAAAATTTAAAATAATTATTATTCAGTCGATGCGAATAAAAAAATGCCAACATGTCTCTATCATTCATTTAATATCTTAGTTAAATATATTGATGGCTTTGGCCAAAGTTGGTGGGGAGGTGGCTACGACAAATCTTTTTGGACGAATCGCTCAATACCGCTCAGTAGCGAAACCTGTTACCTGGTTACGAACCAAAAATAATGTAATTGAAAAACATGGTTTACAACTAAACATTAAAAAGTGTACAAAATTTGGCGTTTGTAGTATTGTTTTATGTGAGGTGGGATCTAAACAGTGTTTTTACAGTGCAAAAATTCAAGCAAATGTACAACAAAGATTTACTATGAACTGATTAAAATGAAAAACAGTGAAAGTATCATTGCAGGGTGAGCGCGCCCCTCTTACAGTCTTAAAAGTTTCCGGCGCCGTTACTATTAAGAATAGGGAGGAGGAATGAGGGGGGGGGGGTGGAATGGAATCAGGACCATTATTGGCAATTGCTTTTCGGGTGAGGAAGTAAAGTCTTATTGAATTGCTTCGAAAAATATAATTATCTCTGATACAAGGGTGGGGTGGGGTATGGAGGGGGTGGGGGGCGGTAACACACACGATTAATTTTGTGTAGAGAGCTGCTGTGGGATCAGTCTTGTGCAGCTTCCTGGAGTAGTCATTTTACAGCAGTTCTTGTGACATATTAGAAACTCACCACGCAATTTGGGAAGTTTCCTTTATTTTCAGGCAATTTTCTTCGATTTTCGGGAAATTTTCTTCGATTTTCTGGAAGCTTTGTTCACTTTTGGAGAAATGTTCAGTGCCAACAGTTTACCAAGGTTTCCAATTCTTTCACCAAATTTGTCAATTTTAGACATAAAAATCTCCCACATTTACCTTCAAAACGAGAAGAAAGCAACTGCATTGGAAGGTAAAATCTTTCGCTTTCTACCTGCCTACCCCTCTGTCTTTCATCATAGCCTTAGCAGCTTAGAATCTATACCTATTATTTAAGCATCTAAGACATGTAAGACGGGAGTTATATATAGAAACAATTTTTGGTTTAGAATATTTTGTGCTTTAAGCCTATGCAGCACTGAGCCCTTCGAGGATAGAACGAGCCAGGTCAGAAGATCAAGATTCTTTCGCACGTGTTGTTTTCATACGCTGACACAATTTTATTTCAAGTTAATCTCAGCACAGGATCCCATGTGGATGGGAATGCCATATTAAAATGACACACGATCCATCCCGGGAACTGCAAACACATCTTCTGAGTGATAAAATTCAAGCCGGGGTACGACTTGATTCGTCATAACCTATTGACCTAATGAAATAAATAAACAATCAAACAAGAACCAGACAACTTGACAGACTTGAGCTGTGTTTCTCATTCCAAAGGGTGCAGATTTGAAGTCGGCACAAGGACAAATTTTGAATGTTCTGGTTAGGCCCACTGTTAGCATTATTAACATTTTATGTTTGGGATCTTTAGGCACTCCGTCATCCTTCCTCGAAGTGCTTGATCATCCAAATATGTTCGCCTCCATGTCAGCAATAGGAAAAGAAGGATTTGATGATACCAACTTTTTCTATTCAGGGAAAGATCCAGCTAAAATATGCACTGTAGTCCAAGATGAATTGAAGAAAATTGCCAATTGATTCCAAGTAAATAAATTATCCTTAAACATTAAAAGACAATGTTCCGTTATATTCACCCCACCTAATAAAACCTTTGCAAATAATCTTTGTAAAATTCATTTAGGTAATGAAAGTATAACTTTCTCGCCTTTTGCCGACCGAGTGAACACACAATTACCATGACGGGGTCGTCACCTGCGTATTCGGTTATGATAGTAACAATGCTATCACGAAACGCTTAATACGACCCGGACAAGAACACAGGTACGACGTACGGACAGACATAACATCGACAACCAAGTCAATGTCCACGGCCTTTGATAACCAGTTGTGGTGCACTGGCGTGTCTACCCAACCCAGGCTTGAACCCAGGGCCTCGTGGTCTGTAGACAGGTATGATAACCGCTACACCACAGTTAGTAGACACACTAAATTTGTAGGTGTTTATATAGATAACCGTCTAACATGGCAAACTCACATTGATTTTATTTGTAAAAAAGTCTCCAAGGGAAATGGTATACGCGGGTGCTTAAGATATCAACTTCCCGAGAAAGCCCTTCTTAGAATTTGTAATGCATTATACTCCTGTTTCTTTCTTATTTGTAACATTGCTTGGGCAAATGATTATCCCTTCGCCTGAAAAAAAGAAAAAAAAAACTTGTTACTCTTCAAAAAAGAGCTATACGTTTTATAACCAACAATCATCGTCTTTGCCATACTCCTTCCTTATTCTCTTCATTGAACGCTCTTAACATCTCTGACATTAACAAACTTCAGATTGCCACTTTCGTATTCAAACATAAAAATTAAATAAAAACTTCCAAAAAGTTTTGGCGATTTCTTTACCACTAGGAAAAGCATTCATTCTGTAAGTATACACCTCTTTGTAGACTCACCTTATCTCATCATCATATCCGCTATGCTGGTGCTTTACTCTGGAAATCTTTAGATAACTCATTACAAACTTCAGTGTCTCCCATTTCTTTCAAAAAACGTCTTAAAACAAGTTTAGTAGCTACTGTACTTACTGACTTATAGGCAGTAACCGTAAACCATAGAGGTACCACTTTAGAGTGGTACCTCCATGCTTAAACCCATTATCACACCCGCAGGCATATGTTTTAGGAATATGAATGGGGTGGGAGTTTAAGGAGTAGGTAGGAACTTGGGTTGGGATAGGGGCTGGGGTTGGGGTAGGTGGTGGGGTAGGGGTTGGATAAGGAGCTGGGGTTGGGGTCGGATAATGGCAGGATTTCGGGTATGGTCGGTTGTTTAGATAGTTTTTTTCCCTCTCTCTTTTCATATGACCCTTTTCGATATAATTTTTTTCTTGTTACCATATATAAATATATATAGTTATATGTTTCTAATATTTTTGTGTCATGTCTCGGGGACTTACGTTTAACAAGTTTTCTAAACTTTCTGTAGTCTCCTCAACCTTTTCTTTTGATCAACATACTGTATGTCATTTTTCCCCCTGTAACTTATATTAACTTGTACTTGTACTTTCTTCCACTGTAAATATGTTCTGAATGTTTAATGAATTGTGTTGCAAATAAAGTGAATTAAGATTAAAGATTAAAGGCATTTTCTTGAATTTGAATAATATCCAAATAATCGGTATCTCCAGAGAAATTGTTCATGGTTTAAACTTAAATTAACTTAGTTTTTGTATATGTTCGAAATTGATGTGGGCTTCATTTGAACATATATTGGAGTTAATTGTTTAAACCTAAAAAGTAACGCTAGGGGCGTAGGAGGGGGTGGGGTCATCTCTGCTCAGAGCGCAAGAACCATAAACCAAATTTAAAGCGGAAAATTGAATAATTGATAAATTGAATATCCATTAAGTTGAAATCTTGCTGCTAATCGCGAAATCTTCTTTAATATTCAGGAAATCTCTTTAAATTTTCCGGAAATTTTCTTCATTTTCTTGAGCCTGAGCTTTGCCTTCAATTTTCAGAAATTTTCTGGAAATGTCAAATTGAACTAAAATTCTTATTATTGTATGACTCCCCTTCCCCTCCCCCTCCATCTCCTACCCTCCTTCCTCCCCCCACCCATCCCCTTGCTCAATACAAATATTTTTTTGGAAAAGAAACTCGTACATTTTACATCATCAGATCATAGGCTACAGGTTTGTTGAGGCAAAATTCAAATCTGACCTCTAACCGTCAAGTGTCTTCGTACGCTGCTGAGTCTTACAGTCTTAGCGTGATTTCTTTATTTCTGTTGTTGAAAATTCAAGTTTTGGCTCCAAATTACAATATCCGTTGAACTGTGAACATTTCACAGAACCATATTCAGCTACTATCTGTTCATATGTCAAAATTGTCGAGGTTTTCTTTTTTTTTGACAGCGAAGAGAAATTCCGGGTTCCTATCGCCTATAAAAGGCTAGTTCGTGATTGTTTGCTAACCATAACACTATCGGAGTTCTTTTAGTGAAATTTGGGTGAACTGGTGAGCTTTTCATTACAATGCTGGAAAAGACAGCCACAGAAGCTTCTGGGAAGCGATTGCTCTATAATCTGTTCACAGATGTAGTAGAGAACCCTCTCTGCGTCTCAGTGGAGCAAGACACCGATCTTGATGAACTTCCGAAAATTCATCCCTGGCTAACAGAGGTAGGTGACAAGACTAATTCATATATTTTGGTAGTACTTGAGAGAGATAGACCGGTGGCACCGGGATATACCCGACGGAGAAAGTCCTCCGTGACAGTACGTACAGTATAATGCTTCGGCTACCTTTGCGTCCCAGGTTCGATCCCAGGCGGAGTGGTGGGTCTCCAACCAGCACTTCGCAATTGGTTAATAAAAACGGCCGTGGGCATCTTCATGTAAATGTCCAATGGAGTTCTATTGAGACGAAATAAACCCAGAAAACGTATAGCTAGATGGGAGCTGAGCTATGTGATATGTCTTCCTCGACATATTAAGAAAACTAAATCCTGATAAGGTGAGGTGCAGATTACCTTGGTTAGTATTTCACCTCAGCTGGAAAGAAAATTAAAAGATCCGGAAATGGTAAATAAAACCACTTTAAAATGAGGTCGGTCACGGGTTGTTTAGGCACTGTTGTGTTTATTGTAAATATGGGACATTTTTTAAACGAAATACATGATAGATTTTTGGGAAAATAATAAACTAGCTGCGTTTTGAAAATGTTGTGCCTTGAAATAAGCCCATGATTAGACTTGCATATTTAAATCTTGGTTTGATCGTTGAGCTAAGACTTTTAGGGGATTTCTGCCCCACGACCCATCTTACCAAGATAGCACAATTTGGTTGGGCTAATGTTGGCTGAAGGTTGTGTTTTATGTTGGCACTACATTGGCTTAACGTATGGATTAACGTATTAATATAACAATGGACCAACATTGTGCCAACATTACCTGCATTGGACTAATACATTTTGGGTCAACGTTGTGCCAACAGTTGTACAACATATGTATGGAGATTGGGCCAATGTTTTGCCAGCGATAAGCCAACATTAAAAAAATACTTAATGTTGGCCCAACGTTGGTCAATGTAAAAGGCCCAACTGTTGGAATGTACACATTGGTCCTACGTGGCCCAACATTCATTCGCCAACACAACATAACGCCAACGTTTGCCAACCTTTTAACCTGTTGCCAACGTTGTTCCAACGTAGTGTGCTATCTGGGTTAGTTGCATGACTTACACTAAATCGTAATTATACGTAGTAAAATAAACGTAAACTGTAACAGGGCTAATAAATGCCTAAAGCATTTTATTGTGTTTGCCTATTTCAAAGAATGCGAAAGAGTAACAGTTTCTGAGTAGAGTCAGAAATAGGTGCCATTTTAAAATGGTAGAACTGGTAGAACAGCCGTTCAAATTTCGTGCAAAGGTTAATGTGTCTACATGTCTATGAGCTTTCTTTATTCAGTTATCAGTCCGAGTGATATCCTCGATCAAGGATTTTGTTCTTCAAATAGCAGGCTGGTAAACCCTTGTTTAATTGTTAACAAAAATTACACAGTTCTAGCTTTAAGAACCAATTATAATATTTTATTATTTTTTCCAGTTATAGGAAATTTAAAAAATTAGGAGAGTCTGAAGCTTAAATGCCATTTAATGATATTTATATTTCAAGATACCCGTTTTCCGCCCAAATTACAACATAATTTCAATTTTCCTGCAATATCTAAAATTCGGACGTAAGTATATGTATAATTTTTTGGAATAATTACAACTGAATTCCGACAAATTTCATGATCCACAAAATGTTATAGGCCTATGTTTTTTTTTTTTTTTTTCAATTGTTTGGGGGTATCTTTTATTATTAAAAAGAAGTGTTTAAACCATCTTGTTCTGTTTCAGAGAAATGTTGTGGTAAAGTCTGACCAGGGCATCAAGAGACGAAACAAATGCGGACTTGTCAAGCTGGATATCACTTTCGGGGATGCAAAGAATTGGATTGAAGGCAAGATTAACACACAAGTAAAGGTATGTGGAAGCAAAAACGTACGGTTATTGTTGGTGCACCCCGTCCATTTACTAGGTAGGTGGCGGAGCTGGGGTGCTGGGGAGAGGGGGCTACAACACCCCAATCATTTAGTTGAGCATGTGTTTTCTCTTCACCTGATCTCATCAGCCCCCAACAATATTTCGAATGTTCCGCCGCTCCTGGCGGGTCAGGTGGCATCAGCATTTGCCTGACGGGGAAGGCTGGGTCCTAGCTACCTAGACTCCCTGGTAGGGGATAAATTTGCACAACTAACTTGTGCAACTTACATGCAAAATTTTCCTATCATTCCCTGATAGCGCCACCCTGTCCTTCACCCAAATAATTGCAAACGGTTGCTGTAAAGGCTGATCCAATCAATGGCCCTTGGCCTATATCACTTTTTTTGTTTATATTTTGGCTTGTCAGAAATTATATTTTTTACACAACTTGGCCATAATTTATAATTCAAACATAGTTTAGTTAGTAAAATTGGATAAAAATATTTATATATTTTTTCTATTCAAAAATTGTATCTAGATAAAAAGTTGGTCAAACTTTTGAAAACAGTGGTTAAGTGCACAATTAAACAATTTGCCTTGCGTGGCATCAGCAGTGACCCGGACATATTTGGAAGACAAGAAACACGGTTCTTTGAAACGCATTATCTGAAGATAGCTTTGTGCTTGAATTCATAAGAATTTACTTGTATTCTGATTGACCGAGGCGTTCCGAACAGTCTATGCGGTTATCTATAAATTTCGGCAAGAAATATGTGATTAAACTTGTCTAGAAGTGGTTTGTTGCACCTGAATTTTACAGATGGTGGGGAGGGGGTAATATAACCAATGAAGCTATCAACTGAATAGCTCCATGATATAACTGAATAGTTATACAGATCAAATTATGTAATACAACGACGTAAACGCTTTGGAAAGGGTGCACGATATGTGAAAATATGTTAACCTCTTAAGGCCCCATTAACTTTTTTTGGAGGGGCTGGGGGAGGGGGGTGACACCCCACACGCTTCCTGGTTTGCACCTGCATATCCATGATACAGTGTAGGGATTTGAAATTCCCACAAGGTCATTTCCTACTCAAACAAATTACCCGGCCACAATATATTACATACACAATGCAGTCATACAATTCTTTTTGGGTATATATTAATCCTAGCTGGATTCAACCCAGGTCACCCTGCGCTTAAAGAAACAGCTTCAATTGTGGGGTTACCCCCCTCCCCCATGTCAAAAAATCCCCACCATGTCAACTCAATTGTACAAAATCACCCCACAGATGCAGCTGTTGTAAGAACACTTTTACTTGTCAACTTTGTACTCATTTTTTTCTGAGAAAACCCCGTATATTACACCATGAAGTTAATCTATGATTACACCATATTCAATGGTGAAAATATACTCTAAAGGGAGACTATACGTGACGTCACGCATGATGTCAGTGCTTTTGAGATAAAAGACTGGACTGCGTTTGACCTGCATCAGTCATACTTCATGAAATTAAAACCAAACAGTGAACTCAGGTTGTATATGTTTTGTTTGGCTGTTTGGACGCTTTTTGAACCAAGCGTATACTTTTTTGGTTATTCGATCAAGGAGCTTCTACACAGCTCCTTGATTCGATCAATTTAGTATTTTGTCTGGTATTTTTTCTGTTGTGGCCCTTGGGCGCGACAGGTCTAGTATTGTAAATTCCATGCTCAAAATCAGTCATCTTTTAATTAAGAATTATATTCTAAATTTTATTAAATGAAGAGAATATGGATTTCAAATTAAGTTATATTTATTAAAGGTTGTATTTTAATGCTTACTATGCTGCAATAAATTTCAGCAATGCTTATCAAGAAATGTATGATGTTGTTTTTATTCGTAAAAGTCATGTAAATTGTTAGCGTTGAGCTTTGCGTTGAGGAATGCAGACGAAAACTTGCAGTGCCAATCCAAAATTTTAATAGCAAGGTCTACAAGAGCAACCTTAAAAAAAGGGCTGTCTTGGCATTTTGTTTTTGTTTTTGTATAGATAGTGATAAAAAAAAAGCAGTGGCGTGTCTTAAGGGAGGCAGGGCTTCGCCCCCTAAAAAATCATAGTCCCCTCCTTAAAAAAAAAAAAAGCTTAACAACAACATTACTCAACTTCTGCGAGATTTTCACGAATTTTAAGGAAATCTTTGTCAATTTTGGGGAAATCTCTTTCATTTTCGGGAAATTTCCTTCATTTTCGTGAAATCAAAGGGTTTGAAGCTCTTTGGTAAAATCTTCTTCAACTTCCGGGAAATTTTCTTCAATTTCCAGTAAATTCGAGAAATTCTCAGGGAAATATTGCGAAAATCAACAAAATTTCCAACAATTTTACGAATATTCCTTCAATTTTATGTTAATAAGTTCACACTTTCATCAAAGTCCTCCCTAATCTGAAAACGGTATTCAGCATGTTTTTTTTGGGGAAGGAAGAGAGGGGAGGGGGGTAGGGAGGGGGAGCTTAAACCCCATCAGAAACTAAAAGCTTGACCCGACCCTTAAAAACAGAGAAAAAGGTTATGTAGGTTTTAATTTATTTATTATAAAATAAAATAGATACAATAAATAAAGACAATCTGCAACTTGGAAAGTGAAGAATGTTTTTTCTTTCTTTTTTGAAGGGAGGGGAGGACTACGATTTTTACGGGAAGAAGCGCCCCCTTCCTTCCTTCCCTAACACACGCCACTACGTTCTTTATTACTATCCATAAAAAATAAATGCCACGACAGCCCTTTTTAATGGTTGTTCTTGTAAAGTTTCTTGGTACTTTCTACATATTATTTTAATGAAAATTTGTCTTAAACATATCTGGCTTTCACGGTTTGCTGGACTTATTTCTTGTTTTCTGATATATCTTTCAATGAGTCTTTTCTGTCCTCCCACCGTGGGTGTAGCCAAGGGGTCGACACCTCCCCCCCTCCGCCTCCCCAACGGTTACCTAAAAGTTAAAAAGGTCCAAATTTTGAGGCAATGATCCTTGTTGTTTGTTCTTCAGTCAAATTCAGCCAGGTTGACCGCTATGTTGACACAATTTTGGAAAACAATTACACCATCATATCATTTTTTGTTCTACGACCCCTCACCCGACCCCCAATCCAACAGACTGGCTGCACCCCTGCAATGATTGACAGTTTCAGCTCTACTTTGCCCCTATATACAGGCTGGAGAATCAACATATACTTTGAAGCAATTCTTGATAGAGCCGTATATTACCCATGAACCATCAGACGAACACTATGTTGCAGTATATTCCGAGCTTGAGTATGACGTCATATTGTTTCACCACAAAGGGGGCGTGGACGTTCGGGAAGTGGATATCGAGGTACAAGTTCTTATTAGTGTCCTTTTTCAGCTTCGGTTAGTGGAGATATATTAATCTATTATGCAACTACAAGGCAAGAATCATTATTTTGCAGGCCAGTAGCTTGGTAGCCAGTACTTTTCTTAAAGGGACACACACACTTAAAGAGGGGACACTTGGGCAGACTTGACTTTATGCAAGGGGGTGGGACACGGACCTAGCTACGGGCCTGATTATATGTCACACTATACAGTAACCATGTTGACAGCACAAGTTTACATATTTACTGCTAACAGCTGCTCATTTAACAGTCCGGGAGCAACCCGAAAAACTAGGTACTTTGAAATACACACACAAAAAAAGGGTACTTTTATGTATTACGTCATCGCATGAGCCTACACAGTTGACTAGGCCACACTAAACATATGGGGTTTTCTCATTTTCCGTTCCAGATTGTCCAATATTTGACTAAATATCCTGAAATTTTGGAGACGGACAGTAAATAGATATTAAAAACTTTTGGTCGCTGCTTTTTAAGATTCATGGTCGCCTTTTTGAGAAAATGAAGAAAACAAATTGCCCATAATCATAATAAGTTAGTTCCTTGATTTAATGCTAAGTTGTCCCACACTGTCCTATGCAACACGTCCCAACTTTGTTGTAAGTTGAAAACTAATAGATCGTCTTCCCTTTGGATCATGTTTTATTCACCAGGCTCAACGTCTGCTTGTTGACCTCAACCATTCTATCGAGGAAGAGGAAGTGGTACGCAGCTTATTGCGGGAAATACCCACATCAAAGAAACAGTAGGATTTCCTATTTTCACTATTTCGTAACACAGTCACCCACACATAAATACCGAGGGCTCTGACAAAAAAAGGTCTCACGAGGACTTGCATGTGAATGCATCATTTGAGTGCTACCTATACCGAAAAACTTTGTTCGCTCCTTATAAGTCCTTGGTCGTCCGTGAAGTCCAGTTGATCGAATGTATTCATGTTATGATCCTCGATAGTATAGCGATATAGATACATATTATGTGTTAGTATATCAAGATAGAAACTATTTTTCAGATAAAAAATTCACCTCCATCATGCAAGCAATATACATTTTTGTAACTAACATAAAAAACACATTTAGGACTATAGAAACAGCAATGTGAACAAAAACGTTTTGAGTAAAGTATCAAATATTTATTATTTTTTTATTTACAAAGTTCCCTGTATGTCATTGATGATCAATTTTTCATGATTTTTCAATTTAAAATTAAATGCTAAAATGATTGGAAATTTTGATGAAATTTTGCAACAGTTTTCGAAAATGGAAGAATATTTCCCGAAAATGATGCAAATTTCTCAATAAAAAAAGAAAATTTTACAGGAAATAATGAAAATGTTCGGGAAAAAAAAAAAAAAAAAAAAAAAAAAAAAAATCCTAAATGAATAAAATTTCCTAAAAATTGAAGGAAATTTTCAGATTAGCAGCAACAGTTTTTCATGAAAACATCAGTGCATTTTTTGCACTTGTAACCTGGGAATTTGGGGGTATATTGCCCCCGACATGTCCCCAAAGTTCATATAGGCGGCCTACGCTACATGCACAAATCAATTGTATTAGTTTGAGAGTTCTGGGATTGATAAATGAATCGGGCGCAGGAAACCTATGTCGATGGAATGTGCTGACGATTTGCATATTTTCTCTTTTTCAGAAGAATTGCTGTATTTATAAAAAGACTGTATGAAATGTACAGAGAGCTTCATTTCACAATTTTAGAATTGAATCCATTTGGTAAGTACAAGCTGGGTATATGACACAAATAGGCATACAAGGGGTGGTAATGATGCAGGGGTCATAAATGAGCGATCCTTCTCAGAACATGGGCAGCTCACCATAGGGGCAAGGAGGGGGCACTTTAAGAAATTTGTGAATCATTGTTTTTTGTATTGAGTTATTTGTAATAATTAAAAATATGCCTCACCAACTACAGTAAAACCTCTTGCATCAGTACATCTGGTGGTGGGGAGGGGGTAATGGTGCACAGCGGTCATAAATGTGTGACACTTTTTAGAACATGCAACAATACTTAGAATATTGACTGATCAACCTGTTCTGTTTTATTATCCAATATTTTTTTTTTTTTGTGACTTTTATTGAAGGGCCATGGCTAAGTAGTTGTCTCATTAGTCTTTTTTAACCAGTGAATTGAACTGTTTAAGAGATTACACCAGAGGTATCTTACATTTGTCAGAATTTGACTATCCCGTTTTTCTACCACAGTTGTCAAAGATAAAATGCATATCTTGGACCTGGCAGCTCGGTTAGACTACAAAGCTCAACCTTTCTGTGAGAAGAAATGGGGAGAGGTGAAATGGGCAAAGACGGTTGGCAGAGAAAAATATCCAGAGGTATTTACAGATTGAAACCTTTCAACCAATCATTACTCGATATGACTTTTTTCCTATGCCCATCGTCCCTCCCATCTGGCATAGCTCTCCATTGTCGTGTATACCTGGCCACCAAATCAAAATGATTCCAGGTGCATGTGTCCTGAATTTTGTGTATCCGCCAGAAGATAGCGTCACCATGATTTACTAAGGCGGTCCAATTTCCTCGTGCCCTACGGCCATTGGCGTAGCCAGAAGAGGGCCAGTGGCCATGGCCCCTTCAATACCAAACCAAAATAAATAAATTGCACATCAAAAATATGTTTCATTCAGGTGAGCAAGTTTTACTGAAAAGTTAATGCCATGTGTTTCAGTTCAGCATATAAAACCCAAGAGCTTTTACAAACTCTGTATATAATGCACACCTTCAGACTGTGTGACACATCACTCAGACAGTTACCGCCCCCTCAAAAAAAAAGAAGTATTTTCTCATAGCTCAAAAGGGCTTTTTCCTCTGGGCCCCCACCGGAACTTCGCTCCTGGACCCCACCAGGGACCCTTATGCGGGTCAGTGGCGTCGTGGGTCATGTTTCACTGAAGGAGGGGGGGGGGGGAGGAGGACGGGCATTTTGGCGGAAAAATGCTCATAAAAAACGATTGGCATGTAGATCTAAATTGGCATGCACTGTTTAGATAGCACCGTTTAGGAAGGAAATTGCTTAAAATCAGTGTTTCAAATCAAGGGAGAAAGCCATGCAAGGGGTCCAGGAGGCAAAGCGGCTATGGTAAATTTCCCAAAAATTAAAGAAAACTTCCCAGAAATTAAAGAAAATATCCCTAAAATGAAGGAAATTTTACGAAAATGGAAGCAAATTTCCTAAAAATTGAAGAAGAAAAAAATCCCGAAAAGGCCAAAAAATTCCCGAAAATGAAGGAAATTTCCCGAAAAGGCCAAAAATTGAAGAAATGAAATTTTCCTGAAAATTTATAAAATTTTCGTAAAAACTGAAGAACATTTCTCTCAAATTGAAGAAAGTATCCCCAAAATTTTACAAAAATGGAAGCAAATTTCACGAAAATGGAAGCAAATTTCACGAAAATGGAAGCAAATTTCACGAAAATTAAAAATAACATCCAGAAAAGGCAAAAACATTTCCGAAAATAAAGGAAATTTCCAGAAAATTGAAGAAAACTTTTCAAAAATTGAAGAAATTATCCACAAATGAAAGAAATTTCCCAAAAATTAAAAAAAAAAAAAATATATCCCCAAAATGAAGGAAAATTCACGATAATGCAAGCAAATTTCACGAAAATGAAGGAAATTTCTCGAAAAATGAAGAATTCCTGAAATTGAAGAAAACTTTCAAACAGTGAAGTAAATATCCCCAAAGTGAAGGGGATTTATCGAGGATGGAAGCAAATTTCACGAAAATGAAGGAAATGTCACGAAAATGAAGAAAAATTTCCTGAAAATTGAAGATTTCCCAGAAATTGAAAAAAAATTCCCGAAAAATGAAGGACCGAGATTTCCCAGAAATTGAAGATTTCCTGGAAATTAAGAAGATTTCCCGGAAATTAAGAAGATTTCTTGATGGAAGACAATGATTTCGGAAGGTGTTCATTATTGGGGGCCACTGCAAAACGGGTCTTGCTTAAAATTGTGTCAACTTTAGCCATGCTATAGGGGCGAAGGCCGGGGTTTTTAATAATGGTAATGGTAGTGCTTATATAGCGCTTTTAAACTGTCATAGACTTTATCAAAGCGCTTTACAATTATTACCCTGGTCACTGGGCCTTAACTCTCCTGAAAACTTTCTCACTCCCTGGGGAGTCACAAGCCCGTTTTATCAGCAGCCATATACAGGCTCCGGGCTCCAAACACATAGAACTGTCACTGCCCTCAGCGGGAAGTCCTGTCACATCTATGGGGTGAAGCTGCAGGTAGGGGGCTGGGGCTAATCCCTCGGAACCCCTGCATTTCTCGCGATTTTGATAGCAGAAAATGTATTAATATTGTGTCAGATCCAGGGTCGACGTCCTGGTAGGCTCCAACGGGGTGAAGCCCTAGAAAGCTAGTAGCGTTATCATTTGGCGTGAGTTTGGTAGCAGAATATTGCTTAAAATCGTGTCAATTCTACACTAAGAATAGTTGAAAATAATATATATATATATATTTTGGAACAAATATATATAGGATCCCCTTCACTACAACAGTACAATATGTGTCTTTAGTTGGGGTCTAGGAATGGTTTTCATGTTTTTGATGTAAGAATAAAGCTTTGAGAAGAAAAAACATTACGACGTTGAGAATAAAAAGTATACAAGAATATATTTCTCCTGACAATTTGTACGCCCTTGTGAGCATTCGGCGCCCTCTTGAAAGGCTTCTTCTACCAACTGTATTCAATACAATTGTTTGCCCTTCATGGCAGGGACAGATACTAAATATTGCCAACGAGCTATCGCCATGTATGGCTTCTGTCCGAGCTCGAGTGCCAGTGGTGTGGGGGTTCGCGGTGAAGTTCCCGGCAAATTTGGTCTTTTCTGTGGAAAATTCATGCACTTTTGGAATAATAAAATTGATTACGTGCTTAATATAGTTTCGGGAAAAGTTATTGATCAACACGTACATTTTCTTGGGGCGTAAAAAATATGTTCTCAGGACGATTTTGGTGCCCCCTTGAGCACTTGGCGCCCTCTCAGAAAGCATCGCTGGGGCAGTTTCCCCCTGTCCCCCCTGCCACCACGCTACTGATGCGGACCCCTGGACCACACGCTGTGGGGCTTTGCGCTACGCAAAAAGCAATGTCGCCTTATGGCGACACACTTTCGGTTACCTCCCATCAAAAATACCTCTCGCCGCTCAAAATTCCTGCCTAGCTAGTGCCTACAGCAATATGGGTTTCAGGTCAAAGCTTGTCTGGTATAGTACTCTTTTATTGTTATTTTATAAAGTATGCCTAATTCACTCCCATCGTGGTCTCGTTCTCGATAGATTTGAATTAAAAAGCAGGGGAAAGGAGGAGAAGGGGGGGGGGGGGTATTATTTCGTATATTGATAAACCATCTAATTAAGATAGGTGTATAAAATGGGGGGTAATGTGTTCCACATTTCTAAAAAAAATGATAAAAGAGCCCCTTTTGAAAATGAAAAAAGCCCCTTAAAAGGTGCAAGAACTGGTGGCACTTCAAAAAACATTTGGACTCACTAACTTATTATTTCTACAGACTGCATGGCAGCATGGAGGACATATGTATCTGACTAGGGAAATGCCTTATGGGGGACATATGTAGTCTGACTTGGGGAAATGCCTCCTAAGAGGTTGTGCCCCTACTTTTTTTAAACAGTTTCCGACACCCCTGCTCGTTTATCATACTTATCCAATACAGATACTTTATCTGTGTGAGTGGAGGTGGAAGCTCTGAGAGGATGTTACAGTTGAGAGGTTAAATTTGGAAAATATTAACATAAAATGATAAAAATGAGCACAAATTTCCGAAAATGAAGAACATTTCCAAAGAGTTGAAGAAAGCTTCCGGAAAATTGGAGAAATTTCCTGAAAATTAAAAACGATTAATAATTTTCCCGATTAGCACCAACGTTTTACGGAAACTTAATTTACCAATGCAATTTTTTCGCTTGTATACTGGGAAGATTGTTTGTTTCTTCCTTCGAAAGGTCGTCCTTCCTACATTAGCCTATTGATGTAAATAGTCCGTGTGTAGATAAATCTATCGGCAGCGGATATTACTTCAACACAATAACATTTTTAGATAACGGTAGTTAATTAGAGCTTATAATTGAGGCAGAATGTTATTGTGTATTTAATGCATAAGGCAAATGAGTTTTACCCGAGTAGAATGACCCGACTTTAGGAGGGTCATTTATGAGTGCAAGTCCTTTGAACCGTGCATTAAATATACATATAAATACGATGCTAAAACATTACTCTTTTTATAAAATTTCTGTGTTAGATTGTTTAAAATGCATATAAACAACAAAATAGAATGAAAAATAAGAAATGTTTACATACATTTTTTGGTTTTGTTAAGAAATTTACCTGTTGCAAAAATGGACTAAACCAAATACTGAAGGTCGTGCATGACATGAATTTAAAACACGGGTCATGACAATGAAACATCTACTCCCATATAACAATGAATGATTAGTGAACAGGTGAAGGGATGTTTACAATGAACAAGTGAACCCGGTAGTTGGCTTGTTCAGTGGATAGGGGATCATTTGCACGAGTTTGTCATCAGCAGTAGATATATCTATATAGATAAAACATAAATAAAACAACTTAATTCATAAGCACGTCGTCCATAATCGATGCGTCTAGGCTTCTCTCTAAGGATATCATCTGAGACAGATGCTTAAAAATATTGCATAGATTAGTTTAGTTTATTTAAGTATATTTTTTACTTATGTTAGATTAGTTTAGTTTATTTAAGTATATTTTTTACTTATGTTTATTTTAGAAAATTGTATTCAATTATTCATAAAAAGTTTCCTTAAAGAAGGCATCAAATCGAAAATTGTAGATTATAAATTCTTATTTCATTCTCAAGTTTAAAATTGTAACATGACGTCAGCCATTTTGTGTTAAAATGATGACATAATTTGCCCTAGGTGTTAGCACACATAGCAAACGTACTCCTTAGAATTCTCATTGAAACGTTTTTTACAAAATGCTTTACATGAAGATCTAATGGCTTGAATAGTTGATATCATACACAAATACAAATTCAATAGACTCATGCAAAGGAACATTTTTTCTTAGAAGTTGAAATTTGAAATAGATTATAAAGAAATACGTTCTTAATATTCTAACCTGTACTGGGTGTATGACATATAAACAACATGGCCGCTCCCTTGTAAGTTTATATTGACAGAAATAATGTTTTAAGAAATAAAAAAATATATACACTAAATTGCTTTTTTACAATGTGAAATTCATCTTTAGATGATTTATAATTATTATCAAACGAGGAAAATGGCAAACTATACGTCCCCTTTAAGATCAAATGAATCCAGAAATGAGCCTCTCATGGTTTGTATCTGATGCAAAGATTTGTTAAATTATATGAAAATTATCAAAGTAAAATCAATTTTATTATCGTAGGAAAAGTACGTCGAAAGCCTCGATGTAGGCACGCCCGCTAGCCTGAAGCTGACGATTTTGAACAAGAAGGGGCGGATTTGGTGCGGCATTGGTGGCGGCGGCACGTCACTCCTCTTTGGGTTAGTTTGTTTGTTTGATGAGCGCTTAACGGTACCATGACAGTGACGGTCAAATTGTGCCTGAGAGGTTAGATCATTCCAGAGGTAGGAAGGAAAGAAAACATCGGGTGAATGAGAGAGACACGAGAATTAAAAGCCAGAAAGCTGAGATCGAGAGAGGAGGTGCATGGATGAAAAAACAAAGTAAAGAGAGGATGGGAGAGTAGGATTAAATATGGTCGTAGAGGGAAGCATGATGAAGGAAGGAGATAATTTTATCCAGAGGGTTTTTCTGGAAGAGGTTAGAGTGGGTTTGGATTTTGTGATGAGTGGAGACAGGTGGATAGGAGGGGTGGCCCATGGAGGAAAAGTGGGTCAGGAGAAGGTGCCAAGAGTGGCGGGGTTGATTCCGAAATAGAGGAGGTCTGATTTGATGCATAAGCTGAAGGGAGGGATAGGGTTTTAGTCCTATCAAAGAGGGTGGAGAAATTTGGATACCCAGTGAGGTTCTAAACAAGGTTCTGGGTGTTGGTGAGGGCTCTAAAAGCATTGGAGAGGCTAAGCTTTCTACACCGTTTTTTTTTTTTTGGCTTCAACATGAAGGCTGGTGATGGGAGAGGTCCTGTAGGCATCCAGACAAAGCCGAAGGGCTTCATTTTGGATGGTGTTGATGTGGTTGAGGTAAGAGTTGTGAGCGGCATAGTAGACAATATTGTCATAGTCGAGCTTGGCACAAATGGTGAGCTTGACGATTTTGAGGCGAGCAAGGCGGTTCGCACCCCAAGTGGTGTTGGAGAAATTTAAGGGAGCTGTTGCATTTCTGTTTCAGGTTGGTGTGTTGCTTGTAGGAGAGCTTGGGGTCCAGATTTAAACCCAGGAACTAAAGTGTGGTCAACTTTAGGGATGCGATTGCCATTGAGCACGAGGTTTGGGTTGGGGTGGAGGTTGTTGAAATGACAGATGTGCATGTAGACTGTCTTGTCTTTGGAGAATTTAAAACCGTTATTGTTGCACCAGTCTTGCAGCTGGTTGGAGACTACTTTCGACAAGAGGAAAGCTAGGGGAGGAGTAGAAGATTGTGAAGTCATCCACGTAGAGGGCACATTTGATGTTGGGCCGAGGTTGTCCGCGATGTCGTTAATGATCAGGTTGAAGAGAGTGGGGGAAAGGATGCTGCCTTGGAGGATGCCCTCTTCTTGGGGGTAGGGGTTGGAGAGGATGTGGCCAATACGAACTTGGAATTGCCTAGGTGAGAGGAAGTTTTGAATAAAGATAGGAAGGTGGCCTCTGAGGCCGATGGTGTGAAGTTTGCGGATAATGCCGCATTTCCAAGTAGTGTCGAAAGCCTTCTTGAGGTCAAAAAAGATGGCAATGAGGTGTACCTTTTTTTGCAAAGGATTCCCGGATAGCATAATTAACTGGTCCATGGTATTGCGACGTTTCCGGGAGCCGCTTTGGTGAGGAAAGAGGATTATGTTGGTATCAAGGAACCAGTTTAGTCTCTGGTTAATGATCCTACCCATGATTTTACAGAGACAGCAGGTGAGGGCGATGGGGCGGTAGCTGGAGGGGTCGGTACTGTCCTTCCCAGGTTTGAGGATGGGGATGATGATAACTGTCCTCCAGATAGGGGGAAAAGCCTATTTGCTTAGCAATGAAAATATTTATATATGTGGTATCTCTCGAATTAAAGTGGGTATGATGATTTTGCTTAAACAAATGATCATACAGTATATGTGAAGAGCATTGTTCACACTTAATGGTAAGGTATAGTGTGCATTTGGTGCAATATGTTTGACCTGATATCAAAAGTATACGGCTTATGACTTACTAACTTCACATTTCTAGTTTTGTAACAATCAAAATGTTTGTCTTGCTATGAATAAAGAAGCAAATAAAAGTGTCCTCGCTTCTACTAAATAATGTTAAAGTAGGAAACCATAAGCAGAATGTGGGGTGGAAGATGACATGATGATAAAGTAGCTGAAGGAATTAGGATGAGGTCATGTGGGACAGGGTGGAATTGTATGTAGAGCAGGGTGCGGTGGGATGTTGGTCAGGATGTGTTGGCATGTTAGACAGGGTGGATTGGCATGTATGACAGGATGGGTTGGCATGTGGAACCGGGTGGGTTGACATGTGGGACAGGGCGGAATGGGATGTCATCTGGATTTTAATTGTGATGGCATGTGGGTCATGCAAGTGGTGGAATGCCGTATCTGGTTTTCAAGTGTGATTGCATGGAGCACGACATTTGGGACAGGTTGGGATGGAATGTGGGACAGTCTGGAATATGCATTATTAGCGGTGATGGGATTTGTATCATTTCCATTGTCTAGTTTGTCATACGTTAAGCAATATTGTTTCGTATAATTTTGCTTTAATACATTTTTCATGCTGCTTGACTTTGCTTGACACACATACATTGCTGAAAAGTTTCTCTTTAAGCCTACCCGCATCCGACACTTGAATTAATCCTGAAAACTCAGGTACGACAATTATCAACACGACTTCCTGTTCATTATATTGTGTTTCCACTCCAAACAATGATTGTTTATCTTCCATTCCCAAGCACACCACAGCCAAGCAGCCCAAGGCTATTTGTGTGTATAAGATTACACAAAGTCAGAGCTGAATAATCAAGGCACTTTTGTGATTGAAATCACTCATCCGTGTTAGGTGTCTTAGTGGAAGAAGTTTGTTTTCAAACTGGTGATAAAAATAGCTGTGTATCATAATGCCTGAGGTAATAATGTGCATTAACTGTGAACGATTGACGGACCATTTCTTCTAAGAAAAGATGTTGCTTCATTTATTTTCTTAAATTGGATGTTGTGTTACAATCCAGGATGTAGTTCTGGGAATGTGTAGGGGCTGGGGAAGGGTACAGGTTGGAAAGGGGTTTGAATGGCATTCTTTCGTTGACATTGGCAAGTTGGGCCTCTCCTTTCTTTGTTATTCAATTATTAAAACTAAAAAAAGTGTTGTACTTATAAAGACTGCTAGGTTTTACTGAGTTACTGGGTGAGGTAACCTTTCGTCTTAAAATATCTGGGAAAACTCAAAGATATTTTGAAGCTTGTAGTGCAAATGAAAATGTAAGTGCATCTTTCAAAGCTCAAGTAATTTGAAATCATCTGCCCCTGCTACCCTATTTCTGTATTTACTTTCCTCTATAAGCCCATTTTCTATACTAGCTTTAAATAGTCGAGCATACTGTCCTTCCGACAGTTCTAGTTGTATCTTGGGGTGATTTTGACCTCCCCCTCCAGCACTTTCGGTAGGTAAATCTTGTCAGTGTATAACCCTGTCAAAATGTATGTGTGCACCCTTGAACGCAAAGTGAAAAGCAAATGAATCATTAGCATATTACTAAGAAGGTAAGGCATTGGATTATCTTCATAAGATAAACTTCAAGATTCTCAAGTTTTCTCGAAAAAGTTTCACGATATATCTTACAGTTTAAGTAAAATCTTCCAAATTAAAGCAAAGTTTTTGAGCATTTTTGTTGTATTTTATCCTTGATAGTGATACTGCTTTAAAGATGGGATGCATCGATGAACTCGGTTGCTACGCGCAATTTTCAGGTCCGACGGATTCGGACATGTTGTACGGTTTCTTCAAGACCATCTTCGACTTCATGCTAGAAGAAAAACACCCAAAGGGAAAAGTCTTGATAACCGGTGGCCAGGGGGGCGACATGCTAATTATGATAAAATACAAGCTCCGCAACGGGCCGGTAAGCATCATTGGCACACTAGCATAGGCATGTGAGGGAAATTCCCCCACTGTGTCCATATTTTCTATGATGATATTTTTGTAGTTTAATATGATTTTACTCCCCTCCACTTTTCGGTTGGGTCCCCCCCCCCCTCCCTACCCACCATTTTTTGTGGGTTTAGTTATTAGGTAGTTCTAATGTATGCTTAGCAGATAAGTCTGAATTCGGTTCTAAGTACATTGATGATATAGTTTTTAACTCTATCAAGATTATTCTATTATAATTACTATACTATCAACATTACATTTAGTAAATTAGTGAAGGAAAAGTAATGCATGTGCACATTTTAAGAGGAAATGTTAAAATGTGACTAAAACATTGATAATTTAGTTGGATGCTACACAGCCCCCCACCTCCTCCCCACCCCCTTCTTTTTCAGGAAACGAGTATGATGATAAACTTTTATACAGTTGAACTTTGTATTTTAAAATATGAATTGAAAAAGCTTAAGAAAAGTAAGATCCTCAGCAAAATGATGTATATCAAGTTGTCTAGTTGACAATCAAATTATTCCTGGCTAAAATGACCTACATGTCCATCCCAACCATATATTTAAAAATAAAAAGGCTTAAAGATAAATTTTTGCACTTACCCATCTTACCCAGGGGTGGTTTTATATCAAGTGTTAATTATTATTTATTATTTCATAATTATTTGAACAAATCTACAAGATGCGCTCCTTTGCTTTAAGTTACTTTTGAATAAAAAAAAAATATATATTCTTGTTGAATTTTTACCGTTGGGTAGGGGAGGGAGGGAGGAAGGGGGAAAGGGGGTGTGCAAGTCAACCTGTTCCTGGGAATTACAACCCTGATTCAAACAGACGAATACCTCTGTATTAGGGTCCAACTTGTTGAAGTATTTAAAGGGCGCAATTTTCCAGAGGCTCAAAACTATTCAGTAAAGCTCTCGTGCATGGAGACTTCTCTTTTGAGAGGCAAAAGAGGTCAATGAATATTTGAAACCTTAAAGCAGCTAGCGCAGCGAGTAATCTGAACCCTCTTCTCCTATTATTAAGGGTGTATTCAGGGTTCTGGATGAGTACAAAGAGAAACTAAGAGAGCACAACATCTCAATCTATTTTCGCACATCAGTTCATCTCGTTGATTCCAAAAATGAGGGCATTCCATTGGAGCTGCAAAAACTGGGTAAATTTTTAAATGTATATTGCTAGCTATTTTTAGTTATCTATTGACAATATATTTTCATGAACAAAGTTTTCTTTCATCTGCTCATATATTCCGTTAGAAAGGATACATCAATTTTATAGTTATATCAGTTTAATCAGTTTTAAGTTTGAAAACTTTTTCCATAATGTTTTTTTTTATTTTAGAAATGACTGGTGTAGTAAGTTTACTATGAGAAGTTGACGTCTTCATCCTCACATTCTTAGCAATTGTTAATATATTTTAAAGAATTTTTTATTTTTTATACTTTTGTAATTGTTTTTCCTAGAACTTTCTTCAGGTGGTATGATTTAAAGGATTAGTTTAGGGGTCAAGGGGTCTATCTTATATTGAAGAGGACTTCAAAAGAAACAAAATGGTGAAGAAAGCATTCAAAAATCTTATTCCGTTAAGGAGATATTTAAGTTTGAAGTTTGGTATCATTTATGTAAAACCGACTGAAATCAGTTGTGATGTCATAGCCTCAAATTCTTCAAAGTCTTTATGTATTCTATCATATTCTGTGGCTTAAAAACGATGGGATATGTCAAAAAAGTAGTAAAACTGAATCTAGGAAAGGTATTTATAATATACCACCTGAAGAAAGGCTGATGATAAATAATTTAAATAGTGAAAAGACTAAATAAACTTTCTTTAAAATATATAAAGACTTTGAGGATGAAGAAGTGACGTCACTACTAGTCGGATTTCAGTCGTTTTTACAGAAATGATACCAAACTTTAAACCTGAATATCTCCTTAACGGAAAAAGATTTCTTAATGCTTTCTTCACCACTTAGTTTGTTTTGAAGTCCTTTTTTAAAGAAAATGAACATGCTGTGCCACTGAACTAATCCTTTAAGTACCCTTGCTAGATTCAGTTTTACTACTTTTCTGACATGTCATCCCATGGCTTTTGAAGCCACAAAATCGCAGGACAAAATATGAAAGAATACATAAAGACTTTGAGGAATCTGAGACTATGACATCACAACTAGTCTGATTTCAGTCGTTTCTACATAAATGATACCAAAAGATACCAAGCTTTAAACTTATATATATCCTTAATGGAATAAGAGTTTTGAATGCTTTTTCACTAATTCGTTTCTTTTGATGTCATCTTTCACATAAGATAGACTTGCTTGACCCCTGAACTAATCCTCCAATTTTTTAAACTCGTTGAAAAATTACTGAAGTATTCATTAAAAAAAAAAATTATACGATTAATTTAAGCATTCCCACCAAAGGTTTTCAGTACAATCTTGTGCACGGAAAAGTGTTTTCGACTATTCTTTAGACTCAAGAAAAATATGCCCTCCCCTTTTGGCTGCCCGCTCCTTTAAAATGTAATAACTACCGTTTTTCGTCCCTCAGGATACAGTAAGAACACATATTTCACTAACTCCATTTCCAATATCTTTTTGACTCTATAAAGGGAGAGACCCAGATCTCTTCAAATGATATTTGATTAAAAAGTAAAATTTAGAATATTCAGCTGTCTTGGAGATTAAAAAATAATAATAATAAATCATGCTATTTTACATGCTGGTATGATTTTCAATATAATCAATTGTAATGTTCCATTAAAAGTCGTCCATATTGAAAAGGAGGGTAACAAGGAATTGCTTTAAAATTTGATTGGGGCAAATGTGGAAATAATTTTTGGGTGGTGGACCGTTGTCAATTAAAAAGTAAAACCAAAGATGATAGTGCTGTTAATGGCATTTTGATTCTTTGTATGATGGAGACAAGATGTCTCACAAATCATGTCTATCATATCTATACGTCACAAACCCAAATTTCTGAACTCCAAAGTATTCGTGTTTTTTTCTTCTTCAGGTATTTCGTTGCATGTTTTCGGTGGTGAGGTTCCAATCAAAGATATCATTGAGTATGCTCTTGATGAAAAGATTATCAAAGGTTCGAATTGCAACAGACCAATGATATATCGCAAGGCAAGCTTTTTTTATTCATTTGCAATTTTTCAAATTCTAAGATATATTGTACAAGATTGCAAATGGCTTAAGCAGTTAAGTCAACTTGCAGTGGGCAATTGGATCTGTTGGTTATATAGCGTTCGGTCTGCATAAAACATATCAAAGTTTTATTACTTGGGGCTAAAAAAATCTTGATTTTACTTAGGGCCCTTGGAGTTTGAAACTTCTGCACACCCTAATATTTTGCCCATGATTTCAAAAGTCCTGTAAATGTTCATTCTCAATGCCAACAAAGAATTATTTAATGCAATTACTCAAGGCTCTAAGGCATATAATCTTCTAAGTAAGAAAGCCATACATTTTTCTTTTCACCATAATGTCTTATTACAAAATTTAAGCCCCCAAATACTGTGTTTCGCCGATTTCATCATTATTGAAATGTATTCAGCAAAATAAATTAATGAAAAGATATTATCTTCTTGCAGGTTTCACAAATTGTGACGGCCAAACCGATCCAGGGAAATGGTACACACATGTGCCCTAAAGATGAGCTATTCACGAGTGAGACACAGGTATGTCCATATTTCTTACATGTATGTTGATTACTGAGGGGGCAGTGGGTGGGTCGCTAGAGGTTGGGTGATACAGGTTCTTCCCACTAGTATTCACCAAGTACCATGAACAAGATTGGGCCTGATCATGTTTGTCTTAATAGCTAGCTAAGTTACTTGCAAGATACTTACACAATAGCTAAAGAGCTAAATCCATCCAAGCTATTAGGCTAATTGAGCCAGTGCTTATCCTCGGTTTCCATGGCGCAAGTGGATAAAAGTACATGAGTCCTCCTGGATAGGATGCCAGTCCATAGCAGATTAACTCCCCAGCAGTGCTGGTACTCATTTTACAGCTGAGTGGACTGACGCAAGTAAAGTAGAGTGCCTTGCTCAAGGACACAATGCAGCGTTCACGACGGAAATCGAAGTCGGTACCTCTCGAATACGAGCATGACTCCTTAACCACTGAGCCACAGCATCTCTCTACACAATATACACCAATATACAACTGCTATTATGCTATATGAAACAATAGATGAAAGAAGAACACAATGAAATAGATTAAAATTGCATGCACATACACAAACGAAATTGAGACCAATGCTTAATTGGTGCCCAGCAACAAATAAGCATAAATGGACTGGCTACCAGTATTCTTGTCATCATCTATAATAATATGTAAGAAATATTTCAGCTCAAAAACATATGCCAAGCAGATGGCAATACAAATTATCATGGGTGAGTATAGATCGACATGCAACTTAGCCTAACTGCCTAATGGCTCTGGAATTTGACGAGAGCACATGCATAACAGCTTATCCAGCCTAAAAAATTGTCTACAAGCAAAAGGAAATGTATTATATGACTTGATTATCTTGAAGCACTAATGACATTAGACCATATTTGACTTATCTTGAAGCACTGGCAACTGGCAATGGCTGGCAACACCCCTTTTGAAATAATTATATTTATGCCTTATAATGGTAAAATTATGTAATGATATTCTTCTCACTCTGAACAGGTGGTTATTGTTAATTTGTGGAATTTTGCAATCCAGGGAATACTAGACTATGACCTTCTTTGCTCAAGGACTTCCCCGTCAGTAACAGCAATTGTCAGACCAGAAAGGTAAGGTCTTCACCTCAGTAACACTGCTTTAGTCCTCTCAGCATCTTAAATCAGGGGCGGCTGACCCGGGGTTGGGGATGGGGCCTCAACCAGTCAAATAATGTATTGAAAAAGTATACATAAATTAATTCATTTAATTTGAGATATCATGCTTATTTTTCAAACATAAATAGCTCCCCAAAATTTAAAATGCTTCTGTTGACAAAGGGGCGTCGTCAAAAGATCCCATTTTTATTTCAAAGGGATCTCAATGAGTCTCAAATTGATCCCTTTTAATTTCAAATGGATCCTTTTGTTTTCAAAGGGATCCCTTTGGATTTGAAAGGATCAAATTACCCCGAGAGGTGACCATTCCTACGCCCCTGCTCTACTATACGTGTTCAAATGTCTTTGAAATCAAACAGAATGAGATATAAAGCCAAAATTTAAAACTTGATTTACGCAAGCATGAAACCATATGAAACAGGCATCAACATTTTATGTTTTTGTGATAGTTTTTCAATTTAAATTGTTGAGTTTTGTATCTTTTTCAATGCGTCTTTCTTGCGTATCATTTCAGTAATGGAGAAACCGAGGAAGCATACAAATGGGGAGAAGGGGAACTAACTATTCCAGGTGAGAACATGTTATTTCTATTTTGCTTCAACATAAGCTTGCAAAATGTTTAAGTATACGATAATACAATCGTTAACATTGTATTTAAAGGGAACATTATTTTACATAGCACCAGTAAATCTGCTACATACCAGTGATGTCACCTCCGCTGCAGTTTTTGATTGGCTTATCAGTATGTGTGTAAATATAATCTGCTAATCACAAACATTAAATTGTATTGCATTTTGGTTTTCTCCACATTAACACGAGAACTGACCTTAGAGGGTTGATGGACGACCATCTTTCCCTAGTCTCTTTGACATTGGATAATGCACACCTTGGATAATGCACAACTTGGATAATGCACATATTGGATACTGCACATCTTGGATAATGCACACCTTGGATAATGCACACCTTGGATAATGTACATCTTGGATAATGAACACCTTGGATAATGCACACATTGGATAATGCACAGCTTGGATAATGCACAGCTTGGATAATGCACATATTGGATAATGCACATATTGGATAATACATATCTTGGATAATGCACCACTTGGATAATGCACATCTTGGATAATGCACACCTTGGATAATGCACACTTGGATAATGCACACTTGAATAATGCACACTTGAATAATGCACACTTGAATAATGCACACTTGAATAATGCCCATCTTGGATAATGCACACTTGAATAATGCCCATCTTGGATAATGCCCACCTTGGATGATGCACACCTTGGATGATGCACACCTTGGATGATGCACACCTTGGATAATGCACACCTTGGATAATGCACAATTTGGACAATGCACAGCTTGGATAATGCACACATTGGATAATGCACAGCTTGGATAATGCACACATTGGATAATGCACACTTGAATAATGCACACTTGAATAATGCACACTTGAATAATGCACACTTGAATAATGTACACCTTGGATAATGAACACCTTGGATAATGCACACATTGGATAATGCACAGCTTGGATAATGCACACATTGGATAATGCACACTTGAATAATGCACACTTGAATAATGCACACTTGAATAATGCACACTTGAATAATGCACACTTGAATAATGCCCATCTTGGATAATGCACACTTGAATAATGCCAATCTTGGATAATGCACATCTTGGATGATGCACACCTTGGATGATGCACACCTTGGATGATGCATACCTTGGATGATGCATACCTTACCTTGGATGATGCACACCTTGGATGATGCACACCTTGGATGATGCACACCTTGGATGATGCACACTTGGATAATGCACACCTTGGATAATGCACAACTTGGATAATGCACCTCTTGGATAATGAACACCTTGGATAATGAACACCTTGGATAATGCACACATTGGATAATGCACAGCTTGGATAATGCACAGCTTGGATAATGCACACCTTGGATAATGCACACCTTGGATAATGCACACCTTGGATAATGCACCACTTGGATAATGCACAGCTTGGATAATGCCCATCTTGGATAATGCCCATCTTGGATAATGCACACCTTGGATAATGCACACCTTGGATAATGCACACCTTGGATAATGCACACCTTGGATAATGCACACCTTGGACAATGCACAGCTTGGATAATGCCCCATTGGATAATGCACATCTTGGATAATGCACACCTTGGATAATGCACACCTTGGATAATGCACACCTTGGATAATGCACCACTTGGATAATGCCCATCTTGGATAATGCCCATCTTGGATAATGCCCATCTTGGATAATGCACCACTTGGATAATGCACAGCTTGGATAATGCCCATCTTGGATAATGCCCATCTTGGATAATGCACACCTTGAATAATGCACACCTTGGATAATGCACACCTTGGATAATGCACACCTTGGATAATGCACACCTTGGATAATGCACAACTTGGATAATGCACACCTTGGACAATGCACACCTTGGATAATGCCCAACTTGGATAATGCACACCTTGGATAATGCACACCTTGGATAATGCCCATCTTGGATAATGCACAGCTTGGATAATGCCCATCTTGGATAATGCACACCTTGGATAATGCACACCTTGGACAATGCACACCTTGGAGATAAAAATCAACAAACAGATGCAACATTTTTTTTTTAAAAGTTTTTAAACCTTAAACAAGTTCAATCTGTATACTTTCATATTTTACAACAGATATATAGTTGTGATGAAGTTTTTACAAAAACATAAAAACCATATGGGCCTTATTTCTTACTATAGTCAAAGAGCTTCTTTGCTACAGTGCTTTCAACACCATATACGGTATTCATATTTCTGTATTCAACTTGAATTTAAAACTATTTACGCAGGTCTTTTATCATTTTCATGATAGTTTACAGCACCATTGAGGCAGCTCTTACCAAACATCCCCAAATCTCTGTTGTTTTCAATTTCGCATTTGGACTTGATGCCTACAAAGTGGCCTCATCCGCCATTCAGACACTACAGGTATGTTATTCAGTTGTTTTTGATGATGCTTTATTACATCTTGGGTATTACCAATGTACATTTTTTTAGGGGTATCATGCCCCTTAACGACACCCCTCGGCATTGAATGAATGGACCTCTAGCTATTTCTTATGTTGATTTTATTTAGCCATCCAGCGTCTTCAGCAATGATATCATTATGTGAGTTTATGATGGCTTAATCAAGATTTGCAGGACACATGGCAGTGCAGTTCTTTCAGTCATTCAGATAATTTTTTGTCATTATGACCCACAATGCATCTTTCCAACTTCAAATCTCTCTAAAGAAATACCTAATGATAAAATAGGTTTAAGCCAACGGTAGGAAAAATGCATGAGAAATATTCAAATTTGATTTGTGTAACAGAACGATGAAATTATTTTCTCCGTTTTCACCAGTTAAATTTGACTTTCACCTAGGAATTTTAATCTAATCTTTAAAAATCAATTTAAATAATTTTTGAAGTGCAAATCTTAAAATTTTATTCACCAGCAAAAGCTCAATCTATTCAGCAATACTAATGCCAACATCATATCCAAAGTATGGCAACTTTAGAATTACGGAATTTAACAAGCAAAAATAATTAACGGCTGAACTTATTAGTAACAATTTAATTTATGGTCACTGCGCATGTTTTGATCTCCTAATATCGGGAGATCTCCCGATCTTCCAATCAGGATATCCTTCTATCTCCCAATTGGAAGATGTCCCTATCGGAAGCATGGACTGGACTGACAAAAGTAGAATTTAAGAAGCGAATTGAGAGGAGATATTTTTTATTGAATAACAGGAACAACACCTTGGAATTTATTTTCAAATCTTCATAAATCATATTTGCATTGTGTATCAACGACACTGTATTGATATTGCAATATACTCAATTGGTATCAATCTATCAAATATTTTTGAAAGCTTAAAGAGGCGATATCGTAATATGTGCACAATATTTAGAATTCCTTTCAAATTTTTGATTGGTTGAAATTTTGCTGCGCGATTCGTCGTCTCGTATTGCAAGGTTTATAGTTATTTAAAACGCCCTAGAAGTCATCCAATGAATTAGCCCAGATGGTTGCGGCGATCGAAACCAGCTTTTTTTCAAATCATGTCGTGAGTTCGAGCCCTGGTAGAACCGTTTATTTTGACTTTTGCTTCCATCTTCTTCTTTTTTTTCTCAGTAATTTTTATTTGGTGACTATGATTGTAGTATTATAAATATTTCATTTTCGCTTTCTGACAAAAAAGCATTGGAAAAAACAAGTAAGTTTCTCGTCACAGTAACGTAATGCGCTGTGTATGTAATTCTGCACACACGACGTACATGCTAGTGACTGGCTGTACTGTGTGGTACAAATAGACAGAGGATCGGATCTTGCCGCCATAACCGGAAGTGACGTCAAAATATAGTGTCCCCCCATTTTTACCTTATTTTACTGAGACGAGCCTCCCTCTTAAACTTTTTATTTCAAATTTTTGATGCAGATCCGTTGCATTATCATGATTGTTGGTCACCTTCCAGTCAGGCAAACGCGTGAATTGATCTTGCTTGCCAAAAAGAGGGGAGTGATGATGATTGGCCCAACAGTGGTAAGAATCCACCAATAAAATTTATTTCTACCTCATAAATATTCAATAATTGTAAGATGTAGCTCATATTACTGAGATTGTTAGGTCATGAACTGATAAAATAACACAGCCTAAGAGGTAAATGCATACTGGAGATGTTTTCATTGTGTCATGGGGGAAAAGCTTCTGTCATTTATTTCCAAATCTACATAAATCATTTATTTCATGAACATCGATGGTACTGGAAACGTGTGGACCATATGTGCGGCCAAACATCGAACTATAGTTCTGAGTTGTTTAATGCTAATAGCCAAATAGCTTTGTTGTGATTTTACATGAGTGCAAAATTGGGGGCCAAAATTGGACTTATGAAAAGTGTGTGGGGGAAGGGGGTGGAGATGGAGGAAGGTGGTGGGGTGGGGTGGAGGGGAGTTGTGGTTGTTCGCTTCTGGCTTCGCTGGTAAGCACTAAAATAAATTTCTTTAAAATTATGATTTTAAGTGGAAGTATGGGTTGGATCAGTGGCATTACACCCTGACCCCCTTCCCTCCTCGTCCCTTAAGAACATTTTGTTTATTTTTTACCTTTTCGTTTTGCTTTTAGATGAAACAATATTTATTTTGTGACTTGTTTGACCATTTCCATACTTGCTTTTTTTGTAGCCAAAGCATGCCCTACAAGTAAGTGTCATAAAACCAGGTGCCCTCCGTTTAGACATACTGGGCAACATTGGCGGTCCAGTGCAGGACATCCTAGCCCTGAACCTGCACAGGTCTGGATCTGTTGTCTTTCTGTCACGTTCTGGTGGACTGTCCCTGCCGCTGTGTGTGTCCATTGCCAGAAACACAGATGGACTTTATCTTGGACTTTGTCTGGGTGGAGGAAGGTAAGAAACACTAAAACATATACAGACATAGACTGTGACCCGTTTTTTGAGGGAGTGGGGGAGGTGGAGGCATCTTCAAAGCCACCTACTACATGGATGAATATGTTTTAGTCACCATTGTAGTTCTTCATTTACATGTGGCAATCAGAATGCGGGTTCTACTCGGGCAGTTAGGATTTACACAAATATCGCCCCTCCCCACCCACCTTGAAACTTGAGGCTTGCTTTCTTCCCCCAATGAGATTTCAAAACCTTTCTTCAGATAAATTTCTGACTTCACTTGAGCCCAGGGGCATGGGAAGGGTCATTTTCCATGAAGAAAAGAATCCCTCCCCTCCCCTAAATTCCCCCCCAAAACAAATATATTTCCGGTTTAAACAAACAAGAAATTGGAATTGTGATGTACCTGCTATGAGCCTTTTGCACATATAGATACAACTTTCTAAGCAAGTGATGTTAGATTGGGAAGAGCAGTCTAGTTTGGACATTCATTGTTATATATTTCAAGTGAATGAGGACAGTGCAAATAATTAGATTAGAATGTGAGATGTTGTCATCATCATCATCCTTTGGCTACGGAGCAGGCGACCACAAGATTTCTCCATGCACAGCGATCTTTGGCAAGTGTGGTTATCTGTGCTGCTTGGATGTCTTTATCATACCCTAACATGCATTGAATGTAGTTAACATAAGAGGTGCATGGACGTCCCGGTCTTCTTTTGCCATGAGTTGGAATGTAGAGAGCATATCTTCTACCAGCTTCCTCTGGGAGACGAAAGATGTGTCCCAAGAATCTCATTTGGTGATTCCTTACACAGTGGATAAGAGGGTATCATGTCATATATGCTGGCATTTGAGATACGATCTCTCGGTTTGATATTTAGCATAATCCTAAAGCAGGAGGTAGCAAAAGCATTGATTTTTCACTCCATGTTATGGGACAACACCCAAGATTCACAGCCATAGAGGAGGATAGTCACGCAGGTAGTGTAAAATGATTTCACTTTTGCAGAGATGGATAGTTGGCGACTTCTCCACAGATGTTCCAGTTTCCAGAAAGTGCACCATGCAAATGTCTTTTTAGGTCACTTGCAGCAGATGCCATTTCGGAATCAAGATATTTGAAATTTGAAACATGGTTGATGGGTTCACCGTATACTTGAAGTGTTGGATGGGGATGGCAGTTAACAGTCATACACTCAAGTCTTGGATACACTTAATATGAGGCCAAGATCTTCTGCTGCAGCTGCAGTTCTTGTCAGTTGGGACTGTTCCCGGGGAATAGTGGATTCCAACAGAGCAATGTCATCAGCAAAATCCAAGTTGTTTAACAATTTAAGTGGATAATGACTGAAGCGACGAGGATGTGTTGCAACTTTAGAGGTGGCCTTCTTTAGTAGACAAGTCTACTGATACTATGAATAGGAATGGAGCCCGAATACCACCCTGTAAGACTCCGGTGGAGACATCAAAAGAATCAGATATGAGATGTAATGTAGTTCTAAATTTCAAGGTTAAAACTGTAAAATGGTATATCATTTAAAGTTCTTTTTCACA
This sequence comes from Chiridota heheva, assembly GCA_020152595.1. NCBI lineage: Eukaryota > Metazoa > Echinodermata > Holothuroidea > Apodida > Chiridotidae > Chiridota > Chiridota heheva. Next base: position 514,675 of record JAIGNY010003250.1, read on the forward strand.
TGAATTTATGGCACTGTCTGATTTTCTTCTATGTATTCACTGTTTTCTTTCTCTTCATAAATATGGAAGTACAGAAGAAATAATGAAATCGAATCACTTTCTACAGGTACACTGGCACTTGTTTCATGGACCATATTGCATACCTTCACGATGTTCCAGCGGTGAAATCATTTGTGCTCATCGGTGAGGTAAGATTGTTTTCTATTGGTCGTTGTCCTTCCTCATTATACTATTCTATTTATGGTATAATTACCGTCAAATACTAAGTTTTAATGAAATATCTTACTCTCAAAATATGTAATTTGGATATATTTTGTATAATTGACAAAATTTCGTAGAAGTGTGCTAAATGAGCCTCATTGAGTCTATATAAAAACTGTGGTATCAATGACAGAACATTCATGGTTGGTTCCCCATAGAGGCAAGAGGTAACAATTCTTACCCCCCACCCCAAAAAATGCTAATCATTATTTTTGTGTCATTAAGAATACAAACATGCCTCAATAATAATGGATATTCTTTTTTTGCCCGTCATGTTTTGCCCCCCCTCATGGCGTGTCTAATGGGGGGGCTATTCCCCTTAAAAACGCCATTGCCCCCCCCCAAAAAAAAAATGGTCAAAGAAACAAACATAATTAACTGTGATATCAAATAAACCATAGATGTTTTTTATTCGAATCGATCAAGTTATTGTTAATTTTGGACCTAAACTTTTCCAAGTTGCACCAAAAATGGACAAAACATCTTTAATTTTGGCCCTAAAAACTTCAATTATGGGTCAGAAATCTTCAATTTTGGACCATAAATTTCATGATAGAGAGGTAAAGGTATTAATAATATCAGGGCAACCTATTTGTATTTTCGGAATACTTTCTTCACTTCGGAATAATTTCTTCAATTTCCGTGAAATTTGCATTAATTTTCAGAAAATCTCTGTCAATTTTCAGGAAATCTTTGTCAATTTTTAGGAAAACTTTGTCAATTTTCGGGAAATCTCCTTTACTTTTGGCCCGGGAAAATTTCCTTCATTTTCGTGAAATTATTTTCAATTTCCAGGAAATAATCTTTAGTTTCCAGGATATTTCCTTTAATTTTCTAATTTTTCAACTTTGCTAAGCCTCTGGTCCCAGCTCTCCTAATCCCAAACCTGTATCGAGGCCAAACTTAGTCTTTAGTGGACTTTATCACCCTCAAAAACTAGACAGGCCCCTGTCCCTTCCACCATACCAACTAAAATCTCTTACATCTGTCAATGGGAAGATCCTGTCCCTTATGGTAATCCCAAAACTTTACTCCCCTAGTTTATAAAAAGTCAAGACTGAGACTACCAAATCTCTCTTCAACAGGTGCCAACCCACTGGTCCCAAAGCCCAACCAAAAACCCAATAGTCTGATGGTTCAATAAGCCCCAAAACAAAGGTCCACTAGTCTGAAGGTCCACTAGTCTGAGGGCTCACTGGTCCTAAAGTTCAGTAATCCTAAGGCCCAGTAGTCCGAAGGTATACCCTAACCTTCCGACTGTTGGGCCTAGGACTAGTGAACCTTTGGATTATTGAAGTTTTGGACTATCGGGCCTTCAGACTAGTGGGCCTTTTCTTTTGGGCTATTGAACCTTCGGACTAGTGGGCATTTATTTTTGACTAATGGGCCTTCGGACCAGTCGGCGAACACCCTTCAACATTGTTGTTTTGATGTATAAAGTAAAGCTTTACAAATGTCCGTTTCTTTTGCAGAAGTAAAAGTTTCTATGCAAAGATTTGAAAGCTGCATTTGATATACTTAGGGAACAAAGCCAATTTAAATCCCGACAAAACTTGATAACCACTGTACATAGGCATATGACTATCATTATTCCCTCATAATTTCAATCTTTCTTTCTTTTCCCCTCATAATTCCCAGGCTTGCTTATGTTACTGATTGAAATGTGAGCTTTCCAACCAGGGATGTAATTCTCATTCAATACGTAGGAGAGGGTGAGAGAAGGGGTAGGGGGTGGGGGAAGGGAAGAGGTATGGGCCAGTTTCCTTCACAATGTAGAGGGGACAGTATTTTTCAAAACCTGTTGTATTTTTTTTATTCTGCCAGAAAGTGCAAAAAAATTACGGCCCAATATCCAACCTAATCGATTTCTTCATTTTAGATTGGTGGTCTTGAGGAGTATGATGTGTGTGATGCCCTCAAAAGCGGTAAAATCACCAAGCCAGTGATCGCATTCTGCAGTGGTACAAGCGTAACACATTTTCAGCAGGAGGTAAGAATTGGTTTCACAATAATTATAACTAGCATGCAGGGCATAGAAAGGGGTCACCCCTTGGTAAAGTGTCACCCCTGGGTGAAGTACCCTCAAATTTTCCGGTTGCAAGTTTCAATTAAACAGTGTTTCTTGTCAGGAAATCTTCTGTTTACAAAATATAGCTTTCTGATATTTTGCAGAGTAAGTTTTCATTTTATTTTAATATTTCTACAATTTTACCTCACAAATGGATAGAAAGCACCAGGGAAAGTTTAACCCCAAGGGAATTTTGCCCCTAGGGTAAGCTTTCCCCTTCCCTCCCCAATTTTCTCTATACCACTGCTAACCAAGGAGTGTGCTTGCAGTTACGAGCTATTCTAACAAGGAACATTTTGTGCAAAGACAGTGGCGTGCCTAGGGCCCTACGGGCCGGGGGCGAGTGGGGCCCTTAATGGTATACATGTATATTTTTTCCACAGGCTCCCTTATAGGCCCGGGGGTCAGCTGCCACTTGTTAAAGTTCTGTGGAGGTATCAAGGCACAGTTTAATATGTAGTAACCACAACAAGGATGGATGTGTTCATACAATCCTTGATCACAATAATCCATGAAAAAAGTACAATTTTTATGTCAAAATCATTCAGTAATTGTTGATTTATAGCTTCTTCAACTTTCAATCTAAATTTACAAATATGTGGCATATGACGCATGGCAGCGCAGCCACAAATATTGGTTTCAGATCCCCAAAATGGCAGTTGTTATGTATTGTTTCTTACTGAATTTTTTTTAAGTGTTTTTTTTGTACTTGTGCACTACCATAGACAATAAATTTGTTTAACCAGTTGACACATGTCAAAATTACAAGTTGTGTTTATTGTTTTTTCTTTTCAGCCCGCATTTTTTGGTCACACTGGTGGCGGTATTGACATTCAGAAAGAATCTGCATTGGCTAAAAATGAAGCCTTGGCAGAAGCAGGAGCGATCGTTCCAGACACATTTGATGGCATTGCTGTTAAACTGGCGTAAGTTTACTGGTATTTTCATTTCTTAATTATGTAAATGTGCAATTATGCTACGGTTTTGTGGCAAGAAATAGACTCACAAATCTTGTTTAACTACTTGTCTGAGAGCTACACAAAAAGAAATTTCAAAGGTAATGGGACAAAAATTATTTAAAAGATTCTTTAACTGTATGCCACCCCCCCCCCCTCCCTTCCCCACAAAGTTACAGAATATTTATTTTATGTGGGCAGTGATGCATTAAAAAAATAACGGGTATTAATTGATGGTAAGTGGAATGAATTCCATGTACATTCACATGCAACACACTCTGAACTGGTCTGTTTTCTAAATGCCTAGCTACGATTATTATAACCTCATGAAATAAAACGTTATTTTGCACCATGAAATTCAACATTTTTCTTAAAGATAATGTGAACATCAGAAAATTTGTCCCTCTTTATTGTATTAACAAGGAAACAAGGCCGCCTCCAAAATATCAGCTTGATCTATAATATTTTTCAGTAGTTCATTTCTGTATTATTTATCCGTTTCCATGCATTACGTTTTGAAATTTCCTTATTTCAGTGAAATTTACGATAAATTTGCACAGCAAGAAAGAAGCATCAGTTCTACAGTGAATTCTCTACCAGTGATCCCCATTACATCATCAACTTGAGACAACAGCCAATGAGCAAGATGGCATGTTTGTACATAAAAGGCACTAAACTGGAAATGAGGGCGCAATTTCCTAGAGACTCAAGTATTCAGCAAAGTTTTTTGATTCACGTGAAAAACTAAAAAATTTCTCCAACACCAATATTTATATCAAATATATGTATCTAAGATTAATAAAACGATAACATGTTACCACTTTAGGGATCGAGGCAAAACAGGTCAATAAATATTCACAAAGTTTACCTGGGGGGACCTCATTTTAGTTCACCTCTAACCCTGGAATGGATCTGCTGATGCTCAGCCAAATTAATATTTCATTGTTATCAATCATGTGTAAAGAAAAAAGAAATTCAATGAAGTACTTTTTCTTCAAAATTACAAAAAGGGTGAAAATGTTCTTAAAATCCCTGTGACTGTTTACAATAATAAGTGACCCCCCCCCCCCCCCAAGTAGAAACCGTACTGGGGTCGATCAACAAATCACCATATTGCTCTTGACCCATCCAAGTAGAAACCGTACTGGGGTCAATCAACAAAGCACCTTATTGCTCTTGACCCCTTCAAGTAGAAACCATACTGGAGTCGATCAATAAATCACCATATTGCTCCTGCCTCTTTATTTGTGACTTACTTGACTTAAACCCCTACACTCCACCTGGAGCATAGGTCATCAAGAAGGTTCCTCAGATCTGTCCTGTCCCGGGCTGTAACTTCCAGCTGACCCCATAAGTGACCAAGGTGTCGCCCTTCTGCCTCTGTGAAGGTCTCCCTGTTGTCCGGGGTCTAACTCTTTTTCGTTCCCCTTGTGGGTTCCATCTTAGCCTAATTATGGCTCCTAATCAAGTGGATTTTGACTTGTGCAGTGCCAGAGTTTTTGGTCCAAAGTTCTAGATTTTGGTCCAAACTTGACCAATGGAATTTTAACTCCCAGTTCTAAATTAAAGATTTTTGGTCCTAAATTGAAGATTTATGATCCCAAATTAAAGATTTTTGGTCCCAAATTAAAGATGTTAGGTCCAAACTAGATCGCGATGTTTGGTCCGTGCAAAATTGAGAATTTGGGGTGAAACTTCACTGGACGAATTTAGATTCAAAATTGAATGTAATTCAGTCAATATGAGCAGACGAATAACAAACTCATCTTATTCCATTCAAAAACTGTATATAACTATGCATCTTTTTACATATACCCAACTTTGCTTCCTAAGTATATTTATTAGTTTTTTATTTTTTTCTCTCAAAATTTCAGTATGTAAATTTTGTAATATATTGACCATAAGGATGTTCTTTAACAAAGGGTTCAAATTAAGTTTTTTTGAATTGAATATAAACAATTTAGTAGGCGATTGTTATACTTTTTAGATAATGGATTATATCAAACTTTCCATCCATTTCTTTTTCTCATGCATAAGAAAATGCATGAGATGACAATTTCTGAGAAAAAGGTTTTTTTAATGTTTGAATTCTTGTGTTTTTAGTCAGCAGCTATATCAATAACTTTCATTTTAAAACAGTAAATCATTACATATTAATTAAAACTTGAAATGTGAGATTCTATTTTTCTGGAGTCTCCAGAATATTTAAGCACACTTTTTATGGTATTCATAATCTTTGATGTGATTTATGTTCAAATCAACCGTATTTAATTCTAATCAACAAATTTATATCAGTGCTGTTTCACACTTCCCATCAAGACTTGGCAAAAAAAAAAAAACTCACATTTTGAACAAGAGTTCCTTTTAAGCCAGTTTACACGATGTATTAGCTTCAATATGTATAGCTTGAATGTGCTTATGTTACAAATCAATTATTATGCATTTCATCACAATGTAACACACCTTTGTTTTCAGTGCTCTTTTGTCCTTTCTTGTAACCTATTACACCAGTCCCATGGTTGTCCCATTCCTATAATCCAAACCATCTATTTAGAGTTTGCTTGGTTCCATCCATACACACAGTATGTGAGAAGATATAGAACATCATTTATAATACCCCATGACTCGACTTCAGTGATTGAATGTGATACATATTTTCATAATTAATAAAAAACGTTTATTTTGCAATTTGTTTGTATGTGTGTGTGGGTGTGTGAAGGGAGAGGGGGGGGGGGCACGTGTGTGGGGGCACAGCTGCTCCTTTAGCCCCCACTGTGCGCTGTGTACGTCCCTGTATGGCAGCATATTCTATATTAATTTCAAATCATTTTTTTCAATAAAAAACATGAAGCACAAAATTTTGTCAAAACCGGTTAAAAATTGGCAATTTTACAGCTTTTTGAAGATTTTTGTGCAGATATGAGCAAAGAAGCACAATTTTGTGTTACTCTTGTGATGTATGCATGGGACATTTTGCGATGTGAACACATTGTTCTTTAACCCTCTGCTGTTTCTCTTTGGAAAAACGATGGTACTGTACTTCTAATAAAGAGGAATAATTCTGTACCAATGAATAAAATACTCATGACCAAAGTAAAAGGACTCCATAGAATTATTAGTTGCCAGCACCTTAAACAGTTTAATCCACATGTGCTGTGAGGAGGTGACAATGGGGGCATGGGGAGGGTAACTTAACCCTCCATTTTTCTCAAATGTGGTCCGTCAGATTCTTATTTTATGATTCAGTCTGTATTATCTAATTATTGCTATATGTACGGCGCCTTGGAGCATCCATTAGGATGTGTGCGCGCTATAAATCTTATTTATTACAATTATTATTTATTGCTTAAACAATGCTTAAGTAACGCCATGTAAACAGTACAGGGTAATGTTAACCCCATCTGCCGTGATTGTCAGACTACTAAAAGACACACAAATTTGACCCCCTTCATTTGTTACCCCCGCTTATTTGATCCTGGTCATGCCATTCTTGGTGAGTGCTATTGTAGAAGAGAATGGTGAATAAAGGTGGGTATTAAATACAAAACCTGTATCATATCGTATCATCTGTAAGATATTGCTTATCGTATCATCTATAAGATATTGCTTATCGTATCATCTATAAGATATTGCTTATCGTATACAAATCTCTCCAAGGTCGTGCTCCACTTTACATATCTAATTTGTTAAAACTGTATATTCCTGTCCGTAATTTACGTTCTTCAGATAAATTACTTCTGTTTGAATTAAAATCTAAGCATTCATGGGGAGACAGGTCTTTCGCTGTCGCTGCCCCACGGTTATGGAATGAATTGCCATTTTACATCAGATCTTCCATTACTATTGGTTCCTTTAAAAAGAATTTAAAGACTTACTTAATGTCTAAGGCTTTTGTCAATGTTCAATAATTGTTGTTTTGTTTTATAATTATTTTGTATTTTTGTATTTATTGTATGGCGCCTTGAGCACCTAGTTTAGGTGGTTTGTGCGCATTATAAGTCTTATTATTATTATTATTATTAAATCAGTCAGCACAGGTCAGAGAAGCAAAGGCATGCGATGAGGTATAAATTAACTTGATTTAGAACCTGTGTACTAACACCTACATCAATGAGGGACTACAACAGCCTTGTTGATTGGTTGAATTTGATTCTCAAATTATTTTCGAAATTTTTGATAGAATGTTTGGCCAGTCATTAGGGAGAACAATTCCAAGTCCCTCCATATTGTATAAAACAAAAAGAACTGTTTTTCTTTTACTTCAAAGAGTGTTAGGTACATGGGCAAGCATGCTATTGTTAAATGCATGTTGTATCTCAACTCAATAATTAAAAAATATATTTTTTGTTATAATTTAGAGGCAATTAATTTTCAAAGAATCACATAAACATTGTCTTGGATCTGACATTATGACATCACACTGTACACTGTGAGGTCACAATAGTGAAATATCTATTTCAATTGAACAAAAAGAGTCTGAAAAAAAGACTTCCAAAAGAGGTTTTACATATATTCTTTTCATTTTTAGATAGTAGCTTTGAAATCTCTTTAATACTCTAAATTCATAACACAATGATATGAAACAAATTATAGTGAAACTGAGTATAGTGAATCTAAATAAATAACCCTGATATTATAGATGCCGTAACCTGTAAATTATTGGAATTAATTGCACCATGCATGCACAACAAAATCAGCACCTTATTACTTGAATCTAAACATGCACCCATTTAAGCCCTTGTTATGGATGGACAGACGGATGAACGAACGAACAAACAGTAAAGATGCTATATCCCTCCTTCATTGGTGAAGGTATAATAAAAGCTCCCATCCAATCATATTCTCCAGAAAGAAAAGAAATTCTCTTAAATCATTTCAAATTGAGGTAACTTACTAAAAAGGAACTTACCATAAAATCTACAGCATCATAACGTAAAATATGCTGAAAACTCCAGATGCTGAGGCAGTGCTTTTTCTTTTCATTTGAATTTAGACTTTGAAGACTGCTATTTTGATAATATTTTGTGAAAATATTTTTAAGCTATCTGCATTTTTTCCCCTCATCCCACAATCCCTTTAGAAGGTTGGCCACACCAGGACATCTTGTGTACCTTATTGACACTTTACTAAGTAAGTGCTTAAAGATACATAAGTCAAATACTACTGTATAGCTTGATATATCATAAAGAATTAAAAATAAACCAACTCCTAAAACCCATCCACAAAATCTTATTCCATTTCAAGTAATCAAAGTTTGAAGTTGAAACATGGAGACTGTCATTTTGTCTAATTTTGTGTTGAAATCTTGCCAATGATGACATAATTTGCCCTATGAGCTAGCACACATAATGTATTTCTTTAGAATTCTCTTTAAAATTTTCTTTTCAAAATGCTTTGACATGAAGTTCTAAGGGCTTGAATCATTAATATCATACACAAATAAAATTCATAAACCCATGCAAAGAAAAAATTATTTTTAGAAGTCATTTTTTTTTAAATAGATAATAAAATAATACAATAAATATTCTAATCTGTACTGGGTGTATGACATTGTTTTTTAGAGGGCTTATGAACAAAATGGCTGCTCCCATGTAAGTTTATATTGGCACAATTAATATTTTAATAAATTAGAAAATATATGCTACATTGTTTTGTACGATGTGAAATTTCTTCAGATGACTTATAATTACTCTTTCTATCATAATAAATCAAGGAAAAGTCAGACTTAATGTATCCTTTATACCGAATGTCCATTTAATTTCAATCTACACACTATGGTACGACACAAAAAGATGGCTGTGCTTTATAGTTAATATGGTGTATATCAAAACAGTAAACCTTTCTCTTAAAATCAAAATTATTTCAAACCTAGAACCACATACCAATAATACCAGAATAACAGCAAAAATAGTATATTTTCAAATCAGTACAAAAATAAAATTGCTCTGAATAGTACCAAAAATAAAAATCATATAATTTGAATCATATCAGCCATTATTGCACCAAAGCTTGATCACAACAACAAAATACAATAACGTATTTCCTCTTCAAACAAAGGTTACCACATGTACTTACACAACCCCAATATTTAGGCCTCAAACTACACCATATAAGTAAAATAATGTACCTAAATAATTAAAACTCAGCATCAACAATGTTTCTAGTTTTAATAAACACAAATACCAATTCCTGAAATATACATTGAAGGAGGTCAGTGCGCAAACAATATCTTATTCCTTGAGAAAGTATACGAGTTTAAAGCTCTGTCTCATCTTTGTAGAAATGACTGGTATAGTAAGTCTACTATTGAAGGCATCCTCACATTCTTGACAATTGTTAATGTGTTTTAAAGAAAATTTATTTAACTTATTTACGATTTGAATCATTTTTCTTTGAACTTTCTCCAAGTGGTAAATTTTAATTACCCTTTCAACATTTTATTTTACTACTTTCCTGACATATCCAATGGCACAAAATCGCAAGGCAAAATATGATAGAATACATAAAGACTTTGACAAATCTGAGGCTGTAATGTCACCACCAGTCTGATTTCAGTCGTTTCTACACAAATGATACCAAACTTTAAACTTAGGTATCTCCTTAATGCAATAAGATTTCCGGATGGTTTCTTTGCCATTTTGTTTCTTTTGAAGTCCTCTTTCATATAAGATGGACGTGTTTGACCACTAGAAGTGTCACCACATTCACATCTAAAAATTTTGAATGCATTAAATTCAAAAACATTTTACAACTTGATTTTTTTTTCCAGTGTTAAATTGCAGTTACATCATTGCCTCCACCAACGAAGTTGGATGGAGCTAGGTTATGTTTTGCCTGCCAGTGCTTTTGTTTTTACTTCCACCAACAAAGTTGGATGGAGGTTATGTTTTCGCCTGCGTTTATTTGTCTGTTTGTTTGTCTGTCATCAACATATCTCAAGAACTGATGATTGGATTTTGATAAAATTTGGTGTGTGGTTTAATTTGGTATTACTTAAGGAACAAGTGATTAACATTTGGGACAGATTGGTTTGACAGCAGAAATGGAAGGGTGGGGATGTTTCGAATGAGGTCTGTCAAGACGTACTTGAAACTTTCCAATGGAATGTGGTGAACAATGATTTCATGTACTGAAAGGACATCCAAACAATCAATTTTCTGGACTCAACAGAAAATCAAATCAAGTGGTCTCTGCTATCAAAGAAAATAAAAACAATAGGTTTCTGCCATAAATGGAAAATGATGGAATGTGAATCTTGACTCAAACAATGAATGCTTAAAATGATGGAATGTGAATCTTGACTCAAACAATGAATGCTTAGCCAATAAAAATGCAAACCTTGGCCATCAGTCAGAAGAAAATCCCTTCAGTGTTCAGAATGCAAATGATACATGCAGATCAAATCTTGGTGTGCCTAGTAATTCTGAGGTAGATTGTATTAAGTATGGGGATCGAATAAAATCTAAAATTATTCTAGGCATGTTGGAATTGCAACAAGGGTCGAGGTATGCACTGTACAGAGGTATGCACTGTACAAGGTATGCACTCTACAAAGGTATGCACTCTACAGAGGTATGCACTCTACAGAGGTAGGCGCTCTACAGAGGTAGGCGCTCTACAGAGGTAGGCGCTCTACAGAGGTATGCACTCTACAGAGGTAGGCGCTCTACAGAGGTATGCGCTCTACAGAGGTACCCGCTCTACAGAGGTATGCTCTCTACAGAGGTATGCGCTCTACAGAGGTACGCGCTCTACAGAGGTACGCGCTCTACAGAGGTACGCGCTATACAGAGGTACGCGCTATACAGAGGTACGCACTCTACAGAGGTATGCACTCTACAGAGGTACGCGCTCTACAGAGGTAGGCGCTATACAGAGGCGACTCTGCAGAGGTGCGCTCTACAGAGTGCGCGGCTCTGCAGAGTGCGCGGCTCTGCAGAGGCACGCGGCTCTGCAGAGTCACGCGCTCTACAGAGGTACGCGCTCTACAGAGGTCGCGCTCTACAGAGATACGCTCTACAGAGGTAGGCGCTCTACAGAGGTACGCGCTCTACAGAGGTACGCGCTCTACAGAGGTACGCGCTCTACAGAGGTAGGCGCTCTACAGAGGTACGCGCTCTACAGAGGTACGCGCTCTACAGAGGTACGCGCTCTACAGAGGTACGCGCTCTACAGAGGTACGCGCTCTACAGAGGTACGTGCTCTACAGAGGTACGCGCTCTACAGGGGTACGCACTCTACAGATGGTATGCACTCTATAGAGGTATGCACTCTACAGAGGTAGGCGCTCTACAGAGGTAGGCGCTCTACAGAGGAACGCGCTCTACAGAGGTACGCGCTCTACAGAGGTACGCGCTCTACAGAGGTATGCACTCTACAGAGGTACCGCTCTACAGAGGTATGCACTCTACAGAGGTATGCACTCTACAGAGGTTTGCACTCTACAGAGGTATGCACTCTACAGAGGTACCGCTCTACAGAGGTATGCACTCTACAGGGGTATGCACTCTACAGATGGTATGCACTCTATAAAGGTATGCACTCTACAGAGGTATGCACTCTACAGAGGTATGCACTCTACAGAGGCATGCACTCTACAGAGGTATGCACTCTCCAGGGTGCTAAATTTCTAGTTAGGTAATGTTTTAATACAATCCAGGCATATCAAGTGATATTAAGTTACAAAATTGCAGAAAACATTTCAACGAACTACACAAAGACTCATGAGGATGTGAGGTCATCACTCGTCTGATTTCAGTCATTTCTAGATCTGATAGAATTTTAAGTGACTGTAAGGAAAATATAATTCAAGATTGTTCAGTAAGGTACCAAATAACCACATTGTGAAGAGGGAGGTGCAATTGATGCCAAAGCTGGACACTGAATACACCTGACAGGCTTATCACATCAGTGTTGTCTGCAGGGGGCAGGCCATGCATGTTTTGGGTTGGGTAGGGGGGGCAGGGGGGAGTTTGTTGAAGCATTTACAGACAGACCTTTTCATCAGTTTTTACCGTGTTGTTATGTCACATTACACACATTTAGTCACATGAATTTAAAACCTGGCTTATTTTCTCCTAAGAGCATTCACATTCCTGGTTAGGAGGTAAAATTGGGAAAGTATTAACATGAAATTGAAAAATAATTTTTGGGAATTTTGGTATAAGGTTGCAACATTTCCTAAAAATGTAGGAAATCAAGAGAAAATTGCCTGAAAATATACAAAATTCACACAATATTGACAAAAAATTCCTGAAAATCGCCCGAAAATTACGAAACAAAAATTGCATGAAAATAAACAAAATTTCCCAAAAATTGACATCAAATTTCTCAAAATTGAAAGTAAAGCCCCGAAATGAATGAAATTTCCCAAATTATTTCACTAAAATTAAGTAAATTTCCCAAGTGTTTCGGGAGATTTACTGATTAATAGCAAAGTTTGATGGAAACTTAATTTACCAGTGGAATTTTTCCACCTTTAACCAGGATCTTGCCTTCCTGAGAGGTGACCCTTTCTACGCCCCTGCACTTGGCACGTCACTTACATATTTACCGATAATAATTTATCAACTAGATATGAAATACTGAATTTGTCAAGTTTTTGTACATAGGCAAGTACTTATCATGATCGACTTGCCGTGCCCAATAATTTACCGACTAGATATAAAATACCGACAGATTTATCAAAAATACTCCCACACCCCACTCAAATTTCGCCCCTGGTTTTCTGAGGGTTTTCATTGATCATGTTCACATCTGTCAGCATAGCCAAGATGCTAAGTGGGAGAAAAGCCAGAGAACCAGCGAAGAAAATCTATGATTGATAACAAGATCTTTGTACATGGGAGGGAACGCTGCAGAGCACAACAGGTGCTTAAACTGCGTTATTACTCCACAATTCTATTACAAATGAAATATACATAACAAACATATGAATTGCAGCGACAAACACATCACTGTTGTCTGAAACCTACAGTTTTGTAACATCTTCAATGGCAGAATATTGATTTACATTGGCTTGCAAAACACACTCACGAGCTCTCGACCATGCATGACAGCCTCTTAGACGCATCACGTAAGGATAAAATGGTTGAAAGAACAGGTGATATGCCATGTAAAAGTCACCTGACAACAGGCATTCCTTGATGCTGGGGCCAAAGTTGCCAATAGACCCCAAGAGACTTTGGTACTTTGGGATGTTTATCTGGAAAATAAAAGCAAATGACATCGACATAAAGGACAGAAAAAATGTAACTACCAAATTATTTTGATTGAATTTTCAATGTTTAATTTTATTGATCTCTTTATTTCACATGGAGGATGACAACATGGAAGGTGGCAACATGGAGGGTGACAACATGGAGGGTGGCAACATGGAGGGTGGCAAGATGGAGGGTGACAACATAAAGGGGGCAAGATGGAGGGTGACAACATAGAGGGTGGCAACATGGAGGGTGACAACATGGAGGGTGGCAACATGGAGGGTGGCAACATGGAGGGTGGCAAGATGGAAGGTGACAACATGGAGGGTGGCAACATGGAGGGTGACAACATGGAGGGTGGCAACATGGAGGGTGACAACATGGAGGGTGGCAACATGGATGGTGACAACATGGAGGGTGGCAACATGGAGGGTGGCAACATGGAGGGTGACAACATGGAGGGTGGCAACATGAGGGTGGCCCCTTCATTCAAAATGAAGTTGATCTTCTACAGAGCCCTATCACCTTCAAGACAAAATGGTATAAAATCAAATAACAATGAAACATTTGATAAAGAATTCAGTAGATTGTTTGTATTTCCTTTCAGGGCATGCATTCGTTGTTCAGCACATTCCACTGGAAAGTTTCAGTCTCAACAGATTTCATCCTGAAACATCCCACCCTCAATTTCTGCCCTTCCCCTGCTCCAATATGTCTCAAATTTCAATCACTTTATTTTTAGGTAGTAAAAAGATCACATTCTTGAGATACACAAATGACAAACATGCAAGCAATGAAACAAACAGACAAACAAATACAGGCAAAAAATAAACCTCTGTCCAACTTAGTGGGTAGAAAACATAAAGAAAAAAGAAGTAACAGATAAAGGGAAACAGAAAGAGCGTTTTTCAACTTACTATCACCGAGTGTCTCCCAAAAAGCTTGAAATAGTACTGTCGCTCTTTCTCAATATCAACATTCATCTTTTCCTTGCACGGAAGTTTGGTATTACCCGTAAAGACTTGAACAGCCAGGCGGCTCTGGGATTCAAATATAGGTATTGAAGACCCCATGGCTCCTACCATACCTATGCAGGTTAATGTTGGCCTTAGAAGATGGGTCGGAAAGATGTGGAGGTACAAGTGGTTCTTGCTGGGTCCTCTGGGAATCAATCAAAATGAAGTCATCTTAATTCTCTTTAAAATGGTGCATTTACAATGAAATGGATTTTTCAATATTAAATTAGCTCAAATATGTTGAAACGGGTGGCATCAGAATACTTCAATCTACCCTGTTAAAAGCTTCCAAACAGGAGGGACTAGCCTTCCCAAGAGGGGACTTCAAATAAGGGGACAGCCTTCCCACCTGGGAGACTAGCCTTCCCAACAAGGGGGCAAGCCTTCCAAAAAAGGGGACTAGCCTTCCCAAAAGGGGACTTGCCTTCAAACAGGGGGATAGCCTTACAAACGGGAAATAGCATTTCCAACAAGGGGACTAGTTTTTCCAACAAGGGGACTAGCTTTCCCACCAGAGAACTAGCCTTCCAAACAGGAGACTAGCCTTCACAGCAAGGACTTGCCTTCCAAACAAGGATAGCCTTACAAACAAGGAGACCAGCCTTCCCAACAAGGGGACTAGCCTTCCTAAAAGGGGACTTGCCTTCCAAACAGGGGGATGCCTTACAAACAGGAAAATGCCTTTCCATCAAGGTTACTAGCCTTTCCAACAGTTATATCTTTTTTTAACACACTAACTGGGGGAAAATCCCCCTCCCATTCCTTTTGATTGCCTCCCTAGTGGTGGGTTTTTTGACCCTAGAAAATATTCAATGAAACTAATATATTAAAATGAGATTAATGATAAATTAAGGAAGGGGGGGGGGGGGCAAACGGTAGTTATAGGAAAAGGGCTGTACCCAAATGCATAGGAACAGTGGGGAAAACTGCCCCTGGAAGGATCTTACTTTCCTGTTAAACATATAATAATACAAATGATGTAAAATCAATGCAAATTTTTGTAAAACATTGAAAATTTTGGTTAAAATATTGAAAAAGTCCCGAAAATAAAGGAAAATGTTCCAAAAATCCAAATAAACTTTCCCCAAAATGAAAAAATTTGAAGAAAATTTATGGAAAGTTGAATAAATCTGCCTAAAAATTTTCCTGAAAATTAAACATTAACTATAGCGGCAAATTTATCACCAAATTATTTAGCTGATATTTACCCTTATAAATTGTAACCTTCCCAACAAAGGGAATATCCTTCCCAAGAGGGGGATTATCCTTCCCAACAAGGGGACTAGCATTCCCAACAGAGGGACTAGCCTTCCCAACAGAGGGACTAGCCTTCCCAACAGGGGGACTAGCCTTCCCAACAGGGGAATAGCCTTCCCAACAGGGCGACTAGCCTTCCCAACAGGGGAATAGCCTTCCCAACAGGGCGACTAGCCTTCCCAACAGGGGGACTAGCCTTCCCAACAGGGGACTAGCCTTCCCAACAGGGGACTAGCCTTCCCAACAGGAGGACTAGCCTTCCCAGCAGGGAAATAGCCTTCCCAACAGGGCGACTAGCCTTCCCAACAGGGCGACTAGCCTTCCCAACAGGGCGACTAGCCTTCCCAACAGGGGAATAGCCTTCCCAACAGGGGGACTAGCCTTCCCAACAGGGGAACTAGCCTTCCCAACAGGGGGACTAGCCTTCCCAACAGGGGGACTAGCCTTCCCAACAGGGGAACTAGCCTTCCCAACAGGGGGACTAGCATTCCCAACAGAGGAACTAGCCTTCCAAACAGGGAAATAGCCTTCCCAACAGGGGACTAGCATTCCCAACAGGGGGACTAGCATTCCCAACAGGGGGACTAGCATTCCCAACAGGGGAACTAGCCTTCCAAACAGGGAAATAGCCTTCCCAACAGGGGACTAGCCTTCTCAACAGGGGAACTAGCATTCCCAACAGGGGGACTAGCCTTCCCAACAGGGGGACTAGCATTCCCAACAGGGCGACTAGTCTTCCCAACAGGGGAACTAGCCTTCCCAACAGGGGGACTAGCCTTCCCAACAGGGGGACTAGCCTTCCCAACAGGAGGACTAGCCTTCCCAACAGGGGAACTAGCCTTCCCAACAGGGGGACTAGCCTTCCCAACAGGGGGACTAGCATTCCCAACAGGGGGACTAGCCTTCCCAACAGGGGGACTAGCCTTCCCAACAGGGGGACTAGCCTTCCCAACAGGGGAACTAGCCTTCCCAACAGGGGGACTAGCCTTCCCAACAGGGGAACTAGCCTTCCCAATAGGGGAATAGCCTTCCCAACAGGGGACTAGCCTTCCCAACAGGGGGACTAGCCTTCCCAACAGGGGAACTAGCCTTCCCAACAGGGGACTAGCCTTCCCAACAGGGGGACTAGCCTTCCCAACAGGGGACTAGCCTTCCCAACAGGGGGACTAGCCTTCCCAACAGGGGGACTAGCCTTCCCAACAGGGGAACTAGCCTTCCCAACAGGGGAACTAGCCTTCCCAACAGGGGGACTAGCATTCCCAACAGGGGGACTATCCTTCCCAAGAGGGGACTAGCCTTCCCAACAGGGGAACTATCCTTCCCAACAGGGGGACTAGCATTCCCAACAGGGGGACTAGCCTTCCCAACAGGGAAACTAGCCTTCCCAACAGGGGAACTAGCCTTCCCAACAGGGGAAGTAGCCTTCCAAACAGGAAATAGCCTTCCCAACAGGGGGGAATAGCCTTCCCAACAGGGGACTAGCCTTCCCAACAGGGGACTAGCCTTCCCAACAGGGGAACTAGCCTTCCAAACAGGGAAATAGCCTTCCCAACAGGGGGACTAGCCTTCCCAACAGGGGGACTAGCCTTCCCAACAGGGGAACTAGCCTTCCCAACAGGGGAACTAGCCTTCCAAACAGGGAAATAGCCTTCCCAATAGGGGAATATCCTTCCCAAGACTAGCATTCCCAACAGAGGGACTAGCCTTCCCAACAGGGGACTAGCCTTCCCAACAGGAGAACTAGCCTTCCCAACAGGGGGACTAGCCTTCCCAACAGGGGAACTAGCCTTCCCAACAGGGGGACTAGCCTTCCCAACAGGGGAACTAGCCTTCCCAACAGGGGAACTAGCCTTCCCAATAGGGGAATAGCCTTCCCAACAGGGGAACTAGCCTTCCAAACAGGGAAATAGCCTTCCCAACAAGGGACTAGCCTTCCCAACAGGGGAATAGCCTTCCCAACAGGGGAACTAGCCTTCCCAACAGGGGAATAGCCTTCCCAACAGGGGAATAGCCTTCCCAACAGGGGAACTAGCCTTCCCAACAGGGGGAGTAAATTGTTGACAAATAGTTGTTGTTCCCACCCAAATTTTCGAACTCTTTTCTAATAGGCACTCTTTCTAATCGGACTCTATACGTCCACTCAACCTTAATGTTGTTAGGGGGTGCAACATGTACAGTAAAAACGCATGTAAATGTTTCTAATTGATCACTGGCAAAAGGCAAACAATGTAGGAAAAAAATAAACCTGATACAAGGGACTCCTCAAGAAATGGAAATCTGTAGAGGAATCCAGTGGCAAAGATGATGGCGTCTATTCCAGAGAGTTCAGAACCATCAACAAATACAACTCCCCTCTCTGTAAAATGGTCAATCCCAGGCTTGGGCTTAACACTTCCACACAGAATACGAGATACGAGGTCATCTGATACCAGTTGGGTGGCACCTGTTAGGAATGAATAATCATAGAAATATCTTTTATTCTGTTTTACTAAATCAATATTTACTTGGACATACAACGAAATGTCGGAAGAGTTTAAAGAGGGGAGGCTTAACCAATCAGAGCCTCTGCAAAGTGATCCCACATACACAGCAAAGGAGAGAAAATATGCATAAGGAAAATAGTAATACCAAATCAGATTTAATCTATATCCTTCTGAGGTATAGAAAATACTGTAGTTGATTTGTTTGTCTTGTATAGTGTACATGATATGCCTTAAATATATACATGTAGATCAAAGCATTTTTCAAAGTAAGAAAAAAAAAATTAAAGTACTTTACTTTTAGAATCCCACCTGAATTTCATCAGAAAAGCAAAAACTGTTATTAAAATTAAAGGAGACATAAAGTCTGACATAATCCTTATTTCACATGCTAGAATTCAAAATTACAAATCTTCTGGCCAAGTTTCATAACTCCCAAAGAAATCTAACACATTTTTTTAAATTATTAAAATTTTTAATGCTACTAGTAAATAGTACTATGGGGGCCGCCATTTTGATTTCAAAACACAGATTATGATGTCATCAGCCCAGCATGATGATGGAATTCAATGTATTTCTTTATAATCTACCTCAAGTTTTCTAGCTTATAAAAAATTGTTTACCTTGTGTAAGGGTCATGGAAAATTTTTGTGTACATATGAAATTATCAAAACATGCTGTTAAAACTTTGTGTCACATCATTTTGGAATAAAAACATACCACTAGTTATAAAGAAATAAATCACATTCTTTAGTCTCTGTTGAGAAAATAATGTCATCATTCAGAAGATTTCCATACAGAATTGAGCAAAATGGCAGCCTCCATGGGGTGGTGACTTTAAAGATGGATAACTAGAGATAGGAATGAGATTTTGACTTGTTGTTTCTGATAGTTGCGTTTAGATTGTAATCTTCTATCATATAAAATAAGGATTATATCAGACTTTGTCTCCTTTAATGAATATGACAAGTATCACAGCATTTGATATTTTGCTGCCAAGTTGTTATGAGCAAAATAAGAAGCAAGTGTATGAAATAGGAGAATCCAATGTTAAAGCCAGCGATGATGACCTTTATTTACAGGTCTGCCCTTAACTTGAGAGAACATTCCTTCCTATAGTACTTACAGGATTAGTTCAGGGTCAAGCAAGTTCATCTTATATGAAAGAGAAACTCACAAGAAACAAAATTGTGAAAAAAAGCATTCAAAAATTTGATTCTGTTAAAGAGATATTGAAAGTGGTCCTGCCATGCCTTCTAAAAAATTGAGATTGAACCTATTATAGGTTTTTATATCCCTAAATTTAATAATCCGTCAAGAAATCCTGAAATAAGTCCGTTTTCATGATGAAAAAGGACTTAGAAATTGATCATTTATTGCTTGCTCCAAAAAAAAAGTTGAAAGGGATTTGTAACGTCATAACAGTTGCCACATCATTTCAGGGACTGCTGATCGTAAACAATGCATCATACACATACTAACCACGTACAAATCGGTGTTCCTAACGTTATGGCAATCTATATGCTTACTACTATATAAATAAAGAAAGGTAGGACTCTTTTTAACGCGACTATCGAACCGTATATAAAAATTTAAGCTTATAATTTGCATGAACGCGTTTTTAGTTTACAAATTTGCAGTAAAAAAAATCAAATTTTTTATAATTTGTATAACCTTTCTTTATATATATAGTTTAATTCCGGAGAACTAAAAAAACATCAATGGGTGTTATAATTTGCCCAAAATTGTGTGAAATTATAAAGCTTATAATTTACCAAAAAAACATCAAACTTATAATTTGCTTAAGCTTACCAAAAACATCAAGCTTATAAATTGCATAAGCTTACCAGAAACATCAAGCCTGTAATTTGCGTAAGCTTACCAAAAACATCAAGCTTATAATTTGCATAAGCTTACCAAAAACATCAAGCTTATAATTTGCATAAGCTTACCAAAAACATCAAGCTTATAATTTGCATAAGCTTACCAAAAACATCAAGCTTATAATTTGCATACCAAAACATCGTTTATAATTTTATAATTTAAAAACATCGTTTATAATTTTTAACAAAACATCAAGCTTATAATTTGCATAAACTTAACAAAAACATCAAGCTTATAATTTGCAGCTTAAACTTACCAAAAACATCAAAAAATAAGCTTACCAAAAACATCGTTTATAATTTGCATAATCCCAAAACACAAGCCTATAAAACCAAAAACATCAAGCTTATAATTTATAAGCTTACCAAAAACATCAAGTATATAATCAAGCTTACCAAAAACATCTATAATTTGCACCAAAAACATCAAGCCTATAATTTGCATAGGCTTACTAAAAACATCAAGCTTATAATTTACATAAGCTTACCAAAAACATCTCTTTTCAGAGGCCTGATTCCAAGCTTATCAATGTCATATTCCTGAGCCAACATCTTCAAGAAGAATAGTCGCTTTATGAAAAGTGGAATATAGGACATGAACTGTTTGTTTCCAAAGGCATCTAAAGGCTGACCCCCAGCGATGCACCGTGGTAAAATCCAGGTACCGTCTGTCATACTCAGGTAAACCTTTCAAGACGAAAGAAAGTTATGAAACAGTTAATTCAATCTCCTATAAAATCTTAGATATAAGAAAAGACAATCTCATGAGATTAGAACCAGTGTCATGAGATTATAAGCAGTGTCATGAGATTATAACCAGTGTTATGAGATTATGACCAGTGTCATGAGATTATAACCAGTGTCATGAGATTATAAGCAGTGTCATGAGATTATAACCAGTCTCAAGAGATTATAACCAGTCTCATGAGATTATAACCAGTCTTATGAGATTATAACCAGTGTCATGAGATTATAACCAGTCTCATGAGATTAAAACCAGTGTCATGAGATTATAACCAGTGTCATGAGATTAACACCAGTGTCATGAGATTATAACCAGTGTCATGAGATTATAACCAGTGTCATGAGATTATAACCAGTGTCATGAGATTATAACCAGTGTCATGAGATTATAACCAGTGTCATGAGATTAAAACCAGTGTCATGAGATTATAACCAGTGTCATGAGATTATAACCAGTGTCATGAGATTATAACCAGTCTCATGAGATTATAACCAGTGTCATGAGATTATAACCAGTCTCATGAGATTATAACCAGTCACATGAGATTATAACCAGTGTCATGAGATTATAACCAGTCTCATGAGATTATAACCAGTGTCATGAGATTATAACCAGTGTCATGAGATTATAACCAGTCTCATGAGATTATAACCTGTCTCATGAGATTATAACCAGTCTCATGAGATTATAACCAGTGTCATGAGATTATAACCAGTGTCATGAGATTATAAGCAGTGTCATGAGATTATAACCAGTCTCATGAGATTATAACCAGTCTCATGAGATTATAACCAGTGTCATGAGATTATAACCAGTGTCATGAGATTATAACCAGTGTCATGAGATTATAAGCAGTGTCATGAGATTATAACCAGTCTCATGAGATTATAAGCAGTCTCATGAGATTATAACCAGTCTCATGAGATTATAACCAGTCTCATGAGATTATAACCAGTCTCATAAGATTATAACCAGTGTCATGAGATTATAACCAGTGTCATGAGATTATAAGCAGTGTCATGAGATTACAACCAGTCTCATGAGATTATAACCAGTCTCATGAGATTATAACCAGTCTCATGAGATTATAACCAGTCTCATGAGATTATAACCGGTCTCATAAGATTATAACCAGTGTCATGAGATTATAACCAGTGTCATGAGATTATAAGCAGTGTCATGAGATTATAACCAGTCTCATAAGATTATAACCAGTGTCATGAGATTATAAGCAGTGTCATGAGATTATAACCAGTGTCATGAGATTATAACCAGTCTCATGAGATTATAACCAGTCTCATAAGATTATAACCAGTGTCATGAGATTATAACCAGTGTCATGAGATTATAAGCAGTGTCATGAGATTACAACCAGTCTCATGAGATTATAACCAGTCTCATGAGATTATAACCAGTCTCATGAGATTATAACCAGTCTCATAAGATTATAACCAGTCTCATAAGATTATAACCAGTGTCATGAGATTATAAGCAGTCTCATAAGATTATAACCAGTGTCATGAGATTATAACCAGTGTCATGAGATTATAAGCAGTGTCATGAGATTACAACCAGTCTCATGAGATTATAACCAGTCTCATGAGATTATAACCAGTCTCATGAGATTATAACCAGTCTCATAAGATTATAACCAGTCTCATAAGATTATAACCAGTGTCATGAGATTATAAGCAGTGTCATGAGATTACAACCAGTCTCATGAGATTATAACCAGTCTCATGAGATTATAACCAGTCTCATGAGATTATAACCAGTCTCATGAGATTATAACCAGTCTCATGAGATTATAACCAGTGTCATGAGATTATAACCAGTGTCATAAGATTATAACCAGTGTCATGAGATTATAAGCAGTGTCATGAGATTATAACCAGTCTCATGAGATTATAAGCAGTCTCATGAGATTATAACCAGTCTCATGAGATTATAACCAGTCTCATGAGATTATAACCAGTCTCATAAGATTATAACCAGTGTCATGAGATTATAACCAGTGTCATGAGATTATAAGCAGTGTCATGAGATTACAACCAGTCTCATGAGATTATAACCAGTCTCATGAGATTATAACCAGTCTCATGAGATTATAACCAGTCTCATAAGATTATAACCAGTCTCATAAGATTATAACCAGTGTCATGAGATTATAAGCAGTGTCATGAGATTATAACCAGTGTCATGAGATTATAACCAGTCTCATGAGATTACAACCAGTCTCATGAGATTATAACCAGTCTCATGAGATTATAACCAGTCTCATAAGATTATAACCAGTGTCATGAGATTATAAGCAGTGTCATGAGATTATAACCAGTGTCATGAGATTATAACCAGTCTCATGAGATTATAACCAGTCACATGAGATTATTACCAGTCTCATAAGATTATAACCAGTGTCATGAGATTATAACCAGTCTCATGAGATTATAACCAGTCTCATGAGATTATAAGCAGTCTCATGAGATTATAACCAGTCTCATGAGATTATAACCAGTCTCATAAGATTATAACCAGTCTCATAAGATTATAACCAGTGTCATGAGATTAGAACCAGTGTCATGAGATTATAAGCAGTCTCATGAGATTATAACCAGTCTCATGAGATTATAACCAGTCTCATGAGATTATAACCAGTCTCATAAGATTATAACCAGTGTCATGAGATTATAACCAGTGTCATGAGATTATAACCAGTCTCATGAGATTATAACCAGTGTCATGAGATTATAACCAGTCGCATGAGATTATAACCAGTCTCATGAGATTATAACCAGTGTCATGAGATTATAACCAGTCTCATAAGATTATAGCCAGTGTCATGAGATTATAACCAGTGTCATGAGATTATAACTAGTGTCATGAGATTATAACCAGTCTCATGAGATTATAACCGGTGTCATCAGATTATAACCAGTCTCATGAGATTATAGCCAGTGTCTTGAGATTATAACTAGTGTCATGAGATTATAACCAGTGTCATGAGATCATAACCAGTGTCATGAGATTATAACCAGTCTCATGAGATTATAACCAGTGTCATGAGATTATAACCAGTCTCATAAGATTATAGCCAGTGTCATGAGATTATAACCAGTGTCATGAGATTATAACTAGTGTCATGAGATTATAACCAGTCTCATGAGATTATAACCGGTGTCATCAGATTATAACCAGTCTCATGAGATTATAGCCAGTGTCTTGAGATTATAACTAGTGTCATGAGATTATAACCAGTGTCATGAGATCATAACCAGTGTCATGAGATTATAACCAGTGTCATGAGATCATAACCAGTGTCATGAGATTATAACCAGTCTCATGAGATTATAACCAGTGTCATGAGATTATAACCAGTCTCATGAGATTATAACCAGTGTCATGAAATTACAACCAGTCTCATGAGATTATAACCAGTGTCATGAGATCATAACCAGTCTCATGAGATCATAACCAGTCTCATGAGATTATAACCAGTCACATGAGATTATAACCAGTCACATGAGATTATTACCAGTCTCAAGAGATTATAACCAGAACAGTTGATTTTGAAGCAGTTAATTTTGGTTCCTAAAAAATACTCATCAACCGTTATGACAACAAATTAAGTAACACTGGGTACATAGCCAGATTGCGTTGTGATTGCTATTATTTTTTCAGCACCACTTTGAAAGTTGTGACAGGAGCAGACAGGGGCAGACAGGGGCACAAACCATCTTAGGGAGGTTTCCATACAATAATCTCGGACAAATCTGTTGAGATTCTTTCCGGATTTTGTATCTGTACTTTCGTATACAATCTTAGCAATGTTAATTCCCAGTCCCACTTCCCTATTAAACATTGTCCTCAATTGTTTCATCTAATTATCTGGGCTGAATGATTTTGACAAAGCAATCATTTTCAAATAGGCCTTTACAACTTCACCCGATGGGCAATTGCCTACAATGGTCCTGCCCCTTCCTTCTCCCCAAACTCAAGCCCTTGTGATTTAAGAATTATCCCTTGAGAGCATTTGAAAGTTTGTTACATTTAGAGTAAGTATAGAACATTCTTCCATGTGTAAATCTAAAAAAGAAAAAACTTTTAAAACTTTGGCTCACCTATTTTGATTTGATTGTTAAGTGCCATTGCAGTTTAGTGAATGACAGGTTTAAAATACCTGTAATTATAATTATTATTTTAAAAAATCAGATTACTGCTAATGGATGGATTAGAAATAGCTGCATACCTGTTTTGCATTCCTACTGCATTCACAGGACACATCTCCTCCCGAATGACTGCCTCCTGCAAGATGAAAATGTAACAGAACATCCATGAAAAAACATCATACAAGTTAAAGAATTACTTCATTGGTCAAGAAACTTCATATTATTGGAAAGAAGAACAAATGCTGAAAAAAGCATTATAAATCTTATTTCTTTAAGGAGAAACATTAAGGCT
>JAIGNY010003250.1:545000-680000 GCA_020152595.1 Chiridota heheva
ATTCTTCAGATAGGCCTACTTCAAACTGCCCCAATTGTAACTTTCTATCCTTATATCACACAAAAATAGTTATAGAGATTAGGAAAGCAGTAAGGTTTTATTTTGACCACAAGTACCAGTTCAGGATGTAGAAGTACCATTAAGTGATCAAGAATGATATTGAGGTCACTGCACAGCGTTAAGTCTATCTACAGTACAAATACAAAATAATGCTACATTTTGTTCCTTGAAATTGTGAAAACGAGTTTTTGTATTGCTTAAAGCTGTTAATCATGATAAATTCACTTCACAGACGCAAGTGGCTCACTCGGTTGAGTGTACAATTGAGATGCTGGAGATTCCATGTTGGAGTCTGGCAATTAACCTCTCCAACTACGGAAGTAGGCCACACCCACCATAGCAACGCGGTAACTAGATAGGGGCAAACAAACCTCAAATCCGCAATCGTGTACACCAATGCATTGACATTTAGATGTTCGCGAGGTCTGCTGCAAGCTTTGGTCCATTTATGGCACTTCTCCCGATAATTAGAGTTTTTAGCAAAAGGGATAAACAAAATTCAGTTTGCTAAGTGTTCTGGTAACAGCAATCACATTTACCAAGCCCGCAGCAGGCCCGTAGGCGCATTTTTTGTTCACCATTTTGACGTCACTCAGTCTGTGTGTGCAAAAATTTGTCAGAGGTTTGTCTTCTGCATCCTCCATTGACATCAAGCACAGAGGTTTGTCTTTTGCATCCTCCACTGACATCAAGCACAGAGGTGTGTCTTCTGCATCCTCCACTGACATCAAGCACAGAGGTGTGTCTTCTGCATCCTCCACTGACATCAAGCACAGAGGTTTGTCTTTTGCATCCTCCACTGACATCAAGCACAGAGGTTTGTCTTCTGCATCCTCCACTGACATCAAGCACAGAGGTTTGTCTTTTGCATCCTCCACTGACATCAAGCACAGAGGTTTGTCTTCTGCATCCTCCACTGACATCAAGCACAGAGGTTTGTCTTCTGAAACTTCCACTTACATCAAGCACAGAGGTTTGTCTTTTGCATCCTCCACTGACATCAAGCACAGAGGTTTGTCTTCTGCATCCTTCCCCTCTCAGCCGTGAGAAAAGTGGCAATGGTTTGATGACTCTCACTGTCGGTCGGATGAAGACATTAAATGGCTGTCCTGACAGCAGGACTGGTCAAGTCTGGTTCCTCATTCCCTACCTGGAGGCTGGAGTGGTTCTCTGATTACATTTCAAAAACAGCATAGCATGGTTCCACTTCGGCCCAGTCAAATTCAATGTTGATCCCTGGGTGTTCCATCATACTAATACCATACTACCTAGGTGGTTCTTCCATCATACTAATACCATACTACCTAAGTGGTTCTTCCATCATACTAATACTATACTACCTAGGTGGTTCTTCCATCATACTAATACCATACTACCTAGGTGGTTCTTCCATCATACCAATACCATACTACCTAGGTGGTTCTTCCATCATACTAATACCATACTACCTAGGTGGCTCTTCCATCATACTAATACCATACTACCTAGTTGGTTCTTCCATCATACTAATACCATACTACCTAGGTGGTTCTTCCATCATACCAATACCATACTACCTAGGTGGTTCTTCCATCATACTAATACCATACTACCTAAGTGGTTCTTCCATCATACTAATACCATACTACCTAGGTGGTTCTTCCATCATACTAATACCATACTACCTAAGTGGTTCTTCCATCATACTAATACCATACTACCTAGGTGGCTCTTCCATCATACTAATACCATACTACCTAGGTGGTTCTTCCATCATACTAATACCATACTACCTAGGTGGTTCTTCCATCATACTAATACCATACTACCTAGGTGGTTCTTCCATCATACCAATACCATACTACCTAGCTGGTTCTTCCATCATACTAATACCATACTACCTAGCTGGTTCTTCCATCATACTAATACCATACTACCTAGGTGGTTCTTTCATCATACTAATACCATACTACCTAAGTGGTTCTTCCATCATACTAATACCATACTACCTAGGTGGTTCTTCCATCATATTAATACTATACTACCTAGGTGGTTCTTCCATCATACTAATACCATACTACCTAGGTGGTTCTTCCATCATACTAATACCATACTACCTAGGTGGCTCTCCCATCATACTAATACCATACTTCCTAGGTGGTTCTTCCATCATACTAATACTATACTACCTAGGTGGTTCTTCCATCATACTAATACCATACTACCTAGCTGGTTCTTCCATCATACTAATACCATACTACCTAGCTGTTTCTTCCATCATACTAATACCATACTACCTAGCTGGTTCTTCCATCATACTAATACCATACTACCTAGGTGGTTTTTCCATCATACTAATACCATACTACCTAGGTGGTTCTTCCATCATACTAATACCATACTACCTAGGTGGTTCTTCCATCATACTAATACCATACTACCTAGCTGTTTCTTCCATCATACTAATACCATACTACGTAGCTGTTTCTTCCATCATACTAATACCATACTACTTAGCTGGTTCTTCCATCATACTAATACCATACTACCTAGGTGGTTCTTTCATCATACTAATACCATACTACCTAGGTGGTTCTTCCATCATACTAATACCATACTACTTAGCTGGTTCTTCCATCATACTAATACCATACTACCTAGGTGGTTCTTCCATCATACTAATACCATACTACCTAGTTGGTTCTTCCATCATACTAATACCATACTACTTAGCTGGTTCTTCCATCATACTAATACCATACTACCTAGGTGGTTCTTCCATCATACTAATACCATACTACCTAGGTGGTTTTTCCATTATACTAATACCATGCTACCTAGGTGGTTCTTCCATCATACTAATACCATACTACCTAGGTGGTTCTTCCATCATACTAATACCATACTACCTAGGTGGTTCTTTCATCATACTAATACCATACTACCTAGGTGGTTCTTCCATCATACTAATACCATACTACCTAGGTGGTTCTTCCATCATACTAATACCATACTACCTAGGTGGTTCTTCCATCATACTAATACCATATCACCTAGCTGGTTCTTCCATCATACTAATACCATACTACCTAGCTGGTTCTTCCATCATACTAATACCATACTACCTAGCTGGTTCTTCCATCATACTAATACCATACTACCTAGCTGGGTCTTCCATCATACTAATTTGTTTGTTTGTTTGTTTGATGATGGCTTAACGGCACCACAACAACTAAGGTCAAATTGTGCCTGAGAGGTCAGATCATTCTAGAGGTAGGAAGTAAAGGAAACAGGGAGAGAATGAGAGAAATTTAAGGACAAAAGGTCAGAAAGCTGTGATCGTGAGGGGAGGTGCATGGTTGAAACAAAAACAAAGTAGAGAGCGGGTGGAAAAGGAGAATTAAATATGGTCGTAGAGGGAGGCATGATGAAGGAAGGAGATAATCTTATCCGGAGATTTTTTCTGGAAGAACTCAGCAATTGAGTTGTAGGGAGCGAGGGAAGCTGTAGGAAGGTTGTACAGGGGGCAAGCAAGGAAAACGTGATGGATTGTGAGGGTGCAATGGCAATTGTTGCAGAGGGGTTGGGGGGAGCCAATAAGGAGGTGGGAGTGGGTGAGATGAGTGTGACCAATTCTAAGACGGGTAATATGAACGTTGTCAATACGAGAGAGGTTGTTGATGGTGGCTTTAATCAGAATTGTGGGCTGGATGACATGGAGTTTGTTATCAATTTGGGACTTCCATGAGGTTTGCCAGTGGTCCCGAACAAGAGAAGCGATAAGCGGTTTGATGTCAGAGAGGGTTTTGGGAAAAGGGGCAGGGAGGAGGGTGAGGGCAAGCTTAGCGGCTGCATCAGCCCTGTCATTACCCGGGATGCCAACATGGCTGGGTATCCAGAAGAAAAGAATACTTTTCCTGCAGAGGGTGGGAGAAAGGAGTTCGCGGAGGAGGAGGTGGCATGTAAGGTTATCCCATTTAAAGTTGAGTAAAGAAGTAAGAACAGCCTTTGAGTCGGAGAAAATAACAAAGTGGCTGAGCGGGGAGTACTCAATAAAGTTGAGGGCAAGAAGAATGGCCTTAGCCTCGGCTGAAAAGATGGATGAGTAGTCGGGAAGTTTGCTACTGAGGGTGATGTCTTGGATGACCGCAGCAGCAGCTGTCTTGTTGCCCTCCTTGGACCCATCAGTATAGATGGAGGTGTAATTTGAGAGTTGGTCTTTGACTTGGTTGTGGAGATTGATGAAGAGGTTAGGATGGGTTTGACCTTTGTGAAGAGTGGAGAGGCCCAAGTGGACAGAAGGGAGGGGGGTGGCCCAAGGAGGAAAAGTGGGCCAGGAGAAGGTGCCGAGAGTGGTGGGGTTGATGCCGAGATGGAAGAGGTCTGATTTCTTTCATCATACTAATACCATACTACCTAGGTGGTTTTTCCATCATACTAATACCATACTACCTAGGTGGTTCTTCCATCATACTAATACCATACTACCTAGGTGGTTCTTCCATCATACTAATACCATACTACCTAGGTGGTCCTTTCATCATACTAATACCATACTACCTAGGTGGTTCTTCCATCATACTAATACCATACTACCTAGGTGGTTCTTCCATCATACTAATACTATACTACCTAGGTAGTTCTTCCATCATACTAATACCATACTACTTAGCTGGTTCTTCCATCATACTAATACCATACTACCTAGGTGGTTCTTCCATCATACTAATACCATACTACCTAGTTGGTTCTTCCATCATACTAATACCATACTACCTAGGTGGTTCTTCCATCATACTAATACCATACTACCTAGGTGGTTCTTCCATCATACTAATACCATACTACCTAGGTGGTTCTTTCATCATACTAATACCATACTACCTAGGTGGTTCTTCCATCATACTAATACCATACTACCTAGGTGGTTCTTCCATCATACTAATACCATACTACCTAGGTGGTTCTTCCATCATACTAATACCATATCACCTAGCTGGTTCTTCCATCATACTAATACCATACTACCTAGCTGGTTCTTCCATCATACTAATACCATACTACCTAGCTGGTTCTTCCATCATACTAATACCATACTACCTAGCTGGGTCTTCCATCATACTAATTTGTTTGTTTGTTTGTTTGATGATGGCTTAACGGCACCACAACAACTAAGGTCAAATTGTGCCTGAGAGGTCAGATCATTCTAGAGGTAGGAAGTAAAGGAAACAGGAGAGAATGAGAGAAATTTAAGGACAAAAGGTCAGAAAGCTGTGATCGTGAGGGGAGGTGCATGGTTGAAACAAAACAAAGTAGAGAGCGGGTGGAAAAGGAGAATTAAATATGGTCGAGGGAGGCATGATGAAGGAAGGAGATAATCTTATCCGGAGATTTTTTCTGGAAGAACTCAGTAATTGAGTTGTAGGGAGCGAGGGAAGCTGTAGGAAGGTTGTACAGGGGGCAAGCAAGGAAAACGTGATGGATTGTGAGGGTGCAATGGCAATTGTTGCAGAGGGGTTGGGGGGAGCCAATAAGGAGGTGGGAGTGGGTGAGATGAGTGTGACCAATTCTAAGACGGGTAATATGAACGTTGTCAATACGAGAGAGGTTGTTGATGGTGGCTTTAATCGGAATTGTGGGCTGGATGACATGGAGTTTGTTATCAATTTGGGACTTCCATGAGGTTTGCCAGTGGTCCCGAACAAGAGAAGCGATAAGCGGTTTGATGTCAGAGAGGGTTTTGGGAAAAGGGGCAGGGAGGAGGGTGAGGGCAAGCTTAGCGGCTGCATCAGCCCTGTCATTACCCGGGATGCCAACATGGCTGGGTATCCAGAAGAAAAGAATACTTTTCCTGCAGAGGGTGGGAGAAAGGAGTTCGCGGAGGAGGAGAAGGCATGTAAGGTTATCCCATTTAAGGTTGAGTAAAGAAGTAAGAACAGCCTTTGAGTCGGAGAAAATAACAAAGTGGCTGAGCGGGGAATACTCAATCAAGTTGAGGGCAAGAAGAATGGCCTTAGCCTCGGCTGAAAAGATGGATGAGTAGTCGGGAAGTTTGCTACTGAGGGTGATGTCTTGGATGACCGCAGCAGCAGCTGTCTTGTTGCCCTCCTTGGACCCATCAGTATAGATGGAGGTGTAATTTGAGAGTTGGTCTTTGACTTGGTTGTGGAGATTGATGAAGAGGTTAGGATGGGTTTGACCTTTGTGAAGAGTGGAGAGGCCCAAGTGGACAGAAGGGAGGGGGGTGGCCCAAGGAGGAAAAGTGGGCCAGGAGAAGGTGCCGAGAGTGGTGGGGTTGATGCCGAGATGGAAGAGGTCCGATTTCTTCCATCATACTAATACCATACTACCTAGGTGGTTTTTCCATCATACTAATACCATACTACCTAGGTGGTTCTTCCATCATACTAATACCATACTACCTAGGTGGTTCTTCCATCATACTAATACCATACTACCTAGGTGGTTCTTCCATCATACTAATACCATACTACCTAGGTGGCTCTTCCATCATACTAATACCATACTACCTAGGTGGTTCTTCCATCATACTAATACCATACTACCTAGGTGGCTCTTCCATCATACTAATACCATACTACCTAGGTGGCTCTTCCATCATACTAATACTATACTACCTAGGTGGTTCTTCCATCATACTAATACCATACTACCTAGGTGGTTCTTCCATCATACTAATACTATACTACCTAGCTGTTTCTTCCATCATACTAATACCATACTACCTAGGTGTTTCTTCCATCATACTAATACTATACTACCTAGGTGGTTCTTCCATCATACTAATACCATACTACCTAGCTGGTTCTTCCATTATACTAATACCATACTACCTAGGTGGTTTCTTCCATCATACTAATACCATACTACCTAGGTGGTTCTTCCATCATACTAATACCATACTACCTAGGTGGTTTTTCCATCATACTAATACCATACTACCTAGGTGGTTCTTCCATCATACTAATACCATACTACCTAGGTGGTTCTTCCATCATACTAATACCATACTACCTAGGTGGTTCTTCCATCATACTAATACCATACTACCTAGGTGGTTCTTCCATCATACCAATACCATACTACCTAGCTGGTTCTTCCATCATACTAATACCATACTACCTAGCTGGTTCTTCCATCATACTAATACCATACTACCTAGGTGGTTCTTTCCATCATACTAATACCATACTACCTAGGTGGTTCTTCCATCATACTAATACCATACTACCTAGGTGGTTCTTCTATCATATTAATACTATACTACCTAGGTGGTTCTTCCATCATACTAATACCATACTACCTAGGTGGTTCTTCCATCATACTAATACCATACTACCAGGTGGCTCTCCCATCATACTAATACCATACTTCCTAGGTGGTTCTTCCATCATACTAATACTATACTACCTAGGTGGTTCTTCCATCATACTAATACCATACTACCTAGCTGGTTCTTCCATCATACTAATACCATACTACCTAGCTGTTTCTTCCATCATACTAATACCATACTACCTAGGTGGTTCTTCCATCATACTAATACCATACTACCTAGGTGGTTTTTCCATCATACTAATACCATACTACCTAGGTGGTTCTTCCATCATACTAATACCATACTACCTAGGTGGTTCTTTCATCATACTAATACCATACTACCTAGGTGGTTCTTCCATCATACTAATACCATACTACCTAGGTGGTTCTTCCATCATATTAATACTATACTACCTAGGTGGTTCTTCCATCATACTAATACCATACTACCTAGGTGGTTCTTCCATCATATTAATACTATACTACCTAGGTGGTTCTTCCATCATACTAATACCATACTACCTAGGTGGTTCTTCCATCATACTAATACCATACTACCTAGGTGGCTCTCCCATCATACTAATACCATACTTCCTAGGTGGTTCTTCCATCATACTCTTACTATACTACCTAGGTGGTTCTTCCATCATACTAATACCATACTTCCTAGGTGGTTCTTCCATCATACTAATACGATACTACCTTCTGTAGGTGGTTCTTCCATCATACTAATACCATACTACCTAGGTGGTTCTTCCATCATACCATACTACCTAGGTGGTTCTTCCATCATACTAATACCATACTACCTACTGTGGGTGGTTCTTCCATCATACTAATACCATACTACCTACATGTAGGTGGTTCTGTGGACACTAATCATAAAAATCATGAGGAATTCACTTCACAATTCATAAACAACCAGAAAAAAGACATGAAATAACTACCCTGAAAACTGACCAAGGATTGGCTACTAACAGTACAAGGGAAAACATCACAACTCCCCCACACAAAGGACCCAGTCAATGCGCTGCAATGCCCAGGATAACCTTCACTTCTGCTGGCACTGAAAAGTTGTTATTCGAGTCCATATACTCAAGGAAGCAGCTGAACAAATTGCTCTAATTCCACAACTTCTATTCACACAATCATATGAAACAGGTACTCTGCCAAGATCAGTCAGTTATCAGACAACATCGTTGCAATCTACAAGAAAGGGAACAGAAGCAAACCAGCTAACTCACATGTACCGTTCCGTATCACTATTAACTTGTATCATAACCAAGCTCGTGGAATATATCCTATTCCATTCAATAATGGATCACTTGGACAGGAATAAGATACTCTACTCACTCTCAACTAGTCATCACCTTGGAAGAAATATCCAGGTCACTGGACAGAAACAAGCAAATATATTTGATGATACTAGATTTCTCTGATGCTTTTGACACAGTAGCACAACAAAGGCTATTGATGAAGATTGATTTCTATGGCATCAGGGACAAAACCACAGCATGGATAAAGACCTGGCGCACTACTAGAAACCAGAAAGTACTGGTTGATGGAAAAGCATTCTCAGTGGTTCATGTAGATTCTGGTGTACCTCAAGGAACTGTCCTATGGCCATTGCTGTTCCTGTTGTACATAAATGACATTGGTGATGAGATCAACTCAACTATACAATTGTTTGCCAATGATATCTATTGTTCCGCACTGTTTCAACAACTGATGATGCCTCTATAATATTCAAGAATGACTTGGACCACTTGAAAAGCTGGACTGACAAGTGGCAAATGAATTTTGATGTGAAAAAGTGCTACACTATTAGGATCCATCGAAAGGAAAACCAAGTCATTCAAATGTATAAAATGTGCTGCTTATGGTGTCCAGCCAGGCCTACAGTATCTTAGTCAGATAACATTCTGACCGTAGTATATGTTACACGCAGAGCGACTACATGGCTGCTATACACAGTCAGACATCACTATATACTTTGTTACATTGAAACTGCTGCATTGGCTTATCATAGAAGCGTAGATGAATTTCGAATATGTGCTAGAATAACTAGATCTTTCCGCGACGATCTAAGGTCAACATTTGACAATACCTTTTATCGTCATGGATCACTTTTATGTAATACAAATTAGATATATATATATTAAGTAATACTATAATGAGCCATTCACTTATATTTTGGGCGCGAGCTTAATAAAGAAAACTACGAAAAGTTGCATTTTGTGCAAGTGCCTTCGCAATTGACGTATCTTTCGAACAGCGCCAAGCCTGGGTGTATCTAATTAGTTCAAAAGCTGTCGAACAAACGAGTGTCGGTGAAGTCATCATGCACATAGCATTGAATTGAACACTGCGTGCGCATGCGAATAATAACATTTTAGCATTCTCTGATAGCAGATTTCAGCACACTCGGATGATACGCGCACTAAATGTGTACGCTTTTCCAAAAGTGAGGGGTGTGTGAAGTGATCGGAATGTCATTTCTTCCAAAATTTAGATGTTTTTTACATACAAAATAATTAACATTTCAATCTTAACTTAGTTTGAAAGATACTTTAAAGTTTCAAGACGCTAATAAAATCAAAATCATAGCTCGTAAGTACTTTTGTCAGTTTTGAGAAGGGTTTTGTTGTTTGTTGTTGTCTGAGTGGTTTTCAACGTTACGAGTGTACAGTGCGTTGTCTCACTCAGTATACAAGTATTAGCTTGCTAGTAGTGCCTAGTGTGAGGTGTTTATCTCATTGAAATCCAAGAGAAACTCAGCTGGAAACCTCATAGAACACTTATGATTCTTCAGAAGGAAATAGGCTGCATAGGAAAAACCTCTATTTTCTTTATTCATTTTTTCTTATTGAAACTCTCGCATCCCTGGTCAAGAAACTCTTACCTAGAAAACCAAAGGTATTGGAGGTTCCGATGTGCAATATGGATTTTAAGTTTTAACTACTTGTATAGGCCTAATAAATTTGTATTACACAATTAGCTCAAAATAACAATGACAACAAAATAACTCACAGGTTTACTCACAAGAATAAAATTTCACAATAAATTCAATTAAACAATTTCTATCCCATTAAGATGTACACACTTGCTAACAACATAATTATTCCAAATAAGAAACAAAACAGACATACAGTTGTTAAAATATGAGAATTTTATGATTTTAACATTAAGCTCCGCCTACTAATTAATATGGATGACATCACTGCTAAAATTAATAAGGCACATCTGTGATCCATGGCTTATCTGTGTACGGCATATGATCTCAATCCCATGTATCCATAGCGTTCTTGAAATACTGTGTTTACAAGCTTTTGTCAATAAAATCATGTTAAGCCCTGCCCACTACACATGTTTATGAAATTCAACATTTTGTACAACAATTACACCAAATATGAAACAAAACAGACATGCGGTTGTTAAAATATGATCAACTTAAGATTTAACCATTAAAGCCCCATTGATATTCGTGACATCGCCACCAAAAACAATAATGCACATCTACTGTACAAACCATGGACTATCTGTGTAAGAATTGAATCAAATGAATTTTTCTTGAACTGTGTTTACAAGCTGCAAACAGACATGCGGTTGTTAGAATATGACTGAGCAGTAACACAGGTAAAATTGCTTAGAAATTACGCCTATTTTGACATTTAAAGTTTTAGGAGGGGGAATATTAACTTCTTTTAAATCAGATAAGGAAGGAATTTATCTTGAGATGTTAGGAACATAGAAGTAATGGGAGGCCAGGGTATTTTTGTAGGAAGGAGATTTCTTCAGATTTTGTGGGATTTTCTATGCAGCCTAACGTTAATGGCCCCTAATGGTTGCCATTAACAATCATAGCCATACCCATACTGCAAAGCCACCATGTCAACTCAATGCTATGGCCATTATGCAACGGATATGTAACATCACCAAATCAACAAACTTTTACTGCAGATGGCTACAAACTTATTTCCTTACCTTGTAAACACAAAAAACTTAGTTCTCCGTATTAAGGAGACAATCCTGAATCAAATGGTGATATCACTGAGTAAAACTTGATGCTAGAAATGTGTCAAAAACGTTATTTTCTTGAATTTTTGACTCTGTGATCTTTCACAGTGAAATTCCTACGTAGAACTGAATTTTCTACACTAAGCATTGTTACACGTACGGGAGTATACACAAGTTGGAGAAAGAGCAACACTGGCGAGAACATTTTACGGGCGTAAATAAAGCACAGAAATTGGATTACACTGTTTGAGCGTTGCAAATCCAACGCGTATAACGCCATATGTATAAGTACGGGCCACGAGGGTTAAGGAGGGTAAGATATTTAGAATATTGCGCACACTAATTTAGAAGCGTAATACATTTTATTTGTGCATGCACATTACGCTAGCATTGTTCAGAGCGTTTCACAATTTTAAAGAAAAAAAAACTGAGAAAAATGTGTATTTTTCTTTCTTTCAAATTTTGTTTATTTGTTTGTTTGATGGGGTCTTAACAGCACCACGACAACGAGGGTCAAATTGTGCCTAAGAGGTCAGATCATTCTAGAGGTAGGAAGGAAAGGAAACAGGGGGAGAATGAGAGAATTCAAGAACAAAAAGTCAGATAGCTGTGATTGAGAGAGGAGGTGCATGGTTGAAACAAAAACAAAGTAGAGAGAGGAGGCGGAAGAGGAGAATTAAATATGGTTGTAAAGGGAAGCATGATGAAGGAAGGAGATAATTTTATCCAGAGGATTTTTCTGGAACAACTCAGCAATTGAGTTGTTGGGAGGCAGGGAGGCTCTGGGAAGGTTGTAGAGGGGGCAAGCAAGGAGAACGTGATGGATTGTGAGGGTGCAATGGCAATTGTTGCAGAGGGGTTGGCGGGAGCCAATAAGGAGGTGGGAGTGAGTGAGGTGGGTGTGACCTATTCTAAGACTGGTAATATAAACGTTGTCGATACGAGAGAGGTTGTTGATGGTGGGTTTAATCGGAATTGTGGGCTGGATGACATGGAGTTTGTTATCAATTTGGGAGTTCTATGAGGTTTGCCAGCGGTCACGAACAAGGGAAGGGATAAAGCGGTTTGATGTCAGAAAGGGTTTTGGGAAAAGGGGTAGGGAGGAGGTTGAGGGCAAGCTTAGCGGCTGCATCAGCCCTGTCATTGCCAGGGATGCCAACATGGCTGGGTATCCAGAAGAAAAGAACACTTTTCCTGCAGAGGGTGGGCGAAAGGAGTTTCCAGAGTAGGAGGTGGCATGTGAGGTTATCCCATTTAAGATTGAGTAAAGAAGTAAGAACAGCCTTTGAGTCGAAGAAAATGGCAAAATGGCTGAGCAGAGAGTACTCAAAAAAATTAAGGGCGAGGAGAATGGCCTTAGCCTCTGCTGAAAAGATGAATGAGTAGTCGGGAAGTCTGCTACTGAGGGTTATGTCTTGGATGACGGCAGCAGTAGCTGTCTTGTTGCCTTCCTTGGAGCCATCAGTATAGATGGAGGTGTAATTTGAGAGTTGGTCTTTGATTTGGTTGTGGAGATTGATGAAGAGGTTAGGGTGGGTTTGAGTTTTGTGATGAATGGAGAGACCTAGGTGGACAGAAGGAAGGGGGGTGGCTCAAGGAGGAAAAGTGGGCCAGGAGAAGGTGCCGAGAGTGGGGGGTTGATGCCGAGATGGAAGAGGTCTGATTTATTGCATAAGCTGAAGAAAGGGGATAGGGTTTTGGTCCTATCAAAGAGGGTGGAGAAATTGGGGTACCTACTGAGGCTGTAAACAGGGTTCTGGGTGTTGGTGAGGACTCTTAAAAGCATAGGAGAGGCTCAGCTTTCTACATCTAAGTAGAAAGGGGAGTTTGTTGGCCTCAACATGAAGGCTGGTGATTGGGGAGGTCCTGTAGGCACCTAGACAGAGCCTGAGGGCTTCATTTTAGATGGTGTTGATGTGGTTGAGGTATGAGTTGTGAGCGACACAGTAGACAATATTGCCGTAGTCAAGCTTGGCACTAATGGTGAGCCTGAAAATTTTGAGGAGAGCATGGCGGTTCGCACCCCAAGTGGTGTTGGAGAGAAGGCGGAGGAGGATGAGTGAGCTGTTGCATTTTAGTTTCAGGTTGGTGATGTGTTGCTTGTAGGTGAGCTTGGGGTCTGAAGTTAGACCCAGGAACTTTGTGTGTTCAACTTTAGGGATGCAATTGCCATTGAGCATAAGGTTCAGGTTGGGGTGGAGGTTGTTTACATGACAGAAGTGCATGCAGACTGTTTTGTCTTTGGAGAATTTAAAACCGTTACTGTTGCACCAGACTTGCAGCTGGTTGAGGCTGATTTGGAGCCTATTTTCAACAAGAGGAAAGCTAGGGGAGGAGTAGAAGATGGTGAAGTCATCCACGTAGAAGGTACGTTTGATGTTGGGGCCAAGGTTGTCTGCGATGTCATTAATGCTCAGGTTGAAGAGAGTGGGAGAGAGGATGCTGCCTTGGGGGACGCCCTCTTCTTGGGGGTACAGGTTGGAGAGGGTGTGGCCAATACAAACTTGGAACTGCCTGGGTGAGAGGAAGTTTTGAATCAAAATGGGAAAATGGCCTCCGAGGCCCATGGTGTGAAGTTTGCGGATAATGTCATATTTCCAAGTAAGTGTCAAAAGCTTTCTCGAGGTCAAAAAAATGGCAATGAGGTGTTCCTTTTTTGCAAAGGATTCCCGGTGGCGGTGTCAAGTGTAATTAACTGGTCCAGGGTATTGCAACGTTTCCGGAAGCCGCTTTAGTGAGGGGAGAGGATTCTATTGGTCTCAAGGAACCAGTTTAGTCTCTGGTTAATGATCCTTTCCATAATTTTACAGAGACAGCAAGTGAGGGCAATGGGGCTGTAGCTGTAGGGGGCGGTAGCTGGAGGGGGCGGTAGCTGGATGGGGCGGTAGCTGGAGGGGGTAGCTAGAGTGGGCGGTAGCTGTAGGGGCGGTAGCTGTAGGGGCGGTAGCTGTAGGGGCGGTAGCTGTAGGGGCGATAGCTGTAGGGGCGGTACCTGGAGAAGGCGGTAGCTGGAGGGGGCGGTAGCTGGGGCGGTAGCTGGGTGGGGCGGTAGCTGGAGGGGGCGGTAGCTGTTGCTGTAGGGGCGATAGCTGTAGGGGCGATAGCTGTAGGAAGCGAAGGCTGGGGCGGTAGCTGGGGGCGGTAGCTGGAGGGGGCGGTAGCTGGAGGGGGCAGGAGCTGTGGGGGCGGCAGCTGGGGCGGTAGCTGGAGGCGGTAGCTGGAGGGGCGGAAGGTAGCTGGGGCGGTAGCTGGGGGCGGTAGCTGGAGGGGGGCGGTAGCTGGAGGGGGCGGTGGCTGGAGGCGGTGGCTGGAGGGGCGGTAGCTGGGGGCGGTAGCTGGAGGGGGCGGTAGCTGGAGGGGGCGGTAGCTGGAGGGGCGCTAGCTGGAGGGGTGGTAGCTGGGGGGCGGTAGCTGGAGGGGGGCGGTAGCTGTGGGGGCAGTAGCTGGGGCGGTAGCTGGAGGGGGCGGTAGCTGTGGGGGCGGTAGCTGGAGGGGGTGGTAGCTGGAGGGGCGGTAGCTGGAGGGTGGTAGCTGGAGGGGGGTAGCTGGAGGGGGCGGTAGCTGGAGGGGCGGTAGCTGGAGGGGGCGGTAGCTGGAAGGGCGGTAGCTGAAGGGGGCGGTAGCTGGGGGCGGTAGCTGGAGGGGGCGGTAGCTGGAGGGGGCGGTACTGTCCTTTCCCGGTTTGGCGATGCGGGTGACGATAGCTGTTCTCCAGATAGGGGGAAAGGAGTGTGAGGACCAGATGTGGCTAAGGATGGTGAGTAGGGTAGTGGTAGCCTTGTTGGGGAGGTGTTTCAGGATTTGGTAGGGAATGTTATCTGGGCCCTTGGATGTGCAGCCAGCATCATGGATGGCTTGATTTAATTCAGAAAGGGTGAGAGGGGTGTTATAGCTCTCGGTGTTTGTCGGAGGGAAAGGTGATACTCTGGGTTTCATCGTGAGCTTTTTTGGCTTTAAAAGTATTGGGGTAGTTGGCCGAGGACGAAATGTTGCTAAAATAGGCAGCGAGGTGGTTAACGATGTCTTTTTTTGTGGTGAGAAGGTTACCATTCCAAGAGAGATGGAAGATGGGAGACTTGTTCACCTAGCCGTGGAAGCTAATAACCATTCTCCCAATTTTCTTAGTGGGGGTGTTGGTGGTGAGAGGAGAGATGAAGTTGTTCCAAGTGTTGGTTTTACTGTCCTTGATAGTGTGCCTGGCTTTGGCTCAGCTGATGCGAAAGAGGTTGAGGTTGTGGGTGGTTGGGTTAGTTTTGGAGTTCCTGAGGGCCCTTTTCCTGTTCTTGATGGCGGTTTTGCAGTCATTAGTGAACCAGGGGTGGGGTAATTAGGGGGTTTGGAGGTTTAAGGAATGGAGCAGGTGGCGATGTTGATAAGGATGTTACTGAAAACTGACATGGGATCATCATCCTTTAGGAGACGAGGGGAGAGGTGTGAGTCGCAGAGGGTTTCAAAAAGGGGCCAGTTGGCCTTCTCGAGATTCCAATTGGGGGTGTGGTCGATGGGGGTTTGAAGGTTGGAGTGAATAAGAAGAAGGTAACGGTCACTACCACAGAGATCAGCAGTGACCTTCCATTTAAAATCAAGGAGGAGGTTAGGGGAACAGATAGACAGGTCAATACAGGTGAGAGAGCCTGTGGCAAGATGAAGGTAGGTCGGGGAGCTAGTGTTGAGAAAGGACAGGCTGTGCTGTCGAAGAGTGTTTTCAACGAGCTTGCTTCTGGGGGTGATGGTATTGGAGCCCCACAGGGGGTTGTGGGCATTGAAGTCACCAAGAAGGATGAAGAAAGTGGGAAGCTAAGAGATGAGGTTGTTAAGGCTGGTTGGTTGTATGTTGGCGTTGGGGGGAGATAGATATTGCAAAGGGTGATGGTTTTGTGGAGGGAGATAGATATACAGATAGCCTGAAGGTCGGTGTTTACATAAACTGGGCTGTGTGCAATATCGTGTCCAAGGAGAATGGAGACACCCCCACAGGCCTTGTCAGCATCCACTTGAAGTTTATGGTAGCAAGTGAAGTTATTGAGAGAGTAATGGTTAGTGGTGTTTAAGAAGGTTTCTTGTAGGTAGAAGATGACTGGGTCGAAGGTGGTGGCCAGTGGGTCGACTTTTTCCGAATTGGCCTTAAGGCTTCTGATGTTCCATTGTATAATGTTGTGGGTGTTATTGTAATTGTTTTTGGTGCACATTATAAAAAGGCAGGGGGTTATCTAGATGAAGATCTGTTGGGTCTGAGTTGGCTTGTTTTTTTCTTTGGATCTGTTTCTTTGGGAGCAATTGTTTTTTAAAGTTGGACGAGAAGTATGATCAGTGTGTTCTGTAATCGAACAATCTATATTCTCTTCAGTGTCATGCATGTGGGTTTTGGGTGGCGGGCTGTTTGTTGATTGGTTGTTTGTTGATTGGTTTTTTGTTGGTTGGTTGTTTGTTGGTTGGTTGTTTGGTTGGTTTGTTAGCCTGGTTGGTTTTAGTTTGATGTATGATGGTATAAGAGGTGTTGGTGTAGGGGGCAGTGGGGGCTTTAGAAAAGGAAGGGAGCTTGAGAAGAGAAGTAGTGGTGGAGGTGGTTTGGGTATTGGGTGTGGTTGGGTTGTTGGCAATGGTGATGGGCTTAGGACTAGGTAAGTAGAGCCAGGTGAGGTCGGTTTGGGCATGTGAGTCAGTTTTAGTTGTCTTAGGGGGGGGGGGCAGTATTGGTGTTAGAGGAGACTGCGCTCGAGTAGGAAGGCTTGGTGTGGAGGTGAGCGAGGAATTGCTTCCTGACCTCTGAGTAAGTTATGTTGGGATTAAGGGTTTTAAGTTTAGTTATTTGTTTTTCCTGAAGCCAGGTGGGGCAGTCTTTCGAGAAGGAGGGATGGTTGGCTGGGTGATCACCGTCGCAATTTGTGCAGAGTGGGGTGTTGGTGCAGGAGGTGTTGTTATGGTCTGGGGCTCCGCAGTTACCATAGTGCGCTTGGCTGCAGTAGGAGTTTTTCCCATGGCCATACCTTTGGCAATTATGACAACGTAGAGGGTTGGGAATGTAAGGGGCGATTGGGATTCTTAGGTAGCCAGCAATGATGTGGGAGGGGAGAGTTGGTGTGGCGAAAGTCAGGAAGATGGTATTGGTGGGTGTTTCGGCTCCGTCTCTCTTGAGAACGAGAAGACGGGCTTCCATGACGTGTTGACTAGCCAGTTCCTCTACGAGGTCATCATCGGTCAAGTAAGCAAGGTCTCTGGTTATGATGACGCCTTTGCTGGAGTTCAGGGAATGGTGGGGGGTGACTGTATCGTCAATACCAGTGTTTGCTAGGGTTTTGGTGGAAAGGAGGGTGGTGGCTTCAGTGTCCCTGGCGTAGTGCACCAGGAGATCGCCGGATCTGAGGGTAGAGACCTTGGGGAGGGTACCGACAAGGCCGTAGAGTGCCTTGTGTATGAATCAAAGCTTCATGAGACTGCGGTCTGCGTCAAAAGCTAACATAGACACTTAAAAATAGTTTCTTTCCAAGAACACTTCGAGACTTAGTGGGATATGCTCCCCCAAAGCATGAGAGTGATCAGAGAGACAAATAAGGATTTTACTTGCAAACTGAGCACTGTACAAAAATTAGAGAACTTAGCACATCTGTTCCTATATTGGAAGCACCACATCGCATTCCCTCGTCCATTTGATTTGCTGAACAGGCTTTGATTTTGATGAGTATCGCAGTAGAACTTAAAAGTAGAACTAGAAACATAAAAATCACTTTTAGGCCTAGCCTACCTAATTTTTCGTGGAACCCATACGATATTTTGCCTTGGGGCCTAGATTAATTCACTTTCATTACTTTATCATGCAGCCCATCAAAAAGCTAAAACTAAACATAAAACTCACTTTTCTTCAACATTCCACGAGAGATTGGCGTCGCTTGACACTGACACTAAAAGTAATTTGAGTAAACAACTTTGAACTAACAATTTTTTCGGTGCAATCTGAAAGTGAAAACAATAGACCCAATTGAAGTTAGCGTCATATTCATATTCATATTCGGATTCAAATTTTTACCAGCTGAAGAGCTATCCTTCTGTAAGGGCGCCATCTAAACGATATAGCCTTGTTAATAGGAATAATTTGTACGCTGTTTAGTGTTCCGATATCGAGGGGCCAGGTAAGATCTCCCATGAATGAGTCCATTACTTTTTGGTGTAGG
This sequence comes from Chiridota heheva, assembly GCA_020152595.1. Lineage (NCBI taxonomy): Eukaryota > Metazoa > Echinodermata > Holothuroidea > Apodida > Chiridotidae > Chiridota > Chiridota heheva. Next base: position 563,567 of record JAIGNY010003250.1, read on the forward strand.
AGTTGGTGGGATTTCACCTCGTGAGTGTAATAACATTGCAACAACCGCCACCCACAAAACACTTCTATGTGACGATTACAAAACGTAAACCAGGAAAGAAAAAAAACTGATTTCGCTCTGTTGGTGGCCCAAATCCTCTCCAACTGTCTTGTTGGTATTCTTTTAGATGGCGCTCTTACAGAAGGTTGGCTCTGCAGCTAGTAAAAATTTGAATCCTAATTTAGATATGAATATGACGCTAACTTCAACTGGGTAAACAATAGAAAGTTCTAATTTTTGGCTTTAACCTGCAGCTGACAGAGTCTTCAACCGGGTGTCTTTTTATGACGTCATAGCAGAGTAGACGCTTCTAGAGCAAAGACGTTTTTTGTTTACATTCTCATAATGCTCAACAATGACAGAATGAACACTCGCGCGGCCTTGTAACACACGTAGGTCTGTTGTCAGCTGCGAGACGACTACGGGAGGGGAATTAGGGTAGAACGGAACTAATTATTCTCCCTATCTGCCTATTGAAACCTATAATGAAAGAGTCAAGTTCGGGGTCCTTTATGCCTATGATGTTTCTATAGACGAAAGGCTAGTAGCCTGAGATTCCAGACCTAGAGGTGTCAAGTAATTCGTGACTCTCGACCTTCAAGTGAAAGCGAAAAGCCAGATTACTTATCCAGCCTGTTCTTAAACAAATTTAGATTGCATGCTTCCCCAACCTCCTTAGGTAAATTATTCCATAACTTGCAAATCAGATTGGAGAAAAAATTATGTCGAACGCTGGCGGATGAATGTGATTGAAGAATTTTTCTGTTTTTAGAACCTCTTGTTCTAGTAATAGTATTATCACGAATAGGTAATACATTTGCAACTCTTGTATCATATATATGTGAGACCATCTTATATACTTCAATCATATCACCTCTTGCTCTTCTGTAAGTTAATGTTGATAGTTTCAAATTATTAAGCCTGTCAGGATATGGCAGATTACGCAAATGTGGGATAAGTTTGGTGGCTCTCCTTTGACCATTTTCGATCAACTCAATGTGTTTTTTTCTTTGATGGGTGCAAAGAGCTTAGAAGCTCTTTGATGGGTGCCAGACTCCAGATGAGGTCTTACAAATGCCTTGTAGAGTTGGACTAAAGGTTTTGTCAAGATATGTGAATGATCTACGGATGAGTCCAAGTTGCCTTGTTGACTTTCTCGTTGATGTGAGCTTCAAAAGTAAGCTTGGAGTCAAAACTTACTTCTAGATCTTTCTCATTAGTTACAAATTTAAGATTTTTGTCCCAGATTGTTACAGATTTGGGATATTTTGTGATGTTTTCTAAAAAGTACCTCTAATATCTTTCGGATGAGGGTACTTTTGATAGAGGGTCACCAGAGGTTTTGGCCCTTTTTTTTAGGCCGAAGTGAAGAAGTGTTGTTGTACACCCTCACCAAATCACTCAAATTCTGGTATGGGTCCATGGTAAAATTGTTCCCAATGAAACTGTTTCTGAAGCAGATCTCGTCAAGTTTGAATATGAATAGTCAAGACCTATCTATTCTCTACTATTCCTAAAATTTGCAACTTCCCAGCTTCCTGTCCCGTTAAATGGGACCTCTCGAAAATATTTTTATTAGCCTTTTTTCTGGCTGAACTCGCAGACTTATATGGAAGCATATGCCGATCAAAACCTCGGAATTACGTCGCGTCGTAATTGGAATTACGTCGCGTCGTAATTGGAATTACGTCGCGTCGTAATTGGAATTACGTCGCGTCGTAATTGGAATTACGTCGCGTCGTAATTGGAATTACGTCGCGTCGTAATTGGAATTACGTCGCGTCGTAATTGGAATTACGTCGCGTCGTAATTATATTTACTACGCGACCCAAATATTTACCGGCATATGCTTCCATACAGACTTGAAGTTGAATTTGAAGTGTAAGTAACATGCTGACATGTGAGGCATGTTTCGGGGACTTTTTCTAAAAGCATTTATTTTCCGAAGAAACAGTGACAAATTCAAAGAGGATTGATTGGATTTTATTCTCACCAAAGTTTGGGAGCAATTTGAAAAAATATTATCTTGTCAAGATGTCAGTGTCAGTCGCCAAGCCTTAGCCTAAAGTGACCTTCGCTGTCTCTTATACTTTAAGTTAGTCTTACGCTAAAGTCTAACAACCGCTACCATTTTCTTACTAACCTACAACGATGAAAAAACAGTAGGCCTACTAGGGATTGTTTTTCGGACCTACAATCTTGGACAAAACTCGTTGAAACACTTTGTACAAATATGTGATGTTTTTTATGAAGCTACTTTGCTGTTGTAATTCATTCCACATTTATAAATCAGAAATGCTGGAATTGTTTTCTCTGTTGCTTCTTCAATCTCTACTCTGTCAATTGTAATTAATATTTTAGAAATATAAGGACATTTTAATCATTTTATTGCACCGCCAGTGTGCCCCTCCCCTACCTCACTATACTAATTGTCCTCCCCTCCCCCTCCCCATTCAATGTTAACCGTTGTTTCTGTTTTTCCTGGAAATGATATTAAGAAAGAAAGAAATTCAACATTGAAAAAGGGGGAGGGTTAGGGGGTAACAGCTCTCTTTGACATGAATTTTGACTTGTATAATACACCTTTTTACCATGCGTTGTGACAAACTTTTTTCCCCTTGAAATGTCAATTTTGCGAGAGCTTCCGGGGGCTTTGCCCCCCTGGACCCCTACCGGCCCTTCGCTCCTGGATCCGACCAGGGCCCTAAGCAGACCCCTGGACCCCGCGCCGACAAGTCACACCTTTGGTGTATCCTCAACTACATCACTAAATATCGTGTCGGTTCAATTCAGTCCCCACCCCCTCCCCGCCCATATGAAAACCCTGGCTACGCTACTGAGTACCAGCATTGTTGAGGAGTGAACTGCGATGGATTGGCGTCGTGTCCAGGGGGAGTCATGTGCTCTCATCCACTCATGCCAAGTAAACCGGTAATAAGCACCGGCCTGATTTAACTTAGCTTAATATATTTTTATCTCTTGATGGACAATTGGAACAAAAAGCCGGAAATGAAAATACATTTTGCTAGTGCTGTATCATCGCAGCCCTGCACTGCATTTCAAATTAGATAACTTAAAGTTATGATGCTCTAATCGCTTTGAAATTCACTCTAGCAAAAGAATTAAACACTTGATCTACGTTGCTCTTTAATTTGAAAGCTATATAACGTCTGATTTTGGGGTTATGCAGAAAATGGAGAAAACAGCTGGGAAAACATAAACGCACAAGATTAGTATACAATGATACTTCCTCTGCCACTGAACGTCGGGAGATAAATAACACACACAAGATGTCACGTTTTAACCAGTTGCGTAGCTGGAGGAGGCAGGGGGAATATGGGGTGGGCACTCCCTCCCAGTTACATATTCTTTTCCCCGGCCCCCAATTCCTAGTGATTTATATTAAAAATGATGATTCTTATATAGGAGAAGGAAGTTGTTCTTCATTGGGGTGATAAAGATATGCTACAACACTAGTTCAATTATATAAAAAAAAATGACTTAGATGGGGGGCACCATGTGTAGGTCACTGCAACATTGAGGAAACGTTTCCCTGTGCCCCCCTCTCACCCGGTTCCTACGCCTATGGATAGGAAACGTAATTTGTTAACCCCAGGACCTGAGGACGCATACCTTGTATTACAACATTTGAATTTGGTTCTAAACCGGCAAAGTTATTAGCCTCATTTAAAATAATGATCATATTTCAATTCATTTTCTTTTTTCGGTCATAACATAGTGCAGTGCTGCATTCCACAGTGCAATCGACTTGAGAGTAGGGTAAGAGGCGTGTATGCGGGGGGAAGGGGGGGGGAAGGGGGTGGGAAGGAACACTAAGTTCACCTTTTCACCTTCCCAGTTGGATTTTTTTCTTGCAAGTTGGAAGGAAAAATTGGTAAATGATTGAAATAGAATTTAAGAAATCAGTAAAATTGAAAGAAAACTTGGTAATATTATTAGACATTTTGGTGAAATTAAAATTTCGCAACACCTTCCGAAAACTGAAGGAAATTTCCTGCAAAGTGAACAAATATTCCCGAAAACTAGAAAATTAAATATCCCAAAAATTAAACGAGATTCAAATTTTGATGGGTGACCCTTCCTACACCTCTGGTGTACCCACAAATTAATATATAATTTTTTTTGGTTGAACATTTCTACCTTTATAGCATAACAACCATCGATCATTACCAATTGACAATAGATTACAACCATCAATCATAACCATAGATTACAACCATCAATCATGACCCGATGACAGTGATGAGTGATGACCGTCGTGACCATCGATTACAACCTTCGATTATGACAATAGATCACAAGTATCGATCATGTCCATAGATCACAACCATCGATTATGACCTGATGACAGTGATGAGTGCTGACCATCGATCACAACCATCGATCATGACCTGATGACAGTGATGGGTGATGACCACCATGATCATCGATCACAGCCATCGATCATGATCATCGATCACAGTTATCGGATATCAGCATCGATCACAAACATCGGATATGACCATCGATCACAACCATCGATCATAACCTGATGATAGTGATGGGTGATGACCATCGTGACCATCGATCACAGCCATCGATCATGATTATCGATCACAAATGATCAGATAAATGTTTCAAAGAAATGTTATAAAAACATTTTGACGCTCTTTTCGCGACTCCACATTTTGATATTTTTATAACGTTTTCATAAAACATTAATATAACGTTTCGTTTGCTGGGTATTGCATACAAATTTATTTCGACTTGAGACTTTATCTAAGTTCATATAACTTAAAAAGATGAACTTCAGTTGCCACTTATACCACTGCTAACTTACATACCCTTCGTACAGACATCCAACATGTCCAATGTCACACCCGTTGAGACTAATATCTATGCCGAATTTCTGGGATTTTTGCAGACGGGAAATTCCCTCTTTCGTACAGACATCCAACATGTCCAATGTCACACCCGTTGAGACTAATATCTATGCCGAATTTCTGGGATTTTTGCAGACGGGAAATTCCCTCTTTCTTTCCAATTTTGAATGTCCGGTTTATCTAATGTCTTGAATGTTAATTCGTTGATAATGTAGCACTATGGAATTTGTGCTCACTATTCTGCACTTCAAGCTTATTCTTTACAAAATTTTCTGTAAATAAAAGATAATTCCCGAAAATGAAAGAAAAATCGAAGAAAAAATGCTCGAAATTAAAGGAACTTAAAACAAAATTTCCGAAAATCGGAGAAAATTGCCCAAAAATGAAGAATATTAGAAGAAATACCAGAAATTCGAAGAAAAGTTCTTAATGGCGGAAGGGGGAGGGGGGGAGTGGGGGAAAGTGATTATGTCGAGGTGCAATGAACAGATGGGCGTATTGTCCGAACTGTGTCAATCAAGCAGCGCTATTTTGATACAATTTTAGAAAATATCTTTTCTTAGGCCATAAACATTTTTTTCCATGCACTACGTGCCTTAAAAAGATCAGAAATATGTGTTACCACAATGCACGCCGTGGAATAAGTAACCCAGATGTCTCCAAATTCCATAAAATTTGTTTTGGCAATTCACACCTGCTTAAGAGTTGCAGAAATCAGCTTTTTCTTTTTTTAACAACTGAAATATTTCTCGATCCGGGATTACCAGAAAAAGGCAACCAAGCAAATAGTGTAACAATTAGGTGACTCTTCCTTGACCTATGTGTTCAGAGCTACGTCATCAATTCACAATAGTCACAAACCTACCGATGACCTTTGAGCGCTACTTTCAGCTGAAACCCAGCATGGTTATTTACCAAACGCAACTAACGAGGATTTTGTACAAAGGTGAATAACCAGGCAGTTGCACTGTAAATGTTCAACTTAAAGGAAGCTCTTTGCTTAAAGGGGCTGAAAATGTTCAAATGGCTGCCCAAAGGATGCCAATTAGGGTCATTTATCCATTCCCTTTTCCAGCCTCCCCTGACTGCCTGAGTGATCCGGGCTCCTCCTCCATCTCCCTGTATTGTTTTTAACATGCATACTCCTGTACAGGTCTAATACACAACATGTAGGCCTACACATGTTTGAGATTCCGAATGGAACAGCGGCGCCGGGTTTTTTTTTAAACGGGGTGGGGGAGGGGAGGGGGCGGCGGAACCTCGAAATATTTTCAGTTTTAATCATATTTCATATTTATATTTTTGTTGTCATTTTGTTGAAAAGTAATTAAGGTTTTCTTGAACAAATGGTGGAACCAAATCTGGAATCGGTGAAAAGTGTATACGGGAAACTTCCCTTCTTCTTTGCCAAATATAGCATGTTCGGTTTTCGAGGTATGGACTTTTGGATATGTTTTGGAATAAAGGCTATGATTCACAAAATCTTTGTGTAATGCGGCTCAGTTTTCAAAGAATAAACACAAATGACGTCACAACGAACTTCCGTATTTCTTCTTATTGTAACTTGCCATTGGTTTATTTGCTTTTAATGTTTAACGTCGCACACAAAATTACATTGGATACTCAGATCGGGTTTATTTAAGGGTTATGTCGCGAGGAACTTGGACAGTCATTTTCTCAAACAGTCAAAGATTGTCCGACTATAAAGTTGTAGAATTATTCTAGCCGTTTCTTTGACGAAGATTCATATTCATTTCGTTTACGGATATAATTGATTATCGTGTTTAACAGGATAGACGGAGTATTACCACAGGTAAGCAGGTAAGGAAATACCAAACAAGTCATTTTTAGTTTCCTTAACCTATTTTGCACGAGTCTATGAATTTGTTTGTCCGTTAACCTATACACCAGTACATGGGATGGCAAACTTTGTTTTCATAATTAAATTTGGTGGCTTTTCGGCAAAGGCGTATATCAGTATATGAAGCTTTGGGTGGGGGAGGGTGGCATAGGGGATGGGTTGGTTGAACCTTCCCGGTTCATGCTTTCTATATTCGATTGGGATATAAAATTAGGGAATAGTTCATACCATAGGAACCGGGGGCCTGGAGGAACGTGCATGCCACTTTTCTGAAAAATGACAAAAGTGCCTCTTTTGAAAATGAAAAGTGCCCCACAATTACTGTCACAGGTGCAAGAACTGGCTGATTGTGCGCACACTTTTTACAAAAATATTACAAAAGTGCGCCTCTGAAAATGAAGAGCCCCTTAATTACTGACCCAATAGTAGGAAACTGGCGACTTTTGTCAATCCCATTGGAAAAGTGCCCCTTTCTAAAAATTAAGTGCCCCTTTTGATTTACTTTGCTGTTTGGGCTCAGGCTTATTCTATCTACAGATTGGGATGGGGAGGGGGGGAACATATGCATATGACTTGCGAAGTACCACTAAGAGGCCGTTCCACCTCCCCCACTTTTCGAAAGCTTCCTACGCCCTGGTTCATACAAATTTTAATAGCTCGGATAAATTGAAGAAAATTTGCTCAAACGGTAAAGATCACAACGGGATTTCTAAATGACCAATAACCAGATCATACACTGTACTCGAATTTTTCGCTTGCAACCGGAAAATTTGGGTTTCCTTCCCCCTCCTGCCAGAAATGACCCTTCCTACGCCCATTCCCTCCGTTGAATCTCATTATTGTTTGTATATTGTATTACTGTATTGTAAATACCAGTAATATTATGATAATTAATTCATTCTTTTTTGTCTGCAGAAAACATGAATGTGCGTCGAGTGTGCATTATCGGGGCCGGTGTGTCCGGTCTAGCGGCGATCAAGAGTTGCTTGGAAGAGGGACTCGAGCCCGTGTGTTTCGAAAAAAGCGAAGAACTTGGTAAGACAACGAAAATATGTTTGAGTTGACATACATTGTTTTCCTTTTGTCTCCATGTTTATTATTCATTTATTCATTCTTTTTTTAAACAAGATTATCCATTGATAACATGACTGTTATTGCACGGGACCGGTGGTATAGAACTGCAGAACATTAGCTTAGCCTAATTCTAAATCAATACAAATAATCAGAAAATAATAATTCAAGGAATAAGTTATTATATCGGCAGATCCGGGAAGTGCCATTTAAAAACTGATTGGTGGTGCTAGTAGCAGTGATGCAGTGACGCAATAATCAGTCAGGGAAATTCCTGGACTTTTGATGTAATAAGAAAATACACCAAAACTTGGAGCTTCGTATTCATCAAGATCCATGGATGCCGCGATTCTAACTTGTGATAACATTATTTTACTAAGAAGAGTACGGTAGCATCTGTGTAATGTAACGTATGATGCATGTACACGACATAAGCGATGACTAAACCAACACAGAATCATGTGCCAAGAGGATTGTTTAAAAGGTCAACGACCTGTCAACGGAAGTCTTTTGGTATTCATCGCGAAGTCCAAGGTGAAATTGAAAAGTCCGCGGTCAAATCTAAGGAATATTCATTTGATATTGGATTTTCCTTTCAAAAATACCCTCCGCGTTCTCATTAAAAATCCCCATTAACTTAACATTATCACTATAGTTAAAATGGCGGCCTCCATGGAAATTAATGAGTACGAAGCTCCAAATTTTAGTGTATTTATTATAACACCAAAAGTCCAGGATTTTCCCCCACTGATAATAGGGTGGGAAAGGTCGCCACTCCAGTGGTGTAAGGCCGGCCGGGTGGTTATGGGCCCCGAGCCAGAGATTACATTACGTAAAATGTTGAAAATTAGCCGGATTTCCAGTTAGCTTAAGAGTTCAAATAATTCTACGTAGAACCAGGGCTGGATAGGGTCCGAAGGCACCATATGTGCGTGGGCGCCTTCATTAAATTTTGTCGTCATGATTGCATTACATCACTATTTTCATGGCAAGTTGTCACAGTGCGGCAGTGATGTATCCAGCCTTGGATACCACTGAGCTAGGAGGTACCAAAAATTGTATGACTTGTACTACTAGTGACTAAGCTGTCGAAGAAACTGACAAAAGTGAATGACTAAAGCCAATTTGATTAAATGTACGATTTTCAACCAATTTTTGACGACTTAAACTAATACATATTGCCGAGTTTGAACAAACTTTACGCCATGCAAGCACTATCTGCGATCTTTAACTGCGAATTCTGAAATAATTCATAGTGGGAACTTTTTCAACAAAATTTAGACAAAATTTAAACAAATCCCAGCATTTTCAATCACTTTCGCGCCATTTCTGATAACTTTGGGTGATTTCTATAACCAAATGTTGGCGTTTTAATGCAAATTTGGGGGATTTCTAACCAAATTTTAGTCATTTTCAATCACCTTTCAAACTTTGGGCAACTTATAAAACTTTAATCAACAAATTTGGGCAATATTTTCCCAAAATTAAGCAATTTTTAACCAAATTTAACCGATTTATTTAAACCGAAATGCAAGTTGTTACTGAAACATGTCTGCATGTAGAAACGTATCCTACTTAAATATTTCACCATACAAAGCTTACCTACGGAATTCCCGGCGCCAGGGAGAGGGGCCCACAGAAGTATAGTCAGGGGGTTTGGCGTCGGACACCCCCCTTAGACATAAAAAGTGCTAGATGTAAAAAGAAGGTCAGAAAGAAAAGGTTTTAAGTTTAATATTTCTGTAATATGAAGGTCCATGGTAAAAGTTGCAGGAGGCTTTTCCATTTTTTTGAGATTTTTCAACAAAATCTTATTCTTCTTTTCTTTCGCTTTTCAAAATTACTCGTGTATTCTTCTCTTACAAAAGGTTTATTATTCTTAAAACGCAGACTACCTCCCCCTCTCCTTTCTTCCCCGTTGTCGAAATCCTGGCTGTGCAACTGGGAGAAAGTTGCCCCCATTAAATAACTGCTGGTTAGTGGATATTTCCACGTTTACACCCCTTTGATCTTCATCTGTAGAATGGTTCTTGGTCCCTGGATCCACATATACTCATGTCACAGTTGATCGTTTCACTAAATTGAGGGGCCCCATCTAATCTTTCACACCAGGCCCCCCAGGTAAGTCATTACCCCACTGATCCACCCCAGTGGCTCCGAGCAAATATTGAGATTTGGGAGGCGACGAGCAATGTAACTGCGATAGGTTTGTTACGGGCCCGAACGCTAAATTCCCCATGTGCAAGAACAAACCTACAGAAAGCAAGTAATGAAGTCAGGAGAAGATGGTCATTCATACGCCACACACTACGAAGAGGGAATGGTGACAACTGTAGGACAACAGTGACGTGGGAACCAGAAGGAAGGAGGAAAGAGGGCGACCACAAACAACGTGGATAAGAGCAGTTATCAAAGAAAGACAAATGGCAGGATGGACATCTTGGAATGCTGCAAGTTAGCGACAGAAAGGAATGGACGGAGAGTGTCAAGGCCTTACGTGCCTCATGGCACGAAGTGGACAGATAGTAGCAGCACAGAACTCTCAAGTCTGCAAATTGTCCCACTGTCAGACTGTCTAGGCCTATATACAATGAAGTTGTTCTCGTGGATCAATGACTGAATGACAAATTACGGAATCATTTGCATTGCATAATTGAAAGACTCATTCGCAGTATGTCTTTGTCCCGTAGTGGTCATTAAAGCATGTAGGGAACCATCGCTGCAGCTCCCTGTAAAGCAAGACAGGGAATTTATGTGACTTTTTACCACTGAGTCAGTTTGAAAAAGTATACTTGTTTAAGATTTGTAAGTTTCATTGTTTGTTATTTCTGTTGCAATGAATGAATGAATAAGGCTAACACTTGTAACAGTTTAACGATTATGAGAACGCAACCAGGGCCGCCGAGAGCCTGGGAATCGCTGGTTCGGGAAGCAAACAGCAAGTCCGGGCTCCCATATCCGAAAATTTTAAGAGCAAAAAATAGAAAGAACTTCATTGCCTATTTTACACCGCTTCTGAACTCGCGCCCTTTTGGCCTATCAAAAGTGTTGGAGTGGGGGTGGTGGTGGGGGAAGGGAGTGGCGGTAAGGTGGGTGTGGTGGTTGGGGTGGTGGGGGAGGGTCAAAATCACAAAATCACGTTCAGATGCAATATTTCACCATGTAAAAGATATAAATTCAGACAAGAAGTAAATTTCCTCTCGCCCCTTGTAATTCCGCCTACTGAATTTCACGCTATGACGAAATTTGTAAATTTCCTAACGTTTTTCTCACCTTTCGAAGGTGGAGTTTGGCTCGCTTGTAAACCAGGAGGAGAAAAGGGAGCCCTCTATAATGGACTCGTGACCAACTCCAGTCGAGAAATGATGAGCTTCAGTGATTTTCCTTTTCCAGAAGACACACCCCCATACATACCAGGGCCTGACGTCATCAAGTATTACAAGGTATAAATAGTAATGAATATCTATATGGTTATACCCACACTACCAAGAATCATACATGTAACCAGGCCATATTTTTGCAAGTCAAGTCAAATCACAAGTCACTTGTTGGCAACTCAAGTCCAGTCACAAGTCATTTGTTCGCAGGTCAAGACAAGTCCAAAAATGTGACTTCGTCAGACTCGAGTCCACGTCAGTGACTAGTGTCTTCTCCCTATCCAATTTCACAATCGTTAATATTTCATCATCAAGACTTGACTGGAGAAAATAAAGTAACAGCCACAATCGGAGCTGGCGCCCCCACCCTCACTTCTCACCAAGATTAATTTTCCAATTCGTTTAACTTGGTGGACGTGGGTGGGAGTAGATCCCCATAGCGACGCCATGAGTAGGGTGGATGGACTCGTCACCCCCTCTCTCTTCTTGTCAAGACATATTTACAAATTGTCCGAAACTAAGGTCTTCCCAATGGTCCTCCCCAGTTCGTGGTATACCTGTCGCCGTCGCTGGTCATCATAAGGTTGCTCAATATGTAAACAAGGGGAACATAATTTTCATTTGTACCAACCATTTCCACCCTGCTTAGAAATACGCCGAACACTTCGATCTTGAAAAATGCATCAACTTCCGGACGACAATCCTACGAATAGAACAAGCAGACAACTACACGGCGACTGGGAGATGGAAAGTTAAGTATTGCCAAGATGGTGGACATGAAAAGGAGGAAATATTTGACGCAGTCATGCTTTGCACGGGAATGTTTAGTGACGCTGTGATGCCAAGCTATCCTGGTCAAGAGAAATTTCAAGGAACCATGATTCACAGTAAAGACTATCGACGTTCGGATGAGTTTGCCAACAAAACCGTCCTTGTTATCGGTAAATATATGTGTTTGTTTCTGTCACAGTTTATGTATTTGGTGACATGCAGGGATAGGCATAACCCCAAAAATTTGAACGACAAGGGAAAAGCCATTTGAGAGGGGTAATATATTATGAAATATAAAAATTTATTCACTTTGTGACTGGCTCAACTATAGAATATCCCGCACTTATATATATGTACATGCCTTTAAGCGTTCATGGTGGCGCAGTCACAGTGGTATATCGTTCTTAAATTATGACGGCGACGGCAGCTCCACTTGACAGACAGGATACACAAATATTTTGACGGCGACGGCTTCTCCAGCTTCCACCTGTATCCATTTAAACACTAGGGTTAAAGAACCTGGCGGTCGCAAAGTATCTTTCTTAATTCTCAAGAATATTCCAACCAATTTTCGTCCATGTGATGGTACTGGAAACCTTTATACGAATGTTCAAATTAATCCTGATTATTTCTCATGAATACTGTTTGACAGTAGAAATTATTCGACGAGACGAGAATGAAAAGTTATACCTGTGTATATTTCAGATTTCCTTTTGACTTAGCAAAGTTACTCTTTAACTGACGTCAAATACACCTGTAGTTCCGAGTTATAACTAATCAAAGTTTGAATTTTTGTTATGTAAAAGATGTGACGTTATGAAAGAGAGGACAGCTCAAATCTCTAATGTAATTCCTCAAATTTAAATCCTAAATTTAAGTCACTGAAAACACCAGAATGTATTTTCCTTCTAAATATTAATCGGGATATGATGGAGATTCAAAACCTTTTCCTCATCTTCAACCTCTCCCATGCATTGAAGTAAGACTGGTGAAGGATCGAAAACAAATGATTTAATATAAGGAAATTCATTGGTTTTCCGTATCGATGTCACAAAATTTTAATAAAATTTGCATAATTTAGTCTAAGGCATCAAAATTCAAAATGCAGTAAAATGGTCAACTGGTCAATTTGTAACCGATTTTGATTATAGAAAAAAATGTTTTGGATATCTTCATGGGTTATAGCCTAAATGAAGATCAACATGTTTCTAATTGGTTTCTGCCGGACAGTCATGTAATGCTTAATAAATCTTTTAATCTATTTATTTTCATATATATATATATATATATATATATATATATATATATATATATATATATATATATATATATATATATATATATATATATATATATATATATATATATATATATATATATATATATATATATATATATATATATATATATATATATATATATATATATATATATATATATATATATATATATATATATATATATATATATATATATATATATATATATATATATATATATATATATATATATATATATATATATATATATATATATATATATATATATATATATATATATATATATATATATATATATATATATATATATATATATGTATATATATTACATATTCGGAACAAAGCAATTTTCAAAATGTTCAAAGCAATTCATCATTATTTCTGAATGATAATGAATTCAAAATGGCGCACATCAGTATAAAACTTGTTTATTTTTCCTTCTGTGTAGGTGGATCGCACTCTGCCGGTGATATCGCGGTTGAAACAAGCAGAACAGCCAAACAGGTCAGTTACATGCTTTTGAACATTGGATAGAAGGGTCGCCATTCAGCCACCTGGCCGATAAGAGGGGTAGGGGGTTAGGGTCCGGTATAGGCTTTTTTTTTATATTGAAGATATACAATGACCAATGGCGATCCTTGACGGATATGATTGAAGGGCGGATGCGGCGGCAGGAACAACGAATTGGGCGGGAAAATGTGAAAGGATACCGTAAAGACAATCAAGGAATTTATAGAGAAATGTTTAAGAATACTTAAATGGTGGAAAGTATTATTTTTTGACTGTTTGCTGCAAAGACTTGTCATGAAGTTTCCAATCAAACTTCCCCAGGGATAGACATTGAATGTTTTTGCCAAGTCTCTCGTGATCTCTTCTGTAATAGTTAATTACTGGGTAAAGGTGGTTAGGTGGACAGTTAAACAGCAATAGGTAAAAGTTTTTGTGTATTCTAATATATCAACTATTAGTACCCCTTTTTCCCTTATGAACATTGGAACCAAACTCATTTTAGAAACCATTCATGTTGTTATGTTTAAGGTATACATGAGCATGCGAAGTGGAGCTTGGGTCGTGCAGCGCAGCGGTCCCGGAGGTTGGCCCGGTGATTTGATACTGAACAGACGCATCAACTTTATGATTCCCGAAGCCATCCGCAGAAAATTTATCGCCAAACACCTCGAATCCAAAATCAATTACAGCAACTTAGGACTTCGTCATGAGAGGAAGTTATTTAATGCAGTAACAATGATCAACGATGAACTTCCCACGCGAATTTTAATCGGAAAAGTCAAAACTAAGACTGGGATTGATCATTTCGAGGAGAGCGCCGTTGTTTTCACGGACGGCACCAGGGTAGAGGATATCGATGCTGTCGTGTGCGCTACGGGATATAATTTGAAGACATCCATTGTAGACAACAACATACTACATGGTAAGTTTTTTTTCTTCAATTTTCGGAGAATTTCCTTCCTCTTTTGAAAAATTTGCTGTCATTTTGGGAAAATTTTCTTTATTTTTGCGAAATTTCCTTCAATTTTGAGAAATTTTCTTTGATTTTCCTGAAACTTGCTTTAAATTTCGGGATATTTCCTTCATTTTTGGGAAATTTTCTTCAATTTTTTGGAAGTTTTCTTCAATTTCTGGAAGCTTGCTTTATTTTCATGAATTTTCTGGAAATTTTCTTTCAATTTTGTGAAATTTTGTTTTCATTTTTCGGGAAATTTCCTTCTTCTACGGGAAATTTTATTCAATTTTCATTGTTTTCTTGAATTTGGGGGATTATGTTGATTTTTGAGAAATTTCCTTTAATTTTCCTTCGTTTTCGTGAAACTTGCTTTAAGGCTCGGGAAATTTCCTTCATTTTCTGGAAATTCTGAATTTTTAGAAGTTTTCTTCAATTTTCAGCAAATTTCCTTCCATTTTGAGAAATTTTCTTTGATTTTCCTGAAACTTGCTTTAAATTTCGGGATATTTTTCCTTCATTTTTGGGAAATTTTCTTCAATTTTTTGGAAGTTTTCTTCAATTTCTGGAAGCTTGCTTTATTTTCATGAATTTTCTGGAAATTTTCTTTCAATTTTGTGAAATTTTGTTTTCATTTTTCGGGAAATTTCCTTCTTCTACGGGAAATTTTATTCAATTTTCATTGTTTTCTTGAATTTGGGGGATTATGTTGATTTTTGAGAAATTTCCTTTAATTTTCCTTCGTTTTCGTGAAACTTGCTTTAAGGCTCGGGAAATTTCCTTCATTTTCTGGAAATTCTGAATTTTTAGAAGTTTTCTTCAATTTTCAGCAAATTTCCTTCCATTTTTTTTTAAATTTGCTTCAAGTTCATGAAATTTTCTTCAATCTTTGTAAAATTTTCTTCAATTTTTGTAAAATTTTCTTCAATTTTCCGGAAATTTCCTTCATTTCTGGAAAATGTCTTCATTTTTTTGGCAGTTTTTTTCAATTTCTGGTACCTTGCTTCATTTTTATGACACCCCCAACCCCCTCCCCTTCCCCCTCCCTTTCTTACCCTTTACAAATAGTATTTGGACATAAGAGACCCTATATTTTTGGCACAGCACATTTACTTGCATTGGATTCACAGTGACAGTTGGTGCTCATGGATCTTGTTTTAAAATGCAGACTCGATGGGCTGTTGAGACGAAAAATTCCCCCCCTCCCCACCCCCATATCAGATATCTTCCTACGCCGGATACCCATCTTAGTCGGAAAGAATACCTCCCCAACTTCCATATGTGAGGTATATGTATATGTGCCGCCCGAGCAGGTGCCTTTTTTGTACCATTTTTGTAGTGCAGGTGTTTTTTTTAGTAAAAGATAAATAACAATTGTTCTAAAAAAAAAAATTTAGTAGAAAAATTAGGTTTAAAAAATAAAAGTTTTACTGTATTAATTTTGTACTGCTGGTCCATTTTTACAAATTGACTTTCTTCATACTGCGGGTATCAAAATTGTATAATTTCATATTGCACTTACCAAAAAATATGTCATACTACGGGTATAATTTTCAATTGGTTGGCTGCACACCCCTACCACTTTTAGTTTGAATATTCATCTCCATGCTTAACTTCGCCTATTACCGTTGGAATAAATCCTACGAACTGTAAAAATTAAAATGTTAAAATTAGAATATAAAAATAATATAGAATATAGACCCAGATCGTTAGATTCCAAACCAGGGTGTCGCGTGCTAAGCTACATTAGTTGGTATTTCTCCTTTGGGAACCATGTGACGGTAACATTAGCAGATTAGTCTCCTAACCTTTTTTCAAGCGTGAAATATATCTTCCTATGAACAAGTTCAATCGTTTTCAAACTACAAGCATATGTATGAAGCTTCATAAGTTCTTTCGTTTAAACCTTATTGTTATATGGTGTTTATAAATAAGAGAAGTGTAGAAAACTTAAAAGCAACACTAGTCATGTAATGCGGAAGGGGAAATTTGAGCGTAGACGGTGAGGACGCGATTTTAAATATCGCTGCCTTCCGCACTCGAGTAATATCCTATACAAAATTCTGATATCTTTGTTTTCATTATAGAAAACATCGCGGAACGGGAACTTTACATGTATGTATGGCCGCCGAGACTTCAGCACAGCACATTTGCTTGCATTGGATTCACAGTGGCAGTGGGTGCTCATGGACCTTGTTTTGAAATGCAGACCCGATGGGCTGCACGTGTATTTAAAGGCTTGAACTCCCTGCCGTCTGAGGACGAGATGATGACGTCAGTGAGCACAATGAGGAGGGAGATGTACGAAAGATATGGCAAGCATACTGTATTGGTACGTATGTCATCTCAACAAAACAAAATCATCGTTTTCTTTTATTTGTAATAGTCAATAGAGTTTACCCCTAAGAGAACGGATGATGAAAGAACATGATTTTTTAAAGAAGAAAACGTTGATTTTGCCTAGGAGGCAGGGACGCCTGCAAGTGAAAAGGGCAGGGGCGAAAGGGGCACTTTCTTTCTATGACGTAAATATAGTACGCATGGTGATAAACAATTGTAAGAAACGTCTCAAGTAAAAAAAAAAAAAAAACACTTCCCAGGAAGAGCGCTTTTTGCCCCTTGCAAGAGAGGACACTTTTTTTCCCATTTTGGTGAAAGGCAGGTGGGGATTAAAACGTCCATGCTTTGAAGACAGCGCTTCTCATTGAGGGTCAATCAGCAACCCTGATTATGTTGACGAGCATAATCAATGTGTTGTCAAACAGTTTATTTTGTTTTCTTCAGCTGCAGTTTCATGCTCAACTGGGGTTTGATTGATATGTAATTGGCTTTCGAGTAATTTAAATACGATAAAGAAATATGATCGATTATTAAAACCGTCTCATTTTCATTTAGATCGTCTTATTTGAGACTATTGGCCAAAAGTAAGCAACTGTGTTATCCATCGAATTATATTATCTCAATCATTTTAACATGCATTTTTTTCCCTTTTTTTCTTCAGATTCCTCCGATCCCATATGAAGATAAAATTGCCAAACAAATCGGAGTCCATCCAAACTTCAGTGACTTCATCCTCACCGACCCAAAGCTAGCGTTTCAGACAGTATTTGGACCAGCGGCACCGTCAAGCTACCGTCTCATTGGGCCTCACAAATGGTCTGGAGCACGTGATCAAGTAATGAACATCTGGGAGACGAACGCCAACGTAACAAAAACACGTGACGATCCCGCGCGCAAGTCATCATATTCCGTGCAGGTTCAGCTTTTTCTGGCCATGCTTCTGTTCGCATTCATGTTTATGTTTATTAGCATTTGAGAATGATTAAAGAATAATAAGGCTTCATCACATGAACATTTGTCGAACAACGATTATGATAAAGTTGATAACGTATGGTTACTTACGCGCGTGTGCTAAACAAGTCTCCTCATTCTTCCACTAACAATGGTCAACATTGTGAATGAATCACTGGGCAGGAAGAGATGGAATGATTAGAATAGTTAGGTGTGTGTGTAATGGGACGCTGGGGTGTCAAATAAATTATGCCATAGACAGATAGAGGTTATAATGAGATTTGGGGTGGGATCATTCTGGCTGTGGGAGGGATCATTCTGGCTGTGGGAGGGATCATTCTGGCTGTGGGAGGGATCATTCTGGCTGTGGAGGGATCATTCTGGCTGTGGAGGGATCATTCTGGCTGCAAGAGGGATCATTCTGGCTGTGGGAGGGATCATTCTGGCTGTGGGAGGGATCATTCTGGCTGTGGGAGGGATCATTCTGGCTGTGGGAGGGATCATTCTGGCTGTGGGAGGGATCATTCTGGCTATGGGAGGGATCATTCTGGCTGTGGAAAAGATCATTCTGGTTGTGGGAGGGATCATTCTGGCTGTGTAGGGACCATTCTGGCTGTGGGAGGGATCATTCTGGCTGTAACCTCTTTTTTCCGCTATATACATTGTTTTTACTATTGTCGACACTATTTGCATCACTGTTTGAAATATCACGAACTGAAAAATCTAGCAATGATTTACGTTTTTGAGTTGGAGGGAAGATTATATTTGCCTTTTTAATGTTATCGAAATATTGTTTTAAATTGTACTAAAAGGTAAGGACCAAAAAGTAGGGCGCAATTGTCTAAGAGACTTTAAGAGCTACCTCTCTACCACCAATATTTAAATCATGTAGTTATCCAAGTTTAATAAACAATAACATTTTATCCCTTGAGAAGGAAAACAGGTCAAATAAAATTTGGAGAAAAATAAAATGATCACTTAAGTGTGATTCATTTGAAAAACTACTAAAGAAGAGGTGTAGTGAAATACGAACCTCACATATAGATGACGAAAATCATCTTCCTCTGTACCTGTGTTTAAACATGTTAAAAGGGAAGAACAAGTAGTTAAAAGAAATCGCTTTTACTCACCATGTCTGCTGAGAGCTCAAACAGGCCGCTACTTTAACAATGTACGCACCCTTCAAAATTTTGTGGTGAATTTATGTGTCACCCGGACATTTTTGATTACGTGTAATCAATTTGATACGTAATTATTTACATTGTTTGGGTATACTATAATATCAAAAGTTAATTTTGTAATACATTAGACAATAGACTCTTTTTTCATTTGGAGGGGGAGGGGGGTGGAGGAAAATAGACTCTTTTTTTCTTTTGGAGGGGGATTTTGGTGGGGGATTTTTTTTTTTTGGAAAGTGTGGTATTTCAACTCTAGGAGCCCTGTTTGCCGTCTGTGTATATATATAGATATATATGAATATGTGAAGAAAAAAAGTTTAACGTATGCTTAAAATATTTTATTAAAATATGAAACTTATCATGTAAATTATTACACTTTCTGTAAATTATGTAAAATGTAAATAAACTCCCATGGTGTGCCATGAGAGATTACACTATTTATATATATATATATATATATATATATATATATATATATATATATATATATATATATATATATATATATATATATATATATATATATATATATATATATATATATGTATATGTATATATATATATATATATATATATATATATATATATATATATATATATATATATATATATATATATATATATATATATATATATATATATATATATATATATATATATATATATATATATATATATATACCATGTATATCACCATGATATATATATATCATATATATATATATTATGTATATCATGTATATTATATATTATGTATGCTATGCTATGTTATTTATGCTTTAAATACATAAATTCTATCTGATCTCATCAAAAAAATTACCTTCGTTTTTAGTGTTTTTTAACACGAAATTGAAGCAAATTTCAAGCAAAAACTGCAATTTAAACGGAACACAATTCAAAGATAAGAAGGGCTCTTTTCTTATTCCTACTTCAAATATGCAAACACACCCTTTAATGTAAACTGTAAACCGCCTGAGAATAACACACTACTGGAAAGCATACTCGGTATACACTCTCAGAAGCTTAAACGACAGCATGACCGGAAAGTTTAAAAATGGACGTTTTTAGTTCGAACAAATAGCGATAAGACTATTCGGAAATTATGACAAGCAGAAAAGTCGTAGCTGCAATTAGCTGGCAAATATCGCCCGTTTTAATTTACATAAAAATGCTACAATCCCCGACAAATGTAAATGACGCAAAACCAGGGCCTTCCTCAATATTGACATTTTTTTGGCAGCCAACATCAAAAAAAGGCGGGGTGGGGGTGGGAAGGGGGGTGGGTGGCATGCGCTTTAAAGTTATGTGAATGAGACACGAATTGAATAAGACGTGATTCGCAAGTGTTTTGTGTCATTTATTTTATCGAAGTTTGTAGTCTTTTTTCCGCCACTTCGACAAATTGGGTCCAAATTTGATGACCCAGCGTGACAACAAAACTCGGATGCGGGTGTTTTTGATCTCGTAAAGTAATAATGAAAATAGGTATTTCTTATTTAGCGCTTTCTACAATGCGTATTTCAGGGCGTATTTAAAGCACTTTGGTTCTAAAGCAACAAACAAGCCTGTACCATTACCCTGCCTACTCGAATCTCTTACGCTGAGCACCAAGCAAGCATGTCTCATTTTTAAAGTCTTTGATATGACCTATCGGGAATCAAACACACGACCTACCGGTTGATAAGCGCATACTCTAGCCATGCAGTGGGTTTTATGTTATTAATGTTCCAATTTGGAATCATTTAATAATCATTGATCCTAACCCCCAGTCCTTACCCTCCATAACTCAAGTTGATGGAACAACCGACTCCCTATACTTTCCTCGCTTTTCTAACAGTTTCTTGAATATAATCCAAATATTTAAAGGAGCTGGCGATCAAAAATTAAGGGCGTACTTTTTTTGAGTCTTGATAATATTCGAAAACACTTTCGTGCACGTAACGTGATGGAACTGAGAAGTGAGAACATTTGATATGAATATTCAAGTTAATAATAATGATTTTTTACGAATACTATAAGTAATTTTTCAACAATAAATATCAAAAATTAGACTTGTCTTATTTCAAAAGAGCTTCTTTAAATAATTTTTCACCTTGTGCACATTTTACCTATCAACCGTATCTATTTTTGAGTTTAAACCAATTTTTCACCATATTTTTCTAGCTGAAAATCATACGCATTTCTCTTCAATTGAATATGAAAAACAAGCTTAAAATAACAAAAGCTACAAATAGGGTCTTCATCCAAGAACCGTCAAAAACGTTCATTAAGGCGCTTTCACTTTTCTCTACAATTCTACCTTTTGTCGGGAATATTGTATTGTCCCAAGCGTTCATTATGGCCTCTCGTGCACCGGCCCACTGGTTGGGTCCCTCAAGACGATACGAAAACGGAAGGCACGGGCCAAACATACACTTGTAGGCCAGAGTGGGGTCCGTGATGAGATACTTCGGAATGTTTGGCTTGCAGCCAATCATTGCAGAGATTCGTTCTTGGAAAGGCACCGGCGGAAACTGAAAATGATAGATAGGAACGGAACATTAGGAGAGAGCGGGGAGAATTGGGACGGGGGATCAACTAGGATACTCTTCATAAAAATAAAAGTCATGTGATTGATCAGGTGGTTACTAAGTCCCGTGTAGTCCACCCCTTTACTCTACTACTGGACCCAAACACACGTAGTTCCAAGATCAGGAACGATAAAAAAAATCCAATTCTATTTTTTTGCACAAAATTGTTTTCATTATTTGTTCACAACAATTTCTCTAAAATCTTAAGCATGAAAGGGATAATTCCTATTTTTAATCTATATATATATATATATATATATATATATATATATATATATATATATATATATATATATATATATATATATATATATATATATATATATATATATATATATATATATATATATATATATATATATATATATATAGAGAGAGAGAGAGAGAGAGAGAGAGAGAGAGAGAGAGATATATATATGTATATATATATATATATATATATATATATATATATATATATATATATATATATATATATATATATATATATATATATATATATATATATATATATATATATATATATATATATATATATTTTATATATATATTATATATATATATATATATATATATATATATATATATATTTCCTTAACGAAATAAGATTTTTGAATGTATTCCTTAACATTCTGTTTCCTTTGAAGTCCTCTTTCGTATAACTTTATAAGACGGACTTGGGCCCTGACTCTAACTGCTTGAGGTAATCCTTTAAGGTTTTTTGTGGACCCTGTTCGAATATTGCTCTTGGGTCTGCAATATCACAAGAAATATGCAATTGCAAGTGTGTGTGTGTTGGGGTGGTGTTGCCTTCGTGGACTCCAAATCCAAATCCCGCCTATGTGTGCTAGAGAGATATCCCATTATTCTAGGAACCATTCATACAAAAAAAAATGTCAATTCAGGCTGAGTAATACTGAAACTTACAAATATTTTCGGTTTGCCAAATCTCTCAAGTTGATGGTGCTTGGTGTTCTGAATGTCTCTGAGCATGACGTCTTTCGTTGGCAGCTTGCAAACGCCCTTGAAAACACTTGTGACCAAGCGCGCTTGAAGCTCCATGGCTGGAGCATGCGAACCAATAGTTTCGAAGAAACCTACACACGCAAAGGTAGGGTGCTTCATGCGTGGTGGAAACATATAGAGGTATAGCTCCAGATCCTTCACGCCATCTGAAAAAGAACCAGTAATTGACATAAAGCCATACCCCGTAAGCAATAATATGAAAGGACCAATTTCTACATTAGTTGAAAGAGTTTTAAGTTTAAACTGATCACCTTTTGATTTTTGAAAATAGCCATTAAAATTGGATAGGTATTTTATTGATCAGTTCATGCGAAATGTACGACTGAGCGAACAGCTCAAAATCTGTGTGTAATTCTGTCAATTTCTTTTCAAAACTAGTCACTAAAAATGATAGGAAAATATTTTTCTGTTAGAATTTCATTCGGGGCCCAACAAAGACTCGGACAACTTTTGGCCAGAATTTGCTACACCACTTCATACACAAAGCGAAGATTTTATAAAACAAAAGAAAGAGGTCGCACTGTAATTCATCAACAAATTTTCATGAAATATGCAAATTAATGCTTGGGATTTTAAAAATGCTTAAAAAAGGTCAATGTTTTAAAAAAATTGATGAAATTGTCAGCTGCTATGATGGTTTTTAAGAGAATTAAAAACAATTTTGCAAATCTTGCCTCTACACATCCACATACTTTCCGGGGTCGTATTTCATATGAACATGTACGTTACTATGTATCTTCACATGCCTTATTGTTCCCCAACATATACTGTCTACCAACTGTGGTGTAGCGCTTATCATACATGTATACAGACCACGAGACCCTGGGTTCAAGCCAGGGTTGTGTAGACACACCAGTGCACCACAACTGCTTATCAAAGGCCGTGGACATTGACTTGGTTGTTGATATTATGTCTGTCCGTACGTCGTACCTGTGTTCTCGTCCGGGTCGTATTAAGCGTTTCGTGATAGCATTGTTACTATCATAACCGATTACGCAGGCGACGACCCCGTCATTGTAATTGTGTGTTCACTCGTCGTCGTCGCAACATCTACGACATTGCTACTCGCAGCGCCCTTATTCAATATTTCTTAAGTAGTGTGTGTACTCGTTGTGTCACGTTTGAAGCATTCCTGAAATAAACCCTGTACGTCAGTACGTACAACGCATGTAGGTATAATTGTACATTGCATGTAAGGAGTGTGGGGGCAGTGATGCGTGAATTTTCGGTGGCCTTGAGATGTTCGATTTTCCAACATGTGGGAAATCAGAACATCGCTGATCTTAGAGCGCGAATCTTCCATGTTGAAAAAAACAAATGAAAGAGGATGACGCTCAACATTGGGGTAGTTGGGTGGAGATGTGGGTAGTTGGGTGGAGGTGTGGGTAGTTGGGTGGAGGTGTGGGTAGTTGGGTGGAGGTGTGGGTAGTTGGGTGGAGGTGTGGGTAGTTGGGTGGAGGTGTGGGCAGTTGGGT
Source organism: Chiridota heheva (assembly GCA_020152595.1). Lineage (NCBI taxonomy): Eukaryota > Metazoa > Echinodermata > Holothuroidea > Apodida > Chiridotidae > Chiridota > Chiridota heheva. The sequence goes on from JAIGNY010003250.1 coordinate 587,851, forward strand.
GGAGGTGTGGGTACTTGGGTGGAGGTGTGGGTAGTTGGATGGAGGTGTGGGTACTTGGGTGGAGGTGTGGGTAGTTTGGTGGAGGTGTGGGTAGTTGGATGGAGGTGTGGGTAGTTGGGTGGAGGTGTGGGTAGTTTGGTGGAGGTGTGGGTAGTTGGGTGGAGGTGTGGGTGGAGGTGTGGGTAGTTGGGTGGAGATCTAGATCTTTTCGATCTCTACCCGCATAACTTCGCCCTGGCTGCTTCACTTGGGGGCATCTAATACTACACAATTCAATTTTTGATTGGTATAAATATTCACATACTGACAAACCAATCAAAAACCGCTGCAGAAATGACGTCACTATAGTGTGTACCAAAATAAAATAAGCGGCGACCTACGTGTCAAACAATTTCCTTCATATGAGATTCCATCTTTGAATTCTAGTATCATAAACTTAGAGATGTCAGTCCTTTTAGAACACTAAACATTGAAACACCCTGATGATAATGACCGATAATAATAATCGTACCTGACAAAATAGAATTGTCAACAAACGGAACTCTAAATTTGTACCCGGTGGCAAACACGATAGCATCAATCTTAGCCTTAGTTCCATCCACGAAAACCGCTGTCCTCTGCGTCAAGTGGTCCAGACCTGCTTTTGCTTTGAGTTTTCCGCACACGATGCGCGAAGCAATATCGTCGTTAACCATCACCTCAGAATGAAATAGTTTCTTGGTGGACCGGAGACCGTACAAGTCTAGATTCAGCTGGCTTGCTATGTTCCTCTCAACCAGCCACCTTTTGAGCCATTCTGGAACAAATCCTTGGACTCGACGGTTAGCCAACATATCCCTTGGTAGACCGTTTGGGCCATTTCGTGGCAATATCCATGTACCGTGTCGCATGCTTAAGTAAACCTATAAGGAATTGAAGTCATAATTGCAAAAAATGTAATAAGAAATATGATAAATTGTATCAATATTTTCAACATTTTTCTGTTGTCAAGCTATGAAATTTTGGATGCTTTGGTATTTGAAATAAATCTACAGATTAAATGGGAAATAGGTTCGGGCATACCACTCTCGTTGCCATGGTTGCAGTGATCTTTTCTTAAAATAAGATGCTGAAAATAACTAATAGCAGTAAACAGTAGATTTCCTAGCTTGTGTAAGTCTCAACCTGTTGTTTGCATTGTTATTCCTTTGCGTCCACAACACAAACCTTTAATGAAATTCGGGATACTTAGATAAAGAAAAGAATAAAAACCAACCTGATTTGCATGACGACTGCAATCAACTGCAACATCGCCGGCCGAGTGCGAGCCCCCTAAACACAGATATATGAATAAAGTCACTTAATATGTCTTCGATATTATAGTCATTAGAGAAGCAGGGACATATCCAAGGACGCCTGCACTACGGGGCGATCGCTCCCCTGCCCTTCACCTCACGGGGCAACGGTGGCTAGAAGTGCACTCCATTTCACAAAGCAAGATGGGGGCAAGAGTGCTATTTTTAGATTATTTTTTTAACGTTATTTTCCGCCCCTGTCAAAAATCTATTTATGCCATGAATAATGACAAGTTCTCGACATAAAAAATTGTCTCTTCAATATTGTCTCTCCACCTTCAGGTGCATGCACCCAATTTTTTATCATCATGTTAGGACTCTTGTGGGGTCATAAAAAGTACCCTTTTTTTTAGTTTCGCCCCTTGCTTTTTCGTGTGCAGGAAGCGTACCCAGACTACAGAAGGGTGGGAGGGCGAGTTACTTTCGTCATAAGTAGGGTCTCTTTTTTGCTTTGTAAAAACGGTACCGACAAGGGGGTCCGGTCCTATCGAATACCCCTAGATCCACCTATATTTATATGACAATTTTCATCATCATCTTAGATTAAAAGGAAACTGAAAGAAACGACTTCTGAAGATGAAATTTTAAAATCCAATCACACAGAGAAAAGTTGTCAAACTTAAAACAAATTTCTAGCATACATAGTTAAAGAAAAAGATGACGTGATATGACAAACTGAATATATTTGGCACATACTGACGCTCTGAATAGCGCCTAACCAATCGTTTGGCAACCTGCTTAGGGAGAAGGTATACCTCCTGCTTATCATTTCTTAAACTTTAACATTATTACATGAATGAGAGAGTTTAAAGAAATTCTGATGTTTCCCCGATTCTAAATTGGAATCGTACTAATGAGCTTTAGTTTTTTTATGAGTAAATCAACTTACCAACTACTAGAACATTTTTGCCAGCGAATTTCTTTCCGTCACGATATTCAGCGCTGTGAAGAATCTCCCCTTCAAATTGTTTGGCTCCTGGATACTGCGGTACATTGCTTTCAGGAAACAGTCCGGTACAAACAATAACCGCGTCGTAGATTTCTGCCCTTTCTTCGCCGTTACACCGGCTACGAACGACCCATCTCCCAGTCTGATCGTAGTCGTCCGCCTTCTTTACGCTCAATACTTCAGTGTTGAAACGAATGTGGCGTGGAAGATCAAAATGTTTGGCATAATCTTTGTAGTATGTTATGACATCTTTACCGGGAATGTAAGGAGCGGTTTCTCGGGAAAATGGAAAATCGCTAAAATTCATCATCACTTTACTGGAATTAGTAATAAGACAGTTGTAAAGTTGGCCCTCTGTGTGCCCTTCGAGGGGCGTGTCTCGGTACACCCAAACACCTCCTGATTTGGAAGAAAATGAGTTTCAATTGATTTTCATGATGTGGCGAACCATTTCAAGGAATAGAGTCATGATGGTAAATGATTTGTATGTTTAAAATAGAAAGAGGGTAACCAGGATTTTGATAACGTCACTTGTATAAAAAACAGTTTTGCGGGGACGGACATTTTCCCAGTGGCTACATTATTGGAAAAGTTGCAAAATTATATATATATATATATATATATATATATATATATATATATATATATATATATATATATATATATATATATATATATATATATATATATATATATATATATATATATATATATATATATATATATATATATATATATATATATATATATATATATATATATATATATATATATATATATATATATATATATATATATATATATATATATATATATATATATATATATATATATATATATATATATATATATATATATATATATATATATATATATATATATATATATATATATATATATATATATATATATATATATATATATATATATATATATATATATATATATATATATATATATATATATATATATATATATATATATATATATACATATATATATATATATATATATATAGAGAGAGAGAGAGAGAGAGAGATATATATATATATATATATATATATATATATATATATATATATATATATATATATATATATATATATATATATATATATATATATATATATATATATATATATATATATATATATATATATATATATATATTGTTTTTTTTTGTTTTGTTTTGTTTTTGGTACCAATATCGATTATGAGGTTATGGAGTTCTAGTTCATTTGATTATAAAATGGTAGACCTGAGCCGGAGAGATAGAGCAATAATATGATGTGGGAGGGAGTAAACTGACTTTCGATGATAAGCGTACAAAAAATAAAACATTGTGGCTGAACAAGGAACCTCCACAAAATTTCGGGTACGGACGACCCCCATACCCTCCTTCACCCTCCCCTCCATTGCCACGTCATTGCAAGTATCAATATTTAGTTTTATTTCTCACCAAGTTGTTCAGAGCGCTCTAAGCACACGGGGTCAAGACCGTCTTCCAAGCATGTTTTCACCGACACAAGTCCGCTCACCCCTGCCCCTACTATGCATACTTTCCTCACCGTCATGCTTTACTGCAAAGAAGCAGATTGTTCATGTTGTTACAAAGATAAAAGAATTAGAAATCCAAAGATGTTCTTAATCTGTTAATTTCGTTATAAAAATCTAAAAAAATCAGATTCTTTTAAGACTACAAAAGTGTATGTTTCTGCGCACTTGTAACTAATTAAAGGTGGACCTTCCGGTTGGGAGGTAAAATTGGGAAATTATTAACATAAAATTGAAAAATGGGTTAAATTGAAAGCAAATTATTGGAAAGTTTGGTATGATTTGGCAACATTTCCCGAAAATGGACAAAAAAGTCCCGAAAATGGACAAAAAAGTCCCGAAAATTGCAGATTTCCTTTTTCGCAACAACATTTGACGGAATCTTGATATACCAGTGCAATTTGTCCACTTGTAACCGGGAACCCCCTCCTTCCCTACCTGAGGTGACCCTTCTCACGCCCTTATAACAAGTTCTTTCAATTTACCAATTTTTTTTAAATTTCATTTTAATAATTCCTCACGTTTAGGCCTAATCTTTCAACCTAAGTTCTAAGTTTTCTCTCTGGCTTCCTTGAGATCCTTATCTAAGGTACGTTTTATTGCCAGCCATCGTGCTATTCAATTTAACTTCGTTCATTTCAATGGAGTCGCCAGTTTGCGAAATTTGGGGATCAATTTGTCTTATTATAATTCAAACTTAGACGTTTACTATTTCGCAACAAATGATATAGGAGCTAGCGTACACGCTAAAACATTCGCAAATGCTCTAGTTGATTGTTGATTTTAACGTTTGTCATCCTTCACAAATTTCCCTAAAAACTAATTGTATAAGCACCGAGCAAAGGCAAAGAAATATAGTCTAGCCACAAAAATAAGTAGAATACTACTTTATAAAGAAAATTGAAATGCTTCAAAATGTAGAACAGCAATATCCAAAGGGGTCTCTTGTGAGTCACCCCCCGACTAGGAGCTACCAGCTACAAACACACAAGCTGGAATACCAAATGGAAACACTGGATGCGAAAACATAAAGACTCCTAGCTGGAAAAACAAATCCAATTACAAAATACGAAACAAAACGGTCACAAAGCAAGTAAACGAATGTAAGACCAAGAACCAAGCCCCAAAACGAAATAAAAGGGCAACTGATGAGTCCAAATAAACCCTACAAGATAAATAAGCTAATTATCTAATGAATGTATACATACACGCACGCACACACACACACCCATACACACACACACACACAGACAGACACACACACTCACACACATACACATATAAGTAAACATATATAGACACACATATACATTTATAGGTTGCGAAAATTGGGCATCAATTTTTCTTAATATAATTCAAACTTATAGCCGTTCATTATTCCGCCGTTCACTATTTCGCAACAAAGTATATACGGCTAGAATTCAATTAAGGGGCAGGCTTCGGAACTACCCATGGCTACGCCATTGGTTCATTTGTCAGTTACAAGGATCAAAATGTTTCAAATAAATTATAAAATATTAAAATATATACTTACAGATTTAAAGATAATATACTTTGAAGAAGCGAGGCTGTCTAACGTAGATGGATGCAACTCAATCAGATGTAAAGCCACGAACAATGAAAGTCATCCAGCTGTCACCTATTATAAGCTGGTAGGTTCCATGTTTAAAGATACCAGCAAGCATATCCATGTTGCATGAACCTGAGTATACAAGAGTGTTTGTCTTTTTATAATGATTAATTGACCCGCCTTTCCGTTTATCCTCAAAGTAAACTTTGAGGATGAAGTTGACGGTATAGGGGGGTTTCTAAAATATTTTCCGGGAATTCCCTAATATAAATGAGAAAAGTACAAATGGACAGAAGGAAAAGAAATTGAGGAGTAGAATGATTTGTCCCACACAAGAAGGCCCCTGATTGAATGGTGTGAAAATGCCTTCTTGGTATTAGTGAAGGGCGACGACTATGGGAACACGAAGCAGTTCACCCCGACCAACTCCACGCTCTGCATTATCCAAGATGTGAGTCATAAATTCAAGAAAATTTTAAGGCAAAAATAAATTCATAAAAAGCTTAGTACTTTATTTTTGTTTATTTAAAAGTGTATTTAAATTTTTACTATTTAAATTATTTTTTTTGAACTTTCTTCAGGTGGTACATTATAAATATCCTTACTAGATTCAGTTTTACTACTTTTCTGACATATCCCATGGTTTTAAGCCTTATAATCGCAGGACAAAATATGATAGAATACATAACGACTTTGAGGAATCTGAGGCTATGACATCACAACTAGTCTGATTTCAGTCGTTTCTACACAAATGATACGGTAATCAAACTTTAAACTTCGATATCTCCTTAACGGAATAAGATTTTTGAAAGGTTTCTACACTATTTTGTTTCTTTTGAAGTCCTTGTTCATATAAGATAGATTTGGTTGACCACTGAAATTACCTTTTAATCAGATTGAAGTTCTTTTCTTTCTGAGATCACGTACGTATATACATTTAAAAAAAGCTACATATTAACCAGGTATGGAATCCATTTTTTTTTTTAAATCATTGAAAACGTACAACGTAGAGGAAGAAAGGAAATTCTTGGATTAAGAGACCTATATTATGAAGAAAAAGAGATTAAGAAAATTGGATTTATCTACTCTCAGTTATCGACGGGTCCGTGGGGATATCATTGAAACTTATTTGATACTATCTGGCAGGTATGATGAGGAAGTATCTCATTTCTACCTCTAATACAAGACTCTCATTCGTGAGCACAGTTATAAACTCTTCAAGAGAGGACAAAGCTTAAATATCAGAAAGAAGAATTTTGCTTTTCGGGTGGTGGATTTATGGAACAATTTATGATGTTATTGAATTACCAAGTACTAAGGCCTTCGAAAGAAGGCTGGATAAATCTTGGAACAATCAGCCAATGAAGTACAGTGATACTGAAAACATCAAATCATCCAGACATCATCTTGTTGCAGAATAAGATGATTCAGAAGAAGAGCTGGTACAAGAGGAACAGAGGTGCCTTCTGCCAGAAAAGGATCTGTAATAATCTGTAAGAATATCGATAAAATATAATCTAATCAATGATTGGAGGAATTAAATAGAGCATTCAAGAGCAATGTCTATAGGGGGGCCAGAAGAGCAATGTATGAAGAATTTATGTCACAAACTAATGCTCTTCAATTTCATAAAGATTATATTCAAACTTAAAGGATTAGTTTAGAGGTCAATCAAGTTTGTCTATATAAAAGATGACTTTAAAATGAAACAAAATAGTAAAAAAGCATTCAAAAATCTGATTTCATTTTAGATGATATTTAATTTTAAAGTTTAGTATCATTTGTGTAGAAACGACTGAAGTCAGACTAGATGTGATGTCATAGCCGCAGATTCCCCAAAGTTTTGATGTATTCTATCATCCTCACCTCACCTAGTCTCTTCGTCCTGCCCCATAAGGCTGCAGTGTACTCTCTCTCTACTGGACTCTGTTATTGGCAACTTGTTTGGCTTCTGTCCACGAGCTCCATACCATCACTTTCCTCTCCTTCTCGACTGTCCTTCTCCAGGTCGTTCTAGGACGAACAATAAGGACGACCAACTTTCCTTCTCCCCTATGGTTTCCACGTCATAGCTGTCACACAGTGATTAATAGTGCCCATGCGCATCACATGACCAATCCACCTCCACCTTCTTTTTACTTCAGTGCTGATTTTGTCATGTTTATTGATTCTCAGTAATTCATCGTTAGATACAAATGTCCATCTAATCTTCAAAATTTTCCTGTAGCATTTGAGCATAAATGTATCTAGCTTTTTATTATCTGCTACATTAACTCTCCATATCTCGCAACCATACAAGGGTACAGACTTAACGGGACAATTAAACAGTCATACTTTTATGAGCTCTGTCTTATCCTTATTAATTCTTAGCCCAGTTCGTGCAGCATACTGATTGAGCCTGGTCACTTTGGTTCGCATGTATTGATACGTAGATGAAAGTAGAGCGATATCGTCAGCAAAATATAAGTCCTCAAGGGTTGACACGAACTTCCATCTAATTCCATTCCTGTTATCACTGCGTTTTCCTCATTACCCAGTCTACCACCATCAGAAAAAAGGAACCCTGACATTACATCACCTTGCTTTACACCACTTTTGCAGTTTTGACTTGAAACTATTCAGATTCCTCACTGTATGATAGTATTCTATCATAGTCAATATTTGTCCTGCAATTTTGTGGTTTAAAAACTATGGGATATGTCAAAAAAAGTAGCAAAATTGAAACTTGGAAGGGTACTTATAATGTACCAACTAAAGAAAGTTCGAGGAAAAATAATTCAAATAGTGAAAAATTAAATAAACTTTCTTAAAATACATTAACAATTTTTGCTAAGAATGTGAGGATGAAGACGCCAACTTTTCATAGTAGACTTAATACACCAATCATTTCTACACAGATAAGACAGATATTTTTCTTTCTTTCTTCAAAGCCCTCTTTCAAATACGATGAACATGCTTGATAACTCAGTGATCTCGGGACAATGATTCGTGCGTATCGTCAATCGTTAATTGTAACGACAACATATGGGTGACAGAACATTTTCTTTATAAATGATTAGTAGAGCGGGGCGTATACCATATACCTTCCTTGAATATGCTTCCTTTATTTATATAACGATATTATAATACCAGGAGAAATAAGCTCATAAGGAAGTGTAAGTTATTACTATTATTCTAACACAAACGATGAATGAATTATAAAATATACCATCACTGTATTACTTAGTTACTTCAGAACAGAAGTTCCGTATGTATTTATTTAATTATGAATAGTACGTGTAAATAATTATGTGCTATACAAGTCTTTATAACAAAATGTAGACCTATCACAAAACCATTCAAATTGTACATAACGGTAAAAGTGTGCATTATAACGTTCCTATAGGTCACAGTCACCTAACCTCCTCATGGGCGGATGGTGGGTGAGAGGGAGGGGGGGGCTAAGGTGGCTAGCCATCCCCCTTTTCCGGTTCAAAAATAATAATGATTAGGCAATAGTTTCATACGCTTCCTCGCATACAATGGTTGAAATACGTTTATACATAGACTTAAAATATATATATATGCTATTGCTTTAGTGCTGCAAGTATATGCGCGTGTCATTAAGTACGTACATACGGCTTGTTAATCACGGCAGATCGCAGGGCTAGCTAAACGTAAACTTAAGCTAAGTATAGGCCGAACTTGGTTTTATATTAAATCATGGACGATCCTTCCATGTTCTGAACAACAGACTTTGGATAGATTTCTTTTTTTGGAATCAGAAGGATGTAGGACATCCTCACCTTTCACGCAGAGACTTACATCCACGATTATAGATAGGAGCTTAGTCTTTCAATAATTATTAAAAAACCTACACCTTGGCCACCATGGCCGTCAACCAAGGGGGTATACATCCCACACTTTTTGACAAATTAAAAGAGTAAAATGTTTTTGAACATTAAGCATGTTTTGAGTCATTTTGCGACCAATTTAAACCCTGAATTATTCAATATTCCAGGAGTTTCCGGGGGCTTCGCCCCCTGGACCCCCGCCGGGGCTTTGCCCTGGACCCCACCAGGGGCCCTGAACTCTACGTCGAACCTCTCGCGCTTCTCGCTCCGTTTATCTTCGTTAATTGCCACCCCCCTTTTACAAATCCTAGATCTGCCACTGCAAGTTGCTCACGGTCACTTGTCTGTTTGAGGGGCAAGAATATAGGTGATGTGAACAAGGGCGGATTGGGAGGCGGAAATATTTCGGACCAGATTTACCAACGACACACCAGTGGCGGATCGAGAAAGGGTTCTGTGGGTTAGAACCCCTTCCCTCCGACGAAAAAAATCCAACATTTTTCATTTCTCCAATAATAACCATGGACTCCCTCTTTGCAAATTTTCGGGAAATTTCATGCAAATTTCTTTCAATTTTCGGAGAGGTTTCTTTATTTTGGGTATTTTCTTCAATTTTCTGAAAATTTCTTTAAATGTTTGAGAATTTATTTTGATTTTCGACCAATTTTCTTAAATTTTTTAGGAATTTCCTTCAATGTTAGAGAAATTTCTTTCAATTTTGTGTAATTTCCTTAGTCTGTTATTCTCGTGCAATTGTCTTAGTTTGTTATTCTCATTTTGGGGTCATTTTTCGTTGATTTTTTGTTAATAACTTGAATTTTTGGGAAATTTCATTCAACAGTTCAATGTTTGGGAAATTACTTTCAATATTTAAGAAATTTTTTCAGTCTCGTGTAATTTTCTTTAATTTTTGGAAAATTAATTTTTGAGAAATTTCTTTCAATTTTTGTGATATCCCTTTAAAATGTTTGGAAAATTACCTAAATTCTCGTGCAATTTTCGGAAAATTTCTTTCATTTTAGGGTAATTTCTATCTATTTTCAGTAAATTTCCTGAAAACTCAAGAAGTTTTTGTCCCCTAAGCAGCTGAGAGGTAACCCGTTGTCCTACATCCTCGCCAAGACAAATTTTGGCAATTGCCCATCAGGCGAAAAGGCTGAAACTTTGAAGGCCTATTTGAAAATATTATTGCGTTCATTCCTAAAATTAATATAGATAACATCTGACAGTCTGACTGTAGTATATACTATAGCCACTACATGGCTGCTATACACAGTCAAAAAACGAGTATTGCCTTGCAAGTAGTGCCCACTGAGAGAGGTGTTTATCTCACTAATATTAACAAGACTATGGTACGCATGCGCGTCTCTATCTGCAGATCTGAAGGTTGTGTGTTTTGAGTTACAGATTTTTGTTCCAAACTTGAAGATTTTTGTTCCCAAATGAAAAAAAAAATTCTCCAAAATTGACAATTTTGAGGGCAAAATTGAAGATTCGAGGACTAAAATAAAAGTTGTATGTTCCAGAATTGAGGACTTGTAGTGAAAACTGGAAAAATAATGTATGCCCTGAGCCGATAATTAACGATAATTCAATCGATACGATTAAAAAATGTCAACATCTGATTTAAAGTTCATTTGACATTTTTTCTACTTTTTTTGCAAATGCCAGTTTGCTACGGCAGTTTTTAATAGCCCAATAGTCACGCCACTGGTAATGACCATGAATTATTTCCCTCTGTGGGCCCTGCTAACATGGCTAAGGCCTTCTTATACGAATTTTCTATTGCCCTGGGTTAGGCCTCATCGAATATATCATTTAACCCATTGCACATTGTATTTCAGAATCTCCGTTATACCTTTCGGTCATCTGCTCATTGAAAAGAAAATATATCCAAAAAATCCAATTCTCTGTATTTTATAAGATTTAGCAAATGGCTTTGGTTATGCACTTAAGCAGGGTCGTTCAAAGACTGAACTGCTGAAAGAGGTCATTTTGAAAACGGTAATTTGTAGCAAATCACTTTTTTGCGGTGTTTTCGTCCCCGTACCCTCGTATAGGGCAATCTTCTTATGATATTGCTGTTACCAGGTTACGGTATACAGTTTAACAAAGTAAATCAGAAAAGATTGTGAGAACAGCCTCTTTTCAATTTCCTTCTTTTTTTGTATTTACGCCTTAGTCTGTTTAAGTTACATCAGATAAAGTGCACAAAGTTAGAAACGCAACGTAATCCACAATTCTTTTAGATTTTACACAGTGATAATTACATCATAAATAATAGATAAGAACAAAAATACTATACATACAGAATCAGATTGTCAAACAAGATAAAAATAATTTAGACAAAAATAAACCTTGTGAAAGTATAGGTCATTGAAGAGGCGAAATCGTCACATTCCACACACTCCAACATGTCCAAGGAATGTGTCCTCGTTTAGATTTGTTAGAACTCGATTTAAATTGTTTAATTGGTTGAAACTTCAACCAATTGCTGTACGATTCATTGGTCCTTCTTTTACGGTACATATTAATTAAAACTCCGTACTTGACTAACGCTCGATATAGCCCAGTCGGTATAGGCGATGGATTTCGGTTTTGTTTTGAAAATTTCCCTAAATTTTAACCAATCTTTCTTCAAATCTTTGCATGTTATCCTTGATCAGGTGACGTCGTGTGGATTCTACTGGGGATAACACTTGCATTCCAGCAATCCAGGATGATATCTCGGGCACCTTCCCAAGTATGGGGACCGACAAGACGGTGGTATGCAGGAACTACCGGGCTGCACAGCACATGAAATGCCAGCTTTGGATCCTTCAAAAAGAGTGTTGATAGATTGGGCATACATCCAATTTGTTGAGCGATCATATGTTTATATGGAATTGTATTAATCTGTGAAATAAAAAAATAAAAATCTCAAAAATGTACATTCTTTTAATCTGTTTATGCTTTTGAAATTATGTGGGTCTCCTCTAAAAAAGCGTTCAAGCTTACATAATTGGTTACATAAGCTTACATAATTGGTAAAACTTATAACAAATTAAGATCTGTAACTCAGCAAACAACATTGAGTAACAAACCAGTTCGAATAATATTTGCAACATTTCACCAAAAATTAAAATGCAACATTCAAATAATGTCCAGACTTGATCAAATGTGTGGAGAGATAGTGGTGTATTCAGCTTTCGGTGCCAGGGGCAAACGGTAATTACGGGAAATGGGCTGTACCCAACATGGCCGCGGAGCCACACACACTTTTTCGTAAATCATAAGGAGGATGACCTGCAAATTTCATTTTTGTTCCAACAAACGTATAAATATGTATGTCTCTTAGCTCGGTCTAAAATGTATAGGAAATTTTGGTAAACTTTGGCAACATTTTCCGAAAACGCAGGGAATGTCACGAAAATTAAAAACAAATCCGAAAAATTGAAATAAATACCCGAAAATGAAGAAAATTTCATTTGTAGTACTCCCATGATTGAAAGCAAATTTCTAGAAAAGAAGGAAATTTCCGGGAAAAAAAAAACTTCCCATAAATGTAAAAAAACTTCCCATAAATGAAAGAGATTTCACGAAAATTGAAGAAAACTTCTCGAAAATGAAGGAAATTTCATGTGTAGAGTAGTTCGTTGATATAAGCCAATTTTCACGAAAAGGAAAGAAATTTCCCAAAAACTGAAAAACAACTCACGAAAATTGAAAAAATTTCCGAAAATGAAGAAAATTTAATGTGTAGTATTTCCTTGATTTGAGTAAATATCACAAAAAAGAAGGAAATTTCCCGAAAATTGAAGAAAAAAAATCTCGAAAATTGAAAAGATTTCCGAAAATGTAGAAATCATCATGTGTAGTATTTTATTAATCAATTCCCTGACTTTGTATTTCCATCTTTCAGATCAGTCGTTTCAAACGCGCGTGCCACTACCCCATACCCCCCCCCCTCCTCTTCTCACTTTAAATACTGCTTCGCGGCCCATGCCCAAAAATAAAATTAAATTATTGCAAATTTGGTAAAACATATTGCAAATTTTGTTTAAAATACAGGAAACTTTGGTAAAAATATTGCAAATTTCCGAAAATCGAATAAAATTTCCGAAAATGACTCAACGAAAATTTCCTGAAAATTAAAAAATGTTGGCTGAAACAATTTTTAAAAATGAAGGAAATTGAAGTTTTAGTTTCCCAAAGATCGAAGAAAATTGTCTGAAATATTTTCCAATTAAATTCATCACCAAATTATTTAGGCGATATTAACCTTATAAATGCATTATTAGTTTAATTTCCAAATATGTATACTGATAAATTCCACTATTTACATTTCACTTATGGGGTGGGGGAGCAAGTTTCCCCTGACCCCCTACTGAATATGCCACTGTGGAAAGATTAAGTCCTTTTTGCAGGTTCTGACCCCCCCCCCCCTTTACTCCAGATTTCTTTAAAAAGGCGATGAGCCTTATAGTGGGGCGGATATGTAACAATTTTTACTTAAAGTGTGCACTTCTGGATAGAAGCATGAAAATTTGCACAAAGGGGTTTTTGAGTATGCTGATTTCAAAAATTGCGGGAACCACGATGTCACTTTAACGTTTCCCGCCTAAAAGTTGAAATTTCAAAATGGCCGCCATAAACACGTTTTTGCCCATAAATCAGATGTTAGTTCCCCGATTAACATGATCTTGGTGTCTATACCTATGTTCTTGAGGTCAAGAAATCCAATAAAACATATGCGAAACATCATAAGATACATCTTTCCCCCAAAAAAATTCAAAATTCAAAATGGCCGCCACAAGAAAGCTTTTTGACCATAAAACGGATCTAAGTGCCCAAAAAGCCATAATCTTGGTCTCTAGACATATGTTTTTGAGGTCAATGTACCCAATAAAACCCACGTAAACTATCATAACATCTTCCCACGAAAAACCTAGAATTCAAAATGGCCGTCGCAAATCCATTGTTGGCCATAAAATGGCTATCCAGCCATCATTTATTGGTATCTATACCTGTTTTATGCCAAGACCCCCAATAGAATACATGAAATATCATGACGTACATTATATTGTGAATAGTAAAACAGATACAATCAAAATGCCCTCACAAAACAAGTTTTTGACCAAGAAACCTGCCCCAATCACCGTGATCTTACTATCTATACCAAGTCGGTAGAATACATATGAAATATTATGGTGAAAAGTTGAAAACAATTCCATATAATAGCATTTATTTGTCAGATCAAAGTATATCACAATTGAGCATGGTATACCTTTTTCAGGTAAAGCAAACAAGTAGTGTGTCATACATTATGTTAAAAATGATTACATGATCGCTGTCAGTATCTCATATGTTCAGATTTGCTTTATTCTCTGCTACACTGTCCGGAACAGAAGCACAACTGTGTACACTTGAGATTTGCGCAGACACACTTGCATCTTTTGTACAAGACTTTTTGCATCCACATTTCAGCAGTTCCTGACAAGCTTTGGCTGCCTCTGGAAGAGTGGTCCAGCATGGAGTCCATGGGGAATCACCTCTTACTCTCTCCCAGCCCCATAAATCTGGCGATGGAACTTCAGGGTCTCCTATAAGTGACTGTCCCCAGATGTGCCCTGCCTGATAAACAGCCCTTTTCACATGCTGTTCCAGGGCATGTAACGTTGGAGGAATGTTTTCCATCTTACGGTTTTGAGTGAACAAGTGCTTCCTGGCTTCATCCACATGGTTGAGTAATGATGTTCGCTAATACAAGAGAACAACATATCTCTCTATTTGCTCCAAGTCGCTAGGGGAAACCTGGCATGGAGCATGG
Organism: Chiridota heheva; assembly: GCA_020152595.1. Taxonomy (NCBI): domain Eukaryota; kingdom Metazoa; phylum Echinodermata; class Holothuroidea; order Apodida; family Chiridotidae; genus Chiridota; species Chiridota heheva. The sequence continues at coordinate 602,900 of JAIGNY010003250.1, forward strand.
GATAACCGAGCAAAAATTGGTTTGAGATGAGGCATACTGCACCATACAGCCCAAGCGGTTCTCTTTCCAATTCCATGAAAGGCAGAGACAGTATCACATCCTGATATTGCGTGCAAGAATAGTAAACCCCATGATGCGTCACTGCCTAATTCCGTTGCAATTAGGTGGCATGGGATGTAACGTAGTCTACCACCATGACCAAATGCTATCCATATTTCAAAGTCCTGTAAAACGCTGGACACTGCAAGCGCAATAACCACCACATCAGTATCTGTTGCGTGTATCATCAGCTTGGTAAATCCATGATGGAACGCATGGGAAGCATGAAAAAGAAGCCGTGTGTGTGCTTCTTCGTGAGTGCAGGACAAGCTTGAAAGGTCAGTCATGGGAGATGATACAACATTCTGGCCATGTGTGGAGATCACTTGCCTTTCTGGGGGAGGTTGAAACTCTTGTATTGCATTGGCTTGAAGTCGGAACAGGCTGTCTTTGTTTGCATCACAGCGAAGGAAGTTCTTCCAGTTAACAGGAATATTGGTGTTGTTGTCCACCCGGAGATGATTACCAGATCCACGGCTCTGTCGTGTTTGTGTCTTTAGGCTGTCCTCCCTGTATACATCCCAGACAACATCTTCACGAACAACGTCTTGTAACAGGTGTTCTATGTAAGGCAAGAACACCAGTTGTGAATAGTCCTGGAATGTTTTGACAGAAAGTTTTGACAGAAAGTTTGGACTTCTTTGGATCAAGCATGTGCACAAAGGGCAGCACCGTCAACAATTTTGACGTCAACTTTTGGAACAGATTCTAGTTGTGGTACCATTGTCTCCAGGCATCCCATCAAGTCAGATTTGCATGGTTGATGCATAATACCATTTGATGCCAATGATGGAGGCCAGGCATGATTTTCATGGCTGAAGAAGGCATCCATATCGCTTTCTCTAGCTTGACACGATATATACATCCGTGAAAAGAGACAAACATCACTATGCAGGTTGGAAATCTTGGAAGCGGACTTCGCAGGTTTCTTTCGTGAACTAGAATTTAACAAAGGCAGATTGTTCTTATGTATGGTGTCTTTGAATGCAGTGATTGTGCCATTGATACGCTCGGCAACAAATTTCTTGTACTGTGTTTTGCCTATGTCTTCTGCGGACCTTATAGCATTTACCACACTATAAGACATTATCACTTTGGTGTCAAGTGCGTAGAGGTCTGTGCTTGTATCAGCAAAGGGGCTGCCAAGTTCATCCATTACATCAGTGACACTCTTGACGTGAGATAAGAAAGTCTTCTGTACACTTGGTATTTGTTCATGGTGGCGTTCTGTGTCCTTCTTTCCCCTAGCATGTTTGTCATCATACTCCATTAGACGTCTAGCTGTTTCTGGACCTGCCACCATCCACCTTGCTAGTGCTGCTTCATTTTCAGTGATACCTATTATGCCTCCATCTCCCTTCACCATTGCATTCAGCTGTTCTTGAACTTGATCATGGGCTAGTGATGAGAATTTGTGCACAGTTTTCTGTGTCACAAAGTTGCCTTTGAGGAACTCTGCATGTGCGGTAGGGCAGTTAATCTCAAGGAATTGTAGGTCTCTCACATGAACGGTCATCCAGCGAGCATAGTGGTAGTGGTCAAGAGCGAACATCCATGGAATAATCTTTCCAAGTGACTGCACGTAGGCAACATATCTTTGCTCACGGTGTGATCTAAGGAACTGTAGGAAGAGAAGTTCCAACTGCCAGACTTTGTACCAGTAATCGAACTGAGGATGCTTTGAAGCCATCTGTTTACACCACTCATCATAGTGTATTTGTTCATCATCTGATGTGTTGATTTGATACTCAGCATATGACCTGTGAAGGAGAATGTACAGAGCCGCTGCGGTTACTTGATGTGCCCACCGACCTCTGGATGTGTGTGAACTTTTCTGCAGACCAGCTGCACGTCCCTCAGTTGTAACATTGGCCGAAGTCATAACATAGGTCCAACCACTACCATCAAGCCAGCCGCCAATTACTTTCAACATGGCCATTTCTATATGGAGACCCCCCATCAGTACGACGTAATGTCTTTCACCATACTCTTCTGGCCATTTCCACTGAATTTGCAATTGCATATAATGGCTGATCGACAGTGAGCAGTGGTATCTGGCCTGGGTTGACACGAACCGTGATCTGTTTGATGATATTCATCCCATGCTTGACCATAGCGGGTGAATGTGCTTGATCTCGAAATAATGGTAAGAGAGAGATGATTGCAGATGTCTTGGGTTGCCATGGTTACCATTAATAATTATCATTTATTATGATCATTTTATGTCCTCATGAGGTAAATAATTCTCATGTTCTCATGCAAAATTGTTTGTCCTGATTCTCATAATTGTTTTTTATGCTCTCATGAGAACTTTTCTTTTCTCATGAGATTCTCATATAAGTTTGTGGCACCCATTTGAATTGAATTTTCAATTTTTTGGCAAGAAGATGGATCTTATGATGTTTCGCATGGGTTTTATTGGATTTCTTGACCTCAAGAACATAGGTATAGACACCAAGATCATGGTAATCGGGGCACTAACAGCTGATTTATGGGCAAAAACGTGTTTGTGGTGGCCATTTTGAATTTTTTGGCGGGAAGGGTTGGAGTGACATCGTGGTTCCCGCAATTTTTGAAATCAGCATACTCAAAAACCCCTTTGTGCAAATTTTCACGCTTCTATCCAGAAGTGCACACCTCAGTCACATATCCGCCCCACTATTACCATTAGACAACGAAGAATGCATGCAACAGGCTGACAGGCAAGATAAAATCCTCTTACGTGGTAATCCCCATACCCCTCCCCACCCCCCCTACCTCCCCACCTGCGTTATTGTCTATACGCCGTTAAGTCGTTGTTGAAACAATTTGTTATTCTGCCTAAACCCTCGATAATTTGAACTGGAACCAACGCAGTGTGGGAAACGCCCTCTTTTGGACATGTTAGGTCCAGAATTTTTTCTCTCAAAAAAAAGAAGTTTTGAATGTTTTTGCAGGGAATGGATTGCTAACGAATTTATCTTGCAATTTTGAAAGTTCAGTGATCAGGGATGCGAGTGTTTTTAAATAAGAATGAAAATTTAACTAAATTTAATGTTTCCTATGCAGCTTAACACTAAAGACTCCTATGTTGCCATTTCAAGTGTGGCCTATTGTGAGATACTTGAGTCCGTTGTGACATCACATCCTCACATTCTTTAAATGTGTTTTATTGTATGTTTTCCTGATAATTGTGGCTTAAAGTTATTTGATATGTCATTAATGATATGATTTTTTCTGTCTTGCTTCCTTTTGTCAGAATTGCACACCATGTGCCACATAACCTGCCAATTGTTAGAAACGTTTGCCAATCAAAAACGTGATCAAATATCTAAATTTGATGAAATTTTCTGTACTTTTATTTGGAGTTAATTGGGGTAAATCTGTCAAATTTGCTAAATGTAGAGATGATTGTCAAAATCTGTCGCAGAGATGGTCAAACTTCACCGCCCTCCCCTTCCCCATTAATTAGGGAACTATATCTGCGTTCTTGAACCAAGGAACGGGAAGAGCAAGGGCCGAAACTCACTAAGAGGGCAGGCTATGACGTCATATTAGTAACCATGGTGAGAAACAATCGAGCTTCCATGGACGTGGAAATGACTGCAAGGCGAAAATGAAGAGCAATGGCACTCAACGATTATTCATACATCTGTGTATACTGATCTCAGGTATAACACCCGGCATTTCTAAAGTACGATTATTCATATATCTGTAAATACTGATCTCAGGTATAACACCCGGCATGTTTAAAGTACGATTATTCATACATCTGTATATATGGATCTCAGGTATAATACCCGGCATGTTTAAAGTACGATTATTCATACATCTGTATATACTGATCTCAGGTATAACACCCGGCATGTTTAAAGTACGATTATTCATACATCTGTAAATACTGATCTCAGGTATAACACCCGGCATGTTTAAAATACGATTATTCATATATCTGTATATACTGATCTTAGGTATAACACCCGGCATGTTTAAAGTACGATTATTCATATATCTGTATATACTGATCTTAGGTATAACACCCGGCATGTTTAAAGTACGATTATTCATATATCTGTATATACTGATCTCAGGTATAACACCCGGCATGTTTAAAGTACGATTATTCATATATCTGTATATACTGATCTCAGGTATAACACCCGGCATGTTTAAAGTACGATTATTCATACATCTGTAAATACTGATCTCAGCTATAACACCCGGCATGTTTAAAGTACGATTATTCATATATCTGTATATACTGATCTCAGGTATAACACCCGGCATGTTTAAAGTACGATTATTCATATATTTGTATATACTGATCTCAGGTATAACACCCGCATGTCAAAATGCGCCCTTACATCAGTGATGTTAAGAAAATCCGCATGTTAGAAAATCAAACATCTCAGAATGCGTGGAATGTCACCGGATGTTTGCTTTTGTTGTTAGCTGACGAGGCCTAACATCCTGTTTGTAATATCGAGGCTAATTAACGTTAGAACTTTGCCGTCCGGCCGAGTGATTTTGCAACCGACACCAGTCACGTTACTTTTCTTAAAAGAGGGCGCTTCAATGTTTTCCAAGTAAAGTGTCGTCGGATGTAAGGGCGGAAATTGGCATGGGCATGTTTAAAGTACGATCATTCATATATCTGTATATACTGATCTCAGGTATAACACCCGGCATGTTTAAAGTACGATTATTCATATATCTGTATATACTGATCTCAGGTATAACACCCGGCATGTTTAAAGTACGATTATTCATACATCTGTAAATACTGATCTCAGGTAAAACACCCGGCATGTTTAAAGTACGATTATTCATACATCTGTATATACTGATCTCAGGTATAACACCCAGCATGTTTAAAATACGATTATTCATATATCTGTATATACTGATCTCAGGTATAACACCTGGCATTTCTAAAGTACGATTATTCATATATCTCTATATACTGATTTTAGGTATAACACCCAGGTATAAAACTAAAATATAATAAATCTAGTAAAAAGAAATTAAACTAAAACCTACTAAATCTAATAATAAGAAAAGAACTAAAACATACTAAATCTAATAATAAGAAATCAAAATAAATCCAATAATACGAAATAAAACTAAAGTATAATAAATCTAATAATAAGAAATTAAACTAAAACCTACTAAATTAAGAAATGAATTTTCAGGTGGAACTACTCATTAATACGATTGAAAGAAAAGTGGCATTCTTTTTGTGCAATAGTATATATGAGTGCACGTAAACAAGCAAAATGAGTTTGCTTCGAATTCACCGATATCATCTGTTTTTAGTGAATGAAAATACCCCCATGGTGAAGCATAGTCCATTATGATTATATTGGTCAGTTGGTTGACTGGGGTGATTAAACCTGGAATGATTTGACAATTCATACATGCATGACGCATTGAATGGATTGTAATGTATGGCACATTGAGTGGATTGTAATGCATGACGCATTGAGCGGATTGTAATGCATGGCACATTGAATGGATTGTAATGCATGTCACATTGAATGGATTGTAATGCATGACATTGTGAGTGGATTGTAATGCATGACACAGTGAGTGGATTGTAATGCATGACACGTTGAGCGGATTGTAATGCATGGCACATTGAACGGATTGTAATGCATGACACATTGAACGGATTGTTATGCATGACATTGTGAGTGGATTGTAATGCATGACACAGTGAGTGGATTGTAATGCATGACACGTTGAGCGGATTGTAATGCATGACCCATTGAGTGGATTGTAATGCATGGCACATTGAACGGATTGTAATGCATGACACATTGAACGGATTGTTATGCATGACACATTGAGTGTATTGTAATGCATGACACATTGAGTGGATTGTAATGCATGACACATTGAGCGGATTGTAATGCATGACACATTGAATGGATTGTAATGCATAACACATTGAGTGGATTGTAATGCATGCCACATTGAATGGATTGTAATGCATGACACAGTGAGTGGATTGTAATGCATGACACAGTGAGTGAATTGTAATGCATGACACGTTGAGCGGATTGTAATGCATGACACATTGAGTGGATTACAATGCATGACACATTGAATAGATTGTAATGCATGTGGGAATGACGAATGGCACTCTAAAATTGCTAGCACGGTACATTCATGAGTAGTCTTCAAATGAACATCATTATAAGACATTTCCCGCACAGTCAAACGAAATGAATCAAAAGATATAATTAGTCATTGACTCACTCAAGTAACCTCTCATTGGTTCTCTAAGCACATGACTCATGTGAGTTTGTATTTGCGGTCTTTCGGCAAGATTTTCATGGTACAGTTGCATAAAATACACCGGCTCTATAGAGGTGTAGTAGCTAGCAAGGGTTGCATATGTTATCTTAATTCTAAATTCCAAAGCATGTGGAGAGGTCAGTGATGGTACAACATCATTGAGAACATCACAACTAAATTTTGATGAACAGAGACTGAACGAATACACAGAGATATCGGCAATGCACGGTATCTCCATTGGTAGCCTACATCAAATAAACCAATGCTTCTCCAAGACCACATTAATATTTAGGAGTAAACATCCAAATTGATCGTATTCGGTATGTTCGTCTCAGTCTCAGTCATTATTTGGGGGGAAATTGGAGATAAACGGAGTAATGTTGCAATGTGAGGCTTAAAGTTCTATGTAGATTGAGACTGCATGAAGTGGTGCTGTTCAAATCATTTGACTTCTAGGGAAAATGATAAAGATGACACCCAGTGGTGTCATCTTTGCATGGGGACGTGGGAATTTGGGCGATGGGCCAAGTAACACACATATCATAGTGTCATGCTGACTCTCAAATCTTAAGCTTTGTTCAGGGCCCGCCCGTGGGGTTTATTCACATTATTCAGATTATTCATATATTTGTATATACTGATCTCAGGTATAACACCCGGCATGTTTAAAGTACGATTATTCATATATCTGTATATACTGATCTCAGGTATAACACTCGGCATGTTTAAAGTACGATTATTCATATATCTGTATATACTGATCTCAGGTATAACACCCGGCATGTTTAAAGTACGATTATTCATATATCTGTATATACTGATCTCAGGTATAACACCCGGCATGTTTAAAGTACGATTATTCATACATCTGTATATACTGATCTCAGGTATAACACTCGGCATGTTTAAAGTACGATTATTCATATATCTGTATATACTGATCTCAGGTATAACACCCGGCATTTTTAAAGTACGATTATTCATATATCTGTAAAAACTGATCTCAGGTATAATATAAAGTGTTTTTTTGAGGGGGATGGGAGTGATGGTAACTTCGATTTGTATGCTTCTCCTTTGGAAAATAGTTTATCTACGTCACTACCTTGTTGCTCCCTTGCCGTATGTGGCGGGGAAATCACGCCTGTGGTGCAGGCGCCATGCCTGAATATCCAAACATTACAAAAGAACACACTTCTTTACTACTTACAATTGGGCTAGCCTTCCCATAAGTGCGACGACTTGCATTTTTTGAGTCTCTTATTCCTTGTAACATCTGAGTCTCAGTAGGAAGTGTACATAGTTCTTTAAACACCCGAGTAGCCCATCTACACTGTATTTCAAATAATGAAAAGATTGCTCCCAAAGGTTGCAAATATCCGATACAAGCTAACGTTGGATGTTTCAACTTTGGCGGGAACATCTGCATGAAAAGTTCCAAGTCATCCATGTCATCTGAAGAGATAAACGAAGAAGTGTCGGACTGGTCAAAACAGGAAACCTTGTAGATCAAATTATATTCAAGAATAGGAAGGGTCACTTCATGTGGTTGGGGAAGGTACCTAACATTTCCGGTCACAAATGTTGCTGCCCATACGGAAATCTCCTTCTAACCTTATGGTATTTACGGGCCGTTTCCTGACTAAGGGCGTAGGAAGGGTCATCTACCAGGGCACAATGGAGGGGGAGCAGGGGGGGGGGGGAGTACCCCAAAATATCCTGGCTTGCAGAGAAAAATTCGCACCGGTACATTAAGTTTCCATCAAACGTTGCTGATAATCAGTAACTTTTTAATTTTCTTTGATTTTCGGGAGATTTTTTCCACTTTTGGGCATTTTTTATCTTTATTTTTTGATTCATTTTTTTTCACTTAAATGTAACATATTTCCTTCTCAACTTGCAAGAAAGCATGTAACCGAGCCCAAGTACATTCTTCTCAAGGGCAATTTCCCTTTGCCATAACTTAGCCTATATTTTTAGCCCTTTCTATTCTCTTTTCGAGTAACATAACAAAATGTGATTATAAAGCTATAAAAGGTTACCAAGTGCATTACAATTCATCGTGGTACTTCGTGATCTTTTCCTTCACTATGGTTTAAACCATGAGCGGCGTTAGGCACAATTTGTTTTGCCCGTGAAATTGAGACCCTCTTAAGAGAACCCCTCTTAAGAGAACCCATCTTAAGAGAATTTGCCCCACGAGTTGGAATTGGAATTACTTTAAAATGCCCCTCTTCATAAATAAAGTAAACCCTTAAATTGTAGGGTATGCTTACTTTGAACAATGCTTTCATCAATGAAGGGGACTTTCATCTTATAACCTGTCGCGTAGACCACTGCATCAATATCACATAGTTCCTGACCGTCCGTCAAAACAACACCCCTCTTTGTAAAATGGTCTATTCCTGGATACACTTTGACCTTTCCGCACAATATTTTCACTGGCAGTCCATCGTTTATAATAACAAGAGATTGAAAAAATGGTTTTTCACTCTTGATTCCAAGAAGTGACAAATTCACACGTTTTTCCAAGTTGTTGGTCATTATCTTTTCCAGTATGTTGGCGGGGATGAAGTCGTAATATTTGAGACTGAACTGGAAATCAGCTGGCCATCCATTTGGCCCAAATCTTGGAACAATCCAGGCGCCGCTGCGCATGCTCATATATACCTTTAAAATGAATAAAAAATATGGCTGATACTTTGCATCCGAACTTTCCAAATAGTGTGAGCAGGGCCACCGACAAGGGGATGGGGGTAAGGGGCGGGGGTAAGAGGCGGGGGTAAGGGGCAGGGTAAGTGCGGAGTAAGGGGCGGGGGGGTAAGGGGCGGGGTAAGGGGCGGGGAAGGTCTGGGTAAGGAGGGGGTAAGGGGGGGGTAAGGGCGGAGTAAAGGGCGGGGTAAGGGGCTGGGTAAGGGGCAGAGTAAGGGGAGGGTAAGGGCTGGGTAAAGGGCGGGGTAAGGCGAGGGGGTAAAGCGGGGGGTAAGGCGAGGGGTAAGGGGGCAGGGTAAGGGGCGGGGTAAGGGGCGGGGTAAGGGGCGGGGTAAGGGGCAGGGTAAGGGGCGGGGTAAGGGGCGGGGGTAGGGGGGGGGTAAGGGGCGGGGTAAGGGGGGGGTAAGGGGGGTAAGGGGCGGGGTAAGGGACGGGGTAAGGGACGGGGTAAGGGGCGGGGTAAGGGGCGGGGTAAGGGGCGGGGTAGGGGGCAGGGTAAGGGGATAGACTTCAACCATTCATCAACCTCATGTATCTTAAATTCCTTTAAGCCTCTACTCATTATTGATATATAGATAAATGGTTATGTTTCGTAAAATTCCCTACTAAATATTGTGTCCGTATAGGACTGAGAGTAAACATGAAATGAATGGAAATCACAATAACTTAGTTTTCGACAGAAGACCAAGGCATTATTCTCCGTGTAATGTATTCATAATGTTAACGTACAATATCCACCCAAGTTACGCGCACTTGGTATAAATAACATGCTGGTGTTCTTAAAACCGAAACGGCACCTACCTGCCTACAGTATGACAGTCCTAAGGCTAAGAAGCGCGCAAATTGCCTATTTTCCATTAAACAGTTAAACGTTGCTGCTAATCGAATTGCTTTCCTGCAATATTGCTTTAATGCAATTTCCGGGAAATGTTGCCAACTTTTACCAAAATGTCCAAAGTTATTACCTAATTTCCCTTGAATTTACCAACTTATTGTTTAAAAATTTCCCAATTTGACCTCCCAGCCGGGAAGAGTGCATACAACCGAGGATAAATTTTCTCAGGTATAATTTCGAAAATGAAATTCGAAAATTTTCCGAAATTTTCTTTATTTTCGCAGACTTTTTTTTCAATTTTTCTCCAATTTTCTGGGAATCTTGCCAAATTTTTCCAAAATTTGCAATAATTTCAATAGTTTTTTCTTCAGTTTTACCAATAATATGTCAAAAATTTCCCAATTTGACCTCCCAACCGAGACTGCGAGAAGAAAGGATACAGTCGAGGTGAAATCCTCTCTGGTGTCAGTTTCCCTCCAGAAATTTCCTTAAATTCCCGAAAATTTTCTTCCGTTTTCGTGCCAAATTTTCTTGAATTGTGCAGAATTTGTTTTCACTTTTCATCAAATTTCCTTCATTTTTGGTAATTTTTGTCAACTTTTGGAAAATTTCTTTCTTTTTTGAGAAACCTTGCCAAACTTTTCAAGTTTTTTTTACAGTTTTTCCTTCAGTTTCATCAATTCTTCTTAATTTGATATTGGTAATAATTTCTCATATTTGGTTCCCCAAACGGGGTGAAATCCTTTCAGCAGCCCAGGGAGGTTTATTTTTTTCGTCGTCGGTAAAACTTATATTTTACAGCCCCGCAGTCACAATGGTCTACTAACGCGTCTGATTGTAATACTTAAGATGTGTAAAAAGAAAAACTTTAACTTATGGGCCCGTGTGTGCAAGATTGGCTCTCGGCGGCACTGAGTGTGAGCGCATGTCCAGATGTCCCAAATGGGTGTGTTTGTTTACACGATTGTCCTTTGCGGGAACTCGGCTGGACTCCCTTTTACAACCCAGAAAGCTAAACGACAATTACTGATCTCGGAGCAGGATCCGAACCCACGATCTCATGATTGGTAGACACAGATTATACCATTGTGAATGCTTTATCAATTTTAAAATTGTGTCACTCTCTATTAATATTTCGTTGCTGTAGCTTAAAAAAAACTTCGTGAAATTTACTTGATCAAATGATCGAATCTTGAAGGGCCCGGCATTTGACCGAAAGTAAGGGCGCAATTTTCTAGAGACTCATAAATATTCAGCAACACTTTTTGATACTCATGGAGAGTTACAAAATTTTCTTACACCCTAAAATCGTAAACAATAACATCTTTTTAGTTTTGGAGGTAAAACATGTAAATGAGTATTTGAAAAATCACCAAAAACACGCCCTCACATATGGGTGTATTCCATCGCTAAGAACGTATTACCTCAGAAGTCAGAGCCTGACAAATTAGATATTTTGAATAGCTCGCGGTAGCTTCAAGATAACACAGTCCCCAAATCAGCGTTGATCCCCTTCTTATAAAACACCATAAAAATTAATGACCCTAAAACTAAGGACTTTACAACTGGACATAGTAGCCTACTCCAAATAAGGGCAAAGTACCTATGACGACATACCTGCTTCGCCTTGTGACTGGCATCGTTAGCAATGTCCCCGGCAGAGATAGAAGCACCTGCATTGGGAGTAACAAACACAAGCTGTACTGTATATATATATATATATATATATATATATATATATATATATATATATATATATATATATATATATATATATATATATATATATATATATATATATATATATATATATATATATATATATATATATATATATATATATTTATATATATATATATATATATATATATATATATATATATATATATATATATATATATATATATATATATATATATATATATATATATATATATATATATATATATATATATATATATATATATATATATATATATATATATATATATATATATATATATATATATATATATATATATATATATATATATATGTATATATGCATAAATGTAAATGGATAAAAGATAGAGTCGTTGATATCTTCTTCACATCAACAACTAATTGAAGAAATTTATCATGAATAAATAGGTAATACCGTTTTAGACTTGATCATAAGATAGGGTTTGTACCAGTGTTGTGGCTATAAGGATGTAAGGCATGGATGTGACAGGACCTTAGATCAATCATTTTAACTTACAAGTTGATCAAGCTGATCCGATGGTAAAACGCAAATCGCAAACTGGCTGAACTTGCATATCTTTTAGAATAAATATTTTCACAGGAAACTGTTGGTAGCTAATACTTAACAATTATACCCGAGATATGTAAAAATTGGTTCAAATTTTGGCCACGTGATAAAAACCAAATGGTTATTGATGGGTTCAAACTTTGTTCGACGACTCTTATAACACACACGCTCGCAAAATGTTACCTCCTTTTTCCTGATTCACAAAATAGTCCAGAATGTTTCAGTTTTATTCTTTTTGAAGAGTTTTATATAATTCTTGATATTTTGTTTTTGCGTTTTTTGTTTTCGTTTCATTATATACAGACTGCTTATATGGTTGTAAAAATGTGGAATAAAGGAAATTTTTCGATGTTTTTGAAGATTTTTTTTTTCGGGATTAAGCCTCTGCTGCGAAACGATATGAATATTTTCATGACCATGACGTGATTGATACATGCAACGATACGGTACGACTTATGGACATAAACTCCTTTTATTACTACAGTAATGAAATGAGCAACGCATTTCAGGCATATATATATATATATATATATATATATATATATATATATATATATATATATATATATATATATATATATATATATATATATATATATATATATATATATATATATATATATATATATATATATATATATATATATATATATATATATATGTATGTATGTATATTGTATGAGTGCATTTGTTTGTATAAGGGTGAGCCATTAGGATAAGTATATGTTGATATGGATGAGCCATTCTGATGGGGTGAGCTATTATGATAAGCATATGTTGATATGGATGAGCCATTCTGATGGGGTGAGCTATTATGATAAATATATGCTGATATGGATGAGCCATTTTGATGGGGTGAGCTATTATGATAAGTATATGTTGATATGGATGAGCCATTCTGATGGGGTGAGCCATTATGATAAGTATATGCTGATATGGATTATAAGACTGTTCCTCTCACATGGGTCACAAAGGTGAAGTTAAAAAGGGGACCAGGTTCCGGTGATTTCTGGCACTCCCAACCAATTATTGATTACATTGTAATGATTTAAGTCAATGTTTGACCAATGAGAAACTTTGAATTGTTAATTTGTTAAATTGTTATGTTAGCACAACAAGTGGCCTTTAAACACAAATGATGTACGCCTATAGGAATTAGACTATACATATCAATAACACAAATGACAACTATGAAACATATCCATCATCAGTGCTTCCAGTATTTTTTTCTTGGACAACTCTATAACATACCCGGCCAATACCAACCAGTTTCATAAGGCAATGGAATTTACCCTGGAGAAACATATCTTGAGATATCGTGTAAACGTGGAGATAAATTACAATAGGCCTAATCCAACATTTCTGATTGGTCGAAAATTACCGCTACCGAAGTGACGTTGCTAGAATGTATCGGAATAATTGGTGACTCGTCAAGTAATTTTATTGCTTTAATTCCATTGTATTTCTAAGAAAAAAGTGTGATAAAAGGACTTCATGATCAAAAACTCGCATATTTGTGGCTTTTTGGAATGTATAAGATATCTTACCTACAACTAAGATGTTTTTGCCTTTAAATCGTTCTGCTGTTCTGTACTGATATGAATGAATAATTTCTCCTTTAAATGAATCCTGACCGGGATGTACTGGTACAACAGCTTCACTGAAGTACCCAGAGCAGATCAGAACAGCATCGTAGGAAACGCTTTTCTCTTCCCGTTATGGCGGCGGGTTTTCACTGTCCATCGACCTGTTTCCTCATAACATGGAGCCTTCGTAACTTGCAAAACCTCCGTCTTGTATTCTATGTATCTTTCTAGGTCAAATTTGTTGGCATAACCCTGAAGTAAAAAAGAAGATATTTTATCACCCACAACAAAAAGCTTGCACAAGAAATGAAAAAGAAGAAGCATTTACAGACCAGATATCGTGTTAATGAAGATGCAATACATTCCATTGGTCGACATATTTACATAATCATTGTCGAATTTCAACCATGTGTTGCTAACACCCTTATTTCATTGATTTCTCTACAACGCGTTGTGGAAAACTTTCGTCAACGCGTTGTGCAAAACTTTCGGCAACGCATTGGAGCAGCTCGACAGCGCATTGGAGCAGCTGTCGAGCTGCTCAATGCGCTGTCGAGCTGCTCCAATGCGCTGTCGAGCTGCTTCAATGCGCCGTCGAGCTGCTCCAATGCGCCGTCGAGCTGCTCCAATGCGCCGTCGAGCTGCTCCAATGCGCCGTCGAGCTGCTCCAATGCGCCGTCGAGCTGCTCCAATGCGCCGTCGAGCTGCTCCAATGCGCTGTCGAGCTGCTCCAATGCGCTGTCGAGCTGCTCCAATGCGCTGTCGAGCTGCTCCAATGCGCTGTCGAGCTGCTCCAATGCGCCGTCGAGCTGCTTCAATGCGCCGTCGAGCTGCTCCAATGCGCCGTCGAGCTGCTCCAATGCGCTGTCGAGCTGCTCCAATGCGCCGTCGAGCTGCTCCAATGCGCCGTCGAGCTGCTCCAATGCGCCGTCGAGCTGCTCCAATGCGCCGTCGAGCTGCTCCAATGCGCCGTCGAGCTGCTCCAATGCGCTGTCGAGCTGCTCCAATGCGCTGTCGAGCTGCTCCAACGCGCTGTCGAGCTGCTCCAACGCGCTGTCGAGCTGCTCCAACGCGCTGTCGAGCTGCTCCAATGCGCTGTCGAGCTGCTCCAATGCGCTGTCGAGCTGCTCCAATGCGCTGTCGAGCTGCTCCAATGCGCTGTCGAGCTGCTCCAATGCGCTGTCGAGCTGCTCCAACGCGCTGTCGAGCTGCTCCAATGCGCTGTCGAGCTGCTCCAATGCGCTGTCGAGCTGCTCCAATGCGCTGTCGAGCTGCTGCAATGCGCTGTCGAGCTGCTCCAATGCGCTGTCGAGCTGCTCCAATGCGCTGTCGAGCTGCTCCAATGCGCTGTCGAGCTGCTCCAATGCGCTGTCGAGCTGCTCCAATGCGCTGTCGAGCTGCTCCAACGCGCTGTCGAGCTGCTCCAATGCGCTGTCGAGCTGCTCCAATGCGCTGTCGAGCTGCTCCAATGCGCTGTCGAGCTGCTGCAATGCTCTGTCGAGCTGCTCCAATGCGCTGTCGAGCTGCTCCAATGCGCTGTCGAGCTGCTCCAATGCGCTGTCGAGCTGCTCCAATGCGCTGTCGAGCTGCTCCAACGCGCTGTCGAGCTGCTCCAATGCGCTGTCGAGCTGCTCCAATGCGCTGTCGAGCTGCTCCAATGCCCTGTCGAGCTGCTCCAATGCGCTGTCGAGCTGCTCCAATGCGCTGTCGAGCTGCTCCAATGCGCTGTCGAGCTGCTCCAATGCGCTGTCAAGCTGCTCCAATGCGTTGCCGAAAGTTTTGCACAACGCGTTGACGAAAGTTTTCCACAACGCGTTGTAGAGAAATTAATGAAATAAGGGTATTAGCAACACATGGTTGAAATTCGACAATGATTATGATTAGCGCATTGGAGCAGCTCGACAGCGCATTGGAGCAGCTCGACAGCGCATTGGAGCAGCTCGACAACGCATTGGAGCAGCTCGACAGCGCATTGGAGCAGCTCGACAGCGCATTGGAGCAGCTCGACAGCGCATTGGAGCAGCTCGACAGCGCGTTGGAGCAGCTCGACAGCGCGTTGGAGCAGCTCGACAGCGCGTTGGAGCAGCTCGACAGCGCGTTGGAGCAGCTCGACAGCGCGTTGGAGCAGCTCGACAGCGCGTTGGAGCAGCTCGACAGCGCGTTGGAGCAGCTCGACAGCGCATTGAAGCAGCTCGACAGCGCATTGAGCAGCTCGACAGCGCGTTGAAGCAGCTCGACAGCGCGTTGGAGCAGCTCGACAGCGCGTTGGAGCAGCTCGACAGCGCGTTGAAGCAGCTCGACAGCGCATTGGAGCAGCTTGACAGCGCGTTGAAGCAGCTCGACAGCGCGTTGGAGCAGCTCGACAGCGCGTTGGAGCAGCTCGACAGCGCGTTGCTACAACACGTAATTCATGATCCCTTCAGCGTGCCATATAGTTCTGATTTTTTCGGCGTCCTGCAGTAGGAAACATCATCTGTTCTTTGCTTTGCCGCTACCAGACTACCATTGAATATAAAACCAGAGAGCGTGACGTCATTCGCCCTATACTACGTATAGGCCGAAGGCCGAGAGACGAAACTGTTATACCTACAGTGTGATTCTTTTTGGTTTGTCTTCCACACATGTTGCTTCCAAGAGAGGGCAGCAGATATGTCGGTACATTGAAAATTGGAGTCAATAAAAAAAAAATAGGCAAACTGCGAATTAAACGTAAAAATAGAAATTTAGATTATTTACTCCCTAAAATTAATCATATTTATATTACTTTTAATCACGACTTGTCTTTCTAACAAAGATTAACGTTCATTTTATTTCTAACAAGAACACAAAAACAACGATTTCTTTTTACAGTTCATGCAGGACGACAACACTTTAGCGCAACATTAGATTGTAGACAGGCATGTATCGCGCTTAGTAACTAGGCCTAGGCCTAACTGATAAGTATATTTTAAGAAAAATACTACGCGAACAACTTTTCTGATAAGGGATAAATGATCAAAACTATTAGATGACTTGAACAATTTCAGTAAACCTGACGCTAGATTTACGAAGCTAGCTAACGCCGAACGTACGCCGTTAGCTTAGCCTTAACTGACCGACGTAAACTCTGACAAATATGGGCAATAATTTCAGTTTTATTTAAAAACAAGAAGAAGTTGATTATAAAATCATATTTTATTCAGACATGTATGTAGCGATTGATTGCTTTCAAAAAACGTCGCCGGGGTAATCATAGGTCATTGTGTTGCCTAACCAGGCTACAGAAACGCTACTAACTTAGGCCTAACGTTACATTGTGTGAAACCATTTATAATTTGGTAGCATAACGTTAGGGCCTATAGGCCTATATGTACATTACCATAGTATTGACTTGAGAAAGCTTCAAGCCTTCAAGTTCCTCATCAATTTGTTTATTAGAATTTGTAACAACATATTCATTTCAAGCTTATAATATTGCTTTTTATTTTTTTGCAGTTTGTTGTTTACTTTTGCTGTTTTATGATTGAGGGATCATCTCCATTTGTCCACAGACTCAAGAAAGATGGTTTCCAGATCATTTATCATGTTATAGTAAATTGGGGTGGGGTTAGTTATTAGTCACATACTCACTGTTCACGTGCATTTACTATGGGACATTTGTTATGTGTACACTAACAACATTTACTGGATTAGAATACATTGTACAGTAGGACCAATGTGTATCAATACACATCAGCAGTCATTAACAATGAAAGAAAATGTCAGCTAATTAAAGACAAAAGAAAATATTAGTAATATAGTAATATTTACTAATATTAGTAAATATTAGTAAATATCTGCCATGATAAAAAGGCCATGCTTGAAATGCAGCATTACAATTGCTATGGTATGGTGGGCATGAGACCAATATAGATCTAATTAGTTTTATAGTTGGCATGTGCCTATCAACAAAACACCCATCAAACAAAGTCTAAACAGGCTGACCAACCGTGACTGGCAGATAGGTGTGTATAAAACAAAGATAAAGTAAGTTAAATGCCAACTTGTTTAGATAGGTTGAGAAACAGTGGATCAAATTGCTCACTTGTTACTTTAATTTCTATTTGAATAAACTATAATTTTTCAGTTTCATTCACATTTTTCTGTTCAACATCATTTACAAACAATTGCAGGCCCTAAATTCATCAAGTTTAACTTCAAAAATAATCATAAAACTCTTTGGAATAGGCATATATGTTGTATTGCAGCCTAATTACTTCCAATCCACGGGCGCATTTTTTTAATTCTATATGTATTACTTATTAAAGTTGCTTTCAATTTGTTTGCTAAAGTTTCTCAAGCTTCAAGTTGGGAAGATAAAAAAAGCTCCACTTGAAAATTTTGCTGCATGGAATTTCTCTTCCCATTGATAGGCAATCTTTAGTTTTGCTCTCATTTGTTTTTGCTTTAATATCCAATGGACAAATTATATTACAGTGCAATAGTATTCCAACTTTTAGGATGTATGATTGTTAAACATCATTGACTGTATACAGAGTAAGAACATTTTTACAATGTAAATTAATTTTGTACCAGATATTAGTGAGCTGAATACGTGTATATCATTTTGTAGTACACAATACCCTGCTTAAATGTTTTCTGACTCCAGGCACATGTATAATGATTTTTCTTTGTAGTGGAATGTACTATTATCAGTTTATAAGGATATGACATGGTAATTTTAGTGTACCCTTTTTATACATAAAATTTTGTCTGCCTAAAGAAAAAAAAGACACAAATCCAAAGTGAAAATTAACAAACCAGCAGACCAAGGCTGCATAGGAAAAACTTCTAAAATTTTGTTGATTTCTGTTTCTTTCTTTAAAACTCATATTGTGAAATAGTGTGGTATATCTATATCTATATCAGCATCACTTCACAAAGTTTGCTGATTTCAGCTAAAGCTGTAGTGATTAGTGGAGGACTTATGGCATTATGGTCATCCACAGAAGATGTCTTATAAGGAAACTGTCAGGATTGTTTGTAAAGTTCATTACCTGTTGTTAAAGTTAAATTTATACAGGTAATCATTGCACTAAATCAAAATTGTAATGTCAAAGCTTGTTACTTTTTTTCTTCTTCGTAAATTGGTTACCTCCACAATGAAGACCCAATTCCTCTATCATGATTTAAATGAAAATTTATAGGAAGGATTTTTAGAAGTTAATGGCAGAATAATGTGTTGATCTGTTTTAACTTGAACACCTGAATTTGCACACCATTTCATGTAACCCTGTACCAGTTGTTCAAGTCAATTGATGTATATTTCCTGTATTATTTACAAATAATACTTTCTTTACCCTACACACAATTGAATTATTTATTTCAATTATTTAATGTTTTCCCCTTCAACACCAGAAAGTGCATAGGTTTGAGATGGGCATGGCAAACTACCAATTCATTGGGTTGAACCACATAAACTGATAATAAGAGTTAATAGCTTTTCCTGACAAAATGAAGCCCAACTGTAACAATGATTGCATGTGTCACAGAGCTAGTGTGTTGCCTGAGTTAATTGCTTTCCTCTTATGATTGTCATAAATAATGTTCCCTTCACAAATATCCAAATATGGGTTATTTCATTTCCAGTGTCCATGAATTCTTTGCCAATTTTTATTTAAATTCAAGCAGTATACACAACAAATCATTAGGCGAATTATGTTAGGTTTGGGCAGCTAATTTTAAGCAAGTCATAGCCTAAGTTCTTGTTAATGTTAGTCAAATTCTAACTTGCATGTAGTCTTGCAAGAATGTAGCTATTAGTCATATCCGATTCCCGCAATACACTTTTTGACCGGTGGCGTTCATGAGGCCGCAGACCAGTAAACAACAGTAATCCTACAATGTCAGCATACAGAAACGGGTTAAAGTGAAATAAAGTACGGCCTAACGATGGTAAATGATTCCATAATTAGCAATAATGTAGCCTTTTTGTAGGCGTAACAGGTAAGGTCTGAAATTGAATAGGTTAAGTTGGTAACTTGAATTCTTCATTTTTTTCATACTACCCTATAATCCCAAGCCTAAACTAGGCTTCAATAACTAGGCCTAGATCCACCTTATCTAATATTACATTGTAAATCTCTGGGACCACACATGTCTGACTGCGTACGCATTTGGCTAGCCTTTATAAGATATTTTTTAAAAGGCTGATAGCAATATGTGGAAGCTCTTTGCAATTACCACGGAACGGAGGTGTACAGGTGGCTAGGGTCGGCCCATCGCTAAAGTTAAATAGGCCTATGGTGTTGGCCGATCCTCACCAACTAGGCTAGGCCTAGACGTAATGCATAACAGCTTCGATAAGGTTAGGCAGTAATTCCTTTAAAATGTTTTTAACTTTCATTTTGTTATGTTCAGACGTAAAACAATAAGTAATAAACGCATTGGCATCGTACCGTACTGGTATCGCGAAAAGTACCGTACCTGCACTGCACTGTGTGCATGGTTTGACATTTTTTTTCGCACTTGATCCATGGATGACGTCAAAATCAAAGTTGTTATATTAATGATTTATACAATTATTTGTTTATTTAACTAAAAGTGCACAAAAAATAACAATACAATTAAATCGAGTAATAATTTTGTTTTTAAATCAACAATTTGCGTAGAATACTTAATTTACACATTTCTTTGGTATGTTCTATTTTTGAAATGCTTAACTTTCTACTGCCCTCACTTGGAACCAACATGGCTGGGTGACTTAAAAAAGTATCATTGATTTCGCAACACTGTAGGTATAGGAGTTCCGTCTCTCGGCCTTCGGCCTATACGTAGTATTAAACAAATGACGTCACGCTCTCTGTTAAAACTATTGAAGGTTTATTTGACAGCCCCACATGTGCGTCGGTGTCTTTGTAAGCGGTTATAATCGGTTCTGTTTTTTATTGATGTCGAATTAGTCCTAGTTCATTTGTGCCCCTAAAATTGACAACTTCGTTCAATGCCATTCTATACTTCCACGGATCCCCAAAACTCCCAAGAAAGGGACAAATTTCCAGGATCCTGGCACGGGGAGGTACTATATAAATGCATAATAATACCTGTATGTATTGTAGCATTTCCTGGTGCGTAAAATATGGGGTAACTTCAGATGGAAACGGGTAGTCGGAAAAACAAGCCAACACTTTACTGGTATTTGAAATTAATGACTCGTACAAAGCCGATCCTTGACGGTCTGGTCTCGACTCTTCTCGGTAAACCCACACACCTCCTGCGAAAAAGGTAGAAGAAATGTCATTTCATATGACAAACTTTCATTCAAATTTGTAGTTGATTTATGTTGTGGTAACAAATATTTATGGAACGATAATAAGCATGAGAGAAGCATATAAGAAAATATTGAGACTTACCCAAGCAGATTTCTCACCTGCCAAACAATTTTAAATGATTGAAACTCAGAAAAGGACAAACAAAGATCAGTATAAGGATTTTTAGTTGTCTACTTTTTATTGATCAGCCATAACTAAAAAATCTGAAAGAGCTTTTGTTTTCAAAAAGTAATGACTCGGGAATTCGGCAAATCATCTACTTTCTGACCGACTCAAAGTCATATATATATTGATTCTTAAGCAATATGTATAACGAGTCTCCTCTAAAAATTTCAACGAAAATGTCTGTTTTTTCTAAAGGACTATACAGATTCACGATGTGTGAAAGAGCATGGGAATCTGAGTAAAACAATCTTTACAATTTGTAAAAAGCTTATTTAGTGCGGAATTTGTGATATATTAAAAGGAACACTTTTCCAAATCTTTATGTAATTCTTTAAATTATGTTCTTCAAATTCAGCATCTTGTGAATTTCAGAATGTCTGTTCTAGATACATGATGATTTGGGGTGTGACCAAGTTCTGAAAATATTTTCCCGGAGTCCAATGCTATATTTCAAACAACATTGACAGATAAATAAAAAACAAAAGGTTTTATAAAGGGTGGCAAAGGATCCTTCTCCCTTCGATGTCACATATCATTGCGCAATAACAGCTAAGAATTTAAAAGGCTGTGAATTGGTCAATTTTATAAATTTTAATGAAATATTTTGCTGTTTTAATGGTTTAGATCATATTTAAGTCCATGTTGCCTCTAGATATCCATAGTCCTTTAACTCTAAGACCAGGCGTAATGCTTGGGTGAAGCATTCTTGTTAATGGATGATTGAATGGGGTGGTGGGTAGGGGCACTTGCCCCAAAGATTTGCCAATCATTGTTTTTTTTTGTATTTAATTATATGTATAATGACTTATATGCTTATATTCCCCCATCATGTTTTGCCCCTCCAGCTAAACTCTTTTACAGCCGCCCATAGAAGTCATAATTAGTCTGAAATCAGTCGTTTCTCCACAAACAAGAATTTTAAAGGTATAGCAATTTCTATATTGCTTGAAAGAGAATTCAATTCTGAGCAGATCACTTTTTGAATTTAGCACATTTATTTGATCAGTTTATGCGAAATGTTGAGGAATTCTTTAGGTCTCTTTCCTAATTCTGATTGTCATCGAAACCGTGCGAAAGTTTATTCATGCGAAAGACTGGACAAACAGCTCAATTTAATTACAAAAAAATCTATGTCACTAACAATGACGGGAACGTATATTTATATTTAAATACTGCTGGGGGTATGGCAAAGATTAAAAAACGTTTGGTCTGATTTTGCTGCACAACTTCAAATAATTATGATAGAGTTTTAGAAAACAAAGGATTCACCAAGAAATATAAAAACAAACAACACAAATTTTAAAAAGACATCACAAAATATTTACAAGATTTTGATAATTTTTTTGCATACTATGATGGTTTTTAATAGATTTCAAAAGCAATAAGGGTGTTTCAACTGACGTCACGAGGTCACGTGACTTTGTTTACATCGTTATTTTGTCGGTCAAAACCACTGTCGTTTGCTGTACACTTATTTAGACTTACACACGTTTGCATGTTTTATATAAGATTATTTTTGTAAGATAATTATGCTGGAATCTTGCTGTGCCGTTGATTGCACTAATATATGTGTGCGGGGAAGAAAAAGATATCTGATCCTGATCGACGTTTGAAGTGGGTTTCTGCTGTACAACGCAGCGGCTTTCAACCTACGGTAGGCCTTACACACTGGGATTTGCAGCGAGCACTTTATATCAGTAATGTAGGCTTTGTCTGAGTATAACGAACAATCAGATGGCGTTAACGTTAAAGTTACTCTTCGTATACCCGGTGAAAATATAACTTACTTAAGGAAAATATTAAGAAAAATCAGAAGCGAGCAAAAAACTGCAATCAGTAAAATTCGCTGAACTGGTACTAGTAGGTTAGCATGTAGTATGTTTATTTTACGTGTGATGTGACTGAAATGTGTGAAGACGCGTGGGAACGCAACGACGCCGCTGCTCTGCAAAATGGAGTCCTGTTGAGTTTAGAGTCACGTGATAAATCCCTTTATTTAGCTAATGTTGGACATATATCAGGACTTATGGCACACTAAGCGCATCCTATACGTTTATGCATTCATTATCAATGAATCATCATTAATCGAAACCGTATAATGCATGGATAGGCCTACTACTTTCAAACCAAGCTCGTACACTTCAATGGCATTAACGATACATTCCAAATATAATATCCCCGGATATGCCTACGTCGATTACGTTCTAAATTTATCCTTTGAAATTAGAAATGGCGTTTGATTAAAAATTAAATCTAATTAGAGTTATGATATCCTTTCGAGTATTACATTCCGAAATAACAGTAAACTCGAGCGTATAAATGCTTGGGCAATATATGCCGACCAGGGGTGGATCCAGAGGGGGCCGGGCCATAGTCCTGTCTCCCCAATCTCAAACCCAGTAGGCGGGATTTGCCTACCAAAAGTCGCTCGGTGAAAGTGTGTACGTGGGGTGTGGGTGGGCAACAAAAATCACGCTAAATTACATTCACCATACAAAAGTATCCATTGTGACAAAATTGAGGGTGGGGAAAGTGCCCCCGTCCTCCCCCAAATTCCGCCTATGCTCAAACCATAGGTGTAGGATCCAGGGGCCAGGGGCACGTTGCCACTATTTCAAAAACTGACAAAAATTCCCATATATTAAATGAAAAGTGCCCCTTAATTTTTGTCAAAAAAGCGCCCTAACTTTGTTTTCTGCTCCCCTCTCCTTGCCCCAAGTTCGTTCCAAAAATTTTCCAAAAAAAAGCAGGGAAAAAATTGCTCTAAAAGATGGAAAAGATTCATGCCCTTGCTTATATTTGTAAGAACACTTTTAAACACTAGAAAATTTGCCAGGGTGTGCGACCTTCGCAAAATCTAATCAACTAATTAGTGACATAACTTGGATGTGGGTTAGTCGCTTTTACTTGCAATAGATGTATGATGTATTCGACTACAGAGAATTTTGGCTATTTTCGTCTAAATTTCACCACTTTTATAAGAAAATGATTAACATTCCAATTAAATTTCTGATGGAATAAGTGAAGGAAGCTTGTAGGAGGAACCATGGTCCCGCTATTCAAGAAGAGTTATGACCCAAGTTATTGCTCAAACCAGTTCAGGTAAAATCATGTTGCAAGGATATTTATTTTAACAAGTTTCCCGCACCGTTGTGAATACCGACCGGTCTTTCTTTGCATTTCACATTATTCGTAACCCATGATCTTACTTTTGGCCCTCTTAAGGCTGGCACGAAATAAGGATTTGGGGTCACTCATTGACAGATAGTTTTTATCAAGGGAGATAATGACAATAAAACCTAACATTAGCTAAGTTACTTTAATATCTATAATAAAAAAAGCATTATACTGATCATAGTAGCAAAAAAATCATCCAAATCAATTAGACATTAACCATTTTCAGATTTTACAGCGTTTTTAAATATCACGCAATAATTTGCATATTTTATGCACATTTGATTCTGATAAAGCTTTTAGATGTTCAGCTCTGTTTTTGGTTATAATATGTGAGGATGTTTTTATTTACAGGTAGGTCTATATGGACATCTAACGATTTTGCCATAAATTTGTTCCTTTTAAAGCATAAATTCAGTGGTCAAGCATGCTCATCTAATTTGAAAGAGAAACAAAATGGTGAAGAAAGCATTCAAATATCTTATTCCGTTAAGGAGATATTTAAGTTTAAAGCTCTGTCGTATCTGTGTAAAAATGACTGGTGTAGTAAGTCTACTATGGAAAGGTGGTGTTCTCATCCTCACATTCTTAGCAATTGTTAATGTATTTTAAAGAAAGTTATTTTTTTTTGTACTATTTAAATTATTTTTCTCGAACTTTCTTCAGGTGGTACATTATAAATACCCTTATTAGATTCAGTTTTACTACTTTTCTGACATATCCCATGGTTTTGAAGCCTCAAAATCGCAGGACAAAATATGATAGAATACATAACGACTTTTAGGAATCTGAGGTTACAGCATCACAACTAATCTGATTTCAGTCGTTTCTACATGATACCTAACTTTAAACTTTGATATCTCCTTAACGGAATAAGAGTTTTGATTGGTTTCTTCACTATTTTGTTTTTTGAAGTCCTTGTTCATATAAGATAGATTTGTTTAACCAATGAACTTATCCTAATATTTTCTGAGCATTTCATATCATACATCTATCAGAAATTGGAAAATTGTTATAAAAATGAGTTTGTTGTATTTGTTTATATATAAATTGTTTTTGGTAAGTTGAAAAAGCAGAAATAAATGATAACGGTGATTTTATGCATCAGTTTTACAGTATTCTGTCATCTGCACGCAAACAAAAAACTTCTTGTGAGTTGTGTGTGAGTTCTTGGGAGTTGTTGCCAGGCCATGTATGTGATTTGAAAAGTGTTTTCCATCAGTGAGTTATTTACACTTTGGTGATTTTATAACCAGAGATACTCAATTGCGCTATATGGATTAAATAGCCATTCTTGAGCTTTTAATAGTTTTTAAACCCAAGTTATAGCCCAAACGAGCTATCAAATACAAGTTATATATCCCAATTTGACTACACACTGGGATAAATCCCAAACGGGATATCAAGCTCGATTAGCATATGTGCTAGACGGTATTTAACGCTCCCGCAGCCAATGAAAACATAGTTTTCAATCAATCGGAGATATTAGGCGGTATTTTCCGAGCCAATGTTGTTATTATGTTAAATTCATTCAAATTGCCCCGAACGAAATCCGATTATTTGAAACATTTTCAGCGATTTTTGGAATGCAAAATTCTTTAAAACTACGCACTTATACAAACTGTTCTTGCATCCATGGATCGATCTATTTAGGCAAACATGAAAACGCAACAGAATGTCGGATAAACGCTTCTGAACGCATCCGAACGAAATCTGGATTTTGAGCTAGCTACTTAAACTCAAAATCCCTTAAAAGGATGTTGAGCTAAACTTCGTTTTAGTCAGTATATTTTGTTATAATGATTGCCACTTGGAAGTGTATTTGTGGGATTGTGATTCTTTAATTGCACTAATTAGTTTTTTTGCTCAGAATGGCGAATGTAATATGAGGAAAATATGCCGTAATTAAAATCATGTCTTGTTGCAAGGATGTAAAATCCATCTTGATTTTATAGAACAATATTTTGCTCTTAGTTTGTCTGTTTATGATTTCAAATTCACTCCAAAGCAAACATTGTTAATATAATTTGCATCGTATTGTTCGTTGAGGCTTAAGTTTTTTTTTTTTTAGAAAAACAGTTTTTACATATTCAAACGATATTAAAGCTCCAATACGCGCAGTGGGGCAACTAGACTCCTGTGGGCCCTGATGGTTTTGGCCTCTGCAGCAATGTTGGTACCACGGCGGCAAGGAGTGGGCAGGGGGGGGGAGTAAGGGGCAGAAAGTGCCTTTTTGAAATTGTGCAGACGGGCGCAGGAGCTACGTGCCCTTTTGAAATTGTGCGGACGGCGCAGGCGGTGCCCTCTTCAAATTTGAGGGCGGGCCTTCCAGGAGGCGACCTTTTTAAATTTATTTGAAAAGATTTTAGGCCATTCTGGAAGCTTGAAAACAAATAGAAATCCACTCACTCAATTAAAACATATCATTTAGGGCCAGGGGCACCGACACCGAGGGCCGTGGTGGGAGGGATATGCCCCAATAATTTTCTAAGCAGCAATTCTTCAAAAGAAGCCTTTTACCTATCGCCCGATGGGTAATTATCTCATCTCCCACATATACATATATGTGGGGATGAGATATTGTAGTCACTTTACTGTGTAATCAAATAACTGCCTATACTTCCTACACTACATGGCCACACGCCTTGATATTAGGGGCTGGCGGGGTCCACCAGGGGGTCTCATATGATAATCTTATATTTAGGGGTCATAAGTTTTTGAAACGGGACAAAATTGATGACTTTTGCGTCTGTCCGTGTGGGTGTGTGTGTGGGAGGGGGAGGGGGCGTATGCATCAATTAATTTTGTGTCGCTTATAGCTCAAAAAACTGTAATACACACATGAACCAAAATTGGTGGACGGGTACCCCTGGCCTGGAACTTTCGTCTCCAAGGTTTTGGGATATAAAGGTCAAAGGTCACAATCAAAATAAACAAGTTTTTGGTGATGGCCGTATCTTTTAAAGGAATTGCTTGGTATCTTTACAAATTGCCTAGGTTCGTAGGGTTTAACATTTTAACAAAAATTAAAAATTGCAGGTCAAAAATTGAAATAAGTGCTTTTTATGCAAACTTTTGCCCCATTTTAAACTAAAAAAGTACAAGACCTATACCAACCCTATTTTTCACCTTGATACATGAATTTGTGTCCCGTAGACCCTGGGGTCAAAAGGTCAATGGTCGCAGAGCAATTGACCACTTTTCACCATTTTCCCTTATAGTTATGGAATGGTAAGTGTGACGTGAGCATGAATGGTGTCATACAGTAGAGTACGATAGTAGTATGTTCTCCTTGCAATTTCAACTTGTTTATTTGGGTGTTCTCACTTACACCATTCCTCAAGAAAAATCTGTTTGCACCCTGATGCATTGTCAAATACTGTTTCTGCAAAGAAACTTATAATTTCAGTTAATTTCTTGCTTAAAAAATTCAAGAAGAAAACGAATTTGTTCTTGTTCGATGGAGTTATTGTCAAAATTAATTGACACATTGTCCTTAATATGTTTTTTGTTACAAAAAATTAATGCTAGTGAAATAGACTGAACTTTAAAACTCCCAACAGATAAAGTAGTAAATATTTTAGAAAGTTCTTTGTTCAATTCAAAAATAAACGGATATTCAACGTTATGTGTTTACAAACACTCAATAAATATCAAAGGGGCAAAAAGATCTTTTAATTTTTGCAAGTTTTTTTTATACTTCTCAATGTTATTTACAACTTTTTAATTTCAAAGTTTCAGAAAATTATAACTTGAAATAGCAAAAGCATCTTTTTGAGCTTTTTTTTCATTATCCTGGTCAGCAAAAGTTTGTTGCTTCTATTTTATTCAGACACTTTTGTTTTACTCAAATAGAAATACCTGGACCAATTCTTTGTGATTTTAGTTTCAATCGAAAAAGTTGAAATTTCAGCCATCTTTTCTATTTTGATTGGTCCAGCGTGACTGAATAGTGTATGATGTAGTTTTAACCTGTCAACCTTCTGAAACCTAGCTGCATTGGCAAATTTCTTGTTTTCAGCATTTCTACATGTAACGTTTTTGAAAAACAGTTTTACAAACTTGGGACAATAATATTTCATGCAATGCAAAACAGTTTTAAACTTTTACTGTTTGATTTCAGGCCCAGGGACTAGAATAAAAATTTTAAATTAAAAAATCATAAAAAGTAACCCTAACAGAAATATAAATCATTTTACAAAAACATCAGTCCCAGCAGTAATAAAGTAATTTGATATATCATTTCAGAAAGTTTGTTTTTTCTGTTGTTTTCCTAAATTTCTAAAATTCAAAATGGCGGCTAATTCAATTTGATCATATTTTTGTTTATTTATAAACTTACTACAAGAGATGATGTTATATAGATACAGACTTGATAGATAAGAAGAATTGTCTCTAAAAAGAATTTCTGACCATTCGGAAGCAATGTTCAAAAAATAGTGTTCCGCTGATCTCCTTTACTGTTTGTGGGCATTTAATTGGATCAGGACGATTACTTTCCAAGTTAAAAAAGTCATTCTATCCTCTCAAAATATCAACACAAACTTTAGGTTCCAATAACCTATTGATATTTTTAACTAAGTCTTCAATACCTAGCTTTTCAAATGTAAAAAGTGTAAATGTTAAACTTCTTTCTTCTCCCATGCTAAAATTCATTGGGATAAATCTGTATAATCTTCCTCAATTTATATCAAGTTATAGTACCAAATTGGCGCCAAATTTTGGCGGGCATTTTGTAACCAATAGAAATGTCAATATGTTATTGTCACTTCGCATATGATTATAAGAAAGGCGGTAAGTTTTGGCGGGGATTTAGTAACCCCATGGAAAGCTTAAAAGATTGTTTGCTATCCACCTTTTGTTTTAAACAAGGCTGTACATTTTCGTGAAGGATGACGTTTCCACAGAACCAGGTTTTGGTCTTTTTATCTTAAAAGGATATTCAACCTCAATTGCATTTTCTACTCTTTCCTCATTGTCGTCAAATTGCCAAGATTTAGCACTTGCAGGTTCTACATGTTTGATGATTTGTTTGAAACTATTAAAATTTATTTTGTTTGAAGCTTCTACATTCAGTGTAATGCCCTTCACCTTGCACTCAGTAAAAACTTTACCTTCTGCATTCACACCTCTATAACCATAATTTTTCAGACCCCCAGATACAAATTCAGTAATAAAAGATCCCAATCCATAAGGTTTTTCTAACTCATCAGTCATATCTTCAGAGAAAAGTACCTAATGCGGGATCATTCTTACCTTCACTTATGTACAAAATGGAATCGGTATCACAATAAAGCACATTCTGTCCCAACTTATCCAGATATTTATAAAGTTTTAACCAAGCCTGTGCCGTTGTAAATGCGGCAATGATAATTTGTGTTTTCACTCATTTGTATAAAATCTTCTGTAAACTCATATTGCACCATTGCTGTATACTCGGAAGGAAAATTAATGTATCTTATACTCTTAGATTTATCTGAAAGAAGCTGAATAAATTTTCCAGCATCATTTACGCATTCAGTTTTTGGAAGGGTCAATCTTTGTCCAAATTTTTCCCAAAATGAATTGAGCATGATTTTTGCAAGGGATCTTTTACCTTCATTTCTCTCCATAGACATAATGTCGAGAGAAATATTTTCCTTTTCTTTGTATGCCTGTACATATTTATCTTTACTGTCATCATCGTCACAACCTTTGGGCCATCCATCAGATTCCTGCTTTTGTTTGAAAAATGTATCAATGTGTTCAGAAAAAAGTCCCTCCTTATTACTTTTGTGGTCATATTTGCTAGTTTGCTTAAAATGGTATACTTCATGAATTTTAACAATTTGAAATCCCTTTTCTATTGCTTTGTTGAGCTCCAAACTAACCCAAGTTCCCTCCAACGCCCTCTTCTCAGAGGAGTGACGACAATCTCTTTCTTTATTCTCCGCACAAGCAAGACATAGTGGGAACATGAGTTTTCCCCCTATTTTGTTAGGTAAAACTGGATAAAATAATCCGCGAGGTGGGATGATTTTACATTTGATAATCCCAAAATAGTTACTGATATCATTACTAGATAGTGATTTTATGATTTCTGGATGGCCTACAGGATAAATCCCATATTTGTTCACCCACGAATAAAGGCTGCATTCATCAATATATTTTATTTTCTTATCCCCAGAAACAGTATGCCAAAGTTCAATTGCGTTTGTCCTCTCTCCAAAAAAAGCTTTTCTTGGATCCAATGGTTCGGAAATAGTTGTTTTTTCTACCCATTCTTTATCACACGATTCTGATTTAACCAGTGTGTCCCAATCATGTTCCCAAATTTCGACAAGGTTGTAACCAGATGCTTTCAACCATTGTTTCTTTTTCATAGTAGCACTGAATGCATCCCGCATTGTCTTTTTGTCCCCCGGTAATTTCATATTCCTATCCGTAAAACATTGGACGCAACCATGCCATAAACATCCATTGAATTCATAGACAGTATTCGTGGAACTCTCAAATCCATCACAAGTGTAAACCCCCAGAGAAATCTCACCCCCATTTTTAGCCGTCCTCAAATTCAATTTATGCAAATGAGATAACCATGAAAGCCACTTAGAACATTTCTGAGAAACCGCTTTTCTCTTACCATAACCACCATGAGGCACTAATGCAATCGTCTGTGGTTTCAAAAATTTCATACGGAGAACATGAAGACATGCAGAAGCAATGGTTAATTTCATCGCAAATGGGTCTATACCACATACATCAATAAACTCTTTTCTGAAACAAAAACATCCCTTTTTCAAAATGTCAACATCCGATTCACAATACTCCTCCATTTCTTTTTTGAGGTTAAAGGTTAAGTGTTTGTGATTTTCATACCAAGAAAAGAACTCAGTCTTTTTCTTACTACTCATGGAATCAGGATTGTACCATTCAGGACTAGATCATTTTCCAACATAATTACTGTTGACTTTACTATTGAACAAGTAGGGGGAAAATCCTTTTTTCATCTCACTTAAACCAGAAGTTTTGGGAAACTGCGCTAGAGATTGTGGGATGAAATTAAAGGAATCTATAAATTTTAATTTGTCCTTAACAGTTTTGTCCACTTTCACCCGCCCGATTTTCAAACACATTAACTTTGTACCATTTAAAATTATTTTGGGGGATTTACTATTATCTAGGAACCACTTGAAAATAAATTGTCCATCATACCCCTTAAAATTATGTGCTATACATATTAAATATTTCATTTCGTCACTCAACAACCAAGTACAAAAATTGTGTAAAGTATTCTCACCAAAAAAAGAATACTGACTACCATGTGTACAGCTTCGGGATTCAAAATTTTCCAAATCAATGCAAATTTCACAAACAACTTGTGCAATGCAAAGATTTGGAACATGAATTTTTCTTCCAGAAGCGGGGTCAACATCTTGTGTTGATTCAAAATCGTAGAAAATATATTTTCTTTGATCACCTTCAAGCACAGATTGTTTTTGCTGAGGGGTATCATACTCAGATCCTAAAACCTCAATATCATCAAATGCCTCGTTCTCTAAATCTTCATTTTCATTTGACTTTTGGACACCTATGGGATGCATGTAGCACAGATGATTCGCATTTGTACGAATTTTACATAAGGAACACCAAACCGTATAACATTGATGGCTTTGATAATTCCACATAATATTTTTACATGTAAGACACTTTTGGTTTCTTTCACATACATCTTTTATCTGCTCTTTTTTCTTATTTGATTTTGCTGAGTTTTCCATAAATCCTGGGGGCTGTTTATGTGCTATGAAACAGTTTTGATTTAAAAATTTCTGATCACATTCTGGACAGTGAATCCACTTTTGAAATTGACATTCGTTTTTAGGATTTACTTTACAATGATAGCATAAAGCTTTACAACGGTGTGAATAAGAATTAGAATATCCCTTTTTGCAATAAATACAAAAATGATTCGCACCTAAAAATGCTGAAAGAGATGGTATTAAATCAAAATGATGATTGTCATAGAAAAGGAAAATTTGTCTCTTTTTACTTTCACTTCCAGTCCAAAGCCAAGGATTCTGCTTGTCGTTACTCAGAATGAAAATCTGCTCTGGTATAACACTCTGAAACTTTGCAGCGTCGTTGACTGTACAGGGCCTTTCCGGTACGCCTGCTTGTTGGTGTAGTTCCTGCGTCATCCTTGTTACCTGTTTCGTTTGTTTTCTAATCCTATTCCATTCCGGTTGATCTATCTCTCCTGCTTTTAACTTGAGCCTATATTGTCCAATGGTGATTGCTCTAGCCAAACACATAGAATCATTATTAATAATGTTTAAAATACCTGGTCCTCTAAGAGCACTCATGCGACCTGATCCTGTGGGATTCTGAATACGTAATACCGAAATATCGCAACTGCCATCAAGTACAAAGTTTTTTTGCTTTGGAGGATTCGTTGTAAACAATCTAAAAGTCTTATCACAATGAATTGCGATTTCAAGGTCATAGGAAACCACACCGAATTATCCAGGTGAGTGCTTGACAATTCCACACGAACATAATTATCATCATCAAACTCATCAATCAACTTTTTGAAGATCGCCTTAAAAATTTGAAGAATTGTCTGGAAAATATCGCCTTGTTGTTCCAAAAAAGTTTGAGTCTTTTCAGGGAGAAATGCAATTCTCCATTGTTTTGCCACGGTACGAAATCGCCGGATATATCTC
This sequence comes from Chiridota heheva, assembly GCA_020152595.1. NCBI lineage: Eukaryota > Metazoa > Echinodermata > Holothuroidea > Apodida > Chiridotidae > Chiridota > Chiridota heheva. The sequence goes on from JAIGNY010003250.1 coordinate 636,028, forward strand.
TCAGAAACTTGTTTTACAGTGAAGCAATGTTCAGCTTGCAATTCCAATGCATCTTTCTGTCCGCCAATTTGATTAACCTCTGAAACTACTTGGTTACAAAGTTTCTTCCATCCACAATCATAAAAAAACACAACATTTTCTCTAGGAAATACAGCGTTCAAAAAAATAGTGTTCCTATCTTTTTTCAGAGACGGCACTCCGCATTCAACACAGAATAGGTAACCTTTGTCCAAAAAATAATTCAAAACTTGAAATTGTGCAGTGCTCAAGTCAGTCAGACGTTCATATCTTGTGTCAAAATATTTAAGACTTTCTTCAAAATATTCCACCCATCGTTCGCGAATTAATGGAAGTTCATGGTAAATTATGTTATTATGAATGTTATCAAATATCATATCACCTGTTGATGATCTGATTAATCTCCAGTTTCTCCTATAAAAGTCGACTTGCAGTTGTACCATCCTGATATCTCATGTTTAAAAATCAAAGTTGAAATGAAATATCTCAATTGATGTAGGCAATATAAAGTATTACTTTTCCCACCATTCTCTATTGAATAACTTTTCCCGCTAATTCTATTCATCCTGGATTTCCCGCCATTTTCTAATTAATATGTTTTGAACGAATCATTACTTTGCTGTTGAAGATTGACACTTAGTACTTACCTAAGTGCCATATCTTTTGTTATGTCCATCACCTCATTATTATCTGCATGTGGAAGAGGAAGAGGGTTTATACCCAGATTCTTTGGTTTTGTTTGGATATCTCCCTGTCCATCTTCCTCTAGGTCAGATTCTATAACAATAATTTCGTCTTCGTCTATCTCTACCTCACGCACTTCGTCATATTCATCTTCACTTTCCCCAATTGCCTGCGGTAATTCCTCTTCTCGTGATTCTGTGATCACGAGATTAGTCATTTCTTGCATTTCCAACACTAGACTATCGAACTCATGGTGAAAGTTTGTCACGGCACTTTCTACTTTATTCTTTACTCTTAAAAGGTCATCCTTTAGCTGTTTAGACTATACAGTTGTTCAAAAAATCCATATCAATTTTCCTAATCCCCCTTGTATTTTTCGAAGATGCCTTAGAATTGCTGTGCTGCCGGCAATTCTTTCTTCTGCATACTGTCGTAGAGTCTCCGCGTGAAAAAATATTGCTGGTCTGGAAGGATTTGAAGCCATCTTGTTAATAACAAAATTCAATATTCAACAAAAATGGAATAGAAGAGGAACTTCGCAATATAAAAACACAAATTTAATATTCAACAATAAGATAATCGTTTAATATGAAACTCAGTGCAGGAACTTTACAATTTTAAAAAGTGCACAAATTTAGTTTTCAACAATAAGAGAACGGTTTAGTATAAAACCCTGTTGCAGGAACTTTGCAATTTTAAAAAGTACACAAGTATTCCTCGCATGTCCCTATTATTCCCTTGATACAGTCTTATTGGTTAGATTATGCAAAAAATGGGCGTGTCCACTACCATAGATAATCTCCTTCCATATAAATTTTTCGTCCCTTTCTACCAACCCTTTCCTGAGAGGACCTATTATTCAAATAGTACTTACGCAGGCAAATAAAGTAGTTTAAAGTATATTAAAGTCTACCATCATTAAATATTAACGCTCGTTATGGTTTTATCGATTACATCCTGGGCATTCTTCTTGGACGTCCATTGTAAGCACTCTTTATTAAGAGGACCCATCGACGACGACGAGTGAACACACAACTACAACGATGGGGTCGTCACCTGCGTAATCGGTTATGATAGTAACAATGCCTTCACGAAACGCTTAATACGACCCGGACGAGAACACAGGTACGACGTACGGACAGACATAACATCGACAACCAAGTCAATGTCCACGGCCTTTGATAACCAGTTGTGGTGTACTGGCGTGTCTACCCAACCCAGGCTTGAACCCAAGACCTCGTGGTCTGTAGGCATGTATGATAACCGCTACACCATAGTCGGTGGGCCAACCGTATACCCCCCTCCCTCCCCCCCTCCCTTAGGGATTTTCATCCGCTACACTTTTTAGTTAGTCTGGACCCTCAGCAATCATTTTCAGCTTGTTTGCCATTAAATTGATGGTGGGTGTGAGCGCCAGGGCTTTGTCATGGCAACGCCTAAATGAGAAACTGGAATTTTGAGAAAATGGCATATCTTTGTAACTGGATAACAGATCAGCACACTTTAAGTGTTCAGGTATATATATTTGTTGCTGCCCAGTTGATTGCTATCAAGGTTTGAGTCATTTGAGGTCGTGTTCATGTCTTTAAGAACCGTTGTCATGGCAACGACATGATGAAGAAATGAATTTGAGAAAAAATGTGTTTTTTTGTATAGATTTGAAGCTGCTGGTTGGTTGCATTCAAGATCTGGGTCATTTACGGTCAAAGTTATACCTTTAATTGACACTTTTGCCACTAGCGGGGTGTCGAAGGGAGAGGGGGGGGCATGGGTGTAGTCTCCCCCATTCATTTTTGTTGTGTTGTTCGCCCCCCTCCCATCAATGAAAATTGTATATTTTGCCCCTCAGTCATGAATGTTAAGTATTGTGTCAATTGGGTGTTAACACCCCCTCCCCCTCCCCTAATTAAAATCCCACACCCGCCACTGGCTGTTGCTATGGCAACGCCAAGATGAACAAATGAATTTGAGAAAATGCCATAACATTAATTCAAAATACATATGGCCCCTTGATGACGTCATGCGCCACTGCTCAAATCACCTCTCAGACTGGGTACCAGATACCAGATACGTTTGATCTGGCTGCTGCTAAGAAGGCCTATGGAATATCGTGGTCGTATGCAGATCGATTTTGCAATGTCATCATTCGACTGGGGGAATTCCACATGGCATGTGCATACATCGGTGCATTGGGAAAGTATATGAAAGGGAGTGGATTTGTGGAAGTGCTAGTTGAATCTGCAGTGTGTGCAAGTGGTTCCATCGAAAAAGTCATGAATGGAAAACACTACAACAGGGCCAGGTATGTTATGAGAACATCGATGGAAGCTCTAGAACGGCTATTGTGGGCTTCATTTCAAGATGAAGATGGATTAGTCATCGGTGAGCAGGAAATGAAGCTGATGTCAGTTCTGGCAAAAACACTAAATTCTGAACACTTGTCCGCTGTCAAGCAAAACTCCAAATGGAAGGAATGGATACAGAAGTATGATGAGTACAAAGCGAAGGTGCGTGCTGGAGAAAAGGACAAAACGGCACAATTCTGGCTAGGGCACATGGATAAGGCATGGCTCCTCATGCGTTCTTGAGGGCTACAAAGATCAATGACATCACCTTGCACATGGCCTGTCTAGATGAAATGCGCCCTCTCTTCTTCAGTCAAGAGAAGCCAACCTATGCAAGGTATACATTACTATACTTAAACACACTTCTCAACCTGCCACACACACACATCCTGGTGCAATGGAGCTACTTGAGAAGAAAGGAATGAGTGTGAATCGCTCTGCAGTACCTAACTCTCGCAATGCTGTGGACAAAACAATAGAACAGTTTGTTTGTTTGTTTGATGAGGGCTTAACGGCACCACGACAACGAGGGTCAAATTGTGCCTAAGAGGTCAGATCATTCTAGAGGTAGGAAGGAAAGGAAACAGGGGAAGAATGAGAGAAATTATAAAACAAAAGGTCAGAAAGCTGTGATCGAGAAGGGAGGTGCATGGTTGAAACAAAAACAAAGTAGAGAGGGGGTGCAAGAGGAGAATTAAATATGGTTGTAGAGGGAAGCATGATGAAAGAAGGAGATAATTTTATCCGGAGGATTTTTCTGGAAGAACTCAGCAATTGAGTAGTGGGGAGCGAGGGAAGCTCTGGGAAGTTTGTACAGGGGGCAAGCAAGGAGAAGATGATGGATTGTGAGGGTACAATGGCAATTGTTGCAGAGGGGTTGGGGGAGCCAATAAGGAGGTGGGAGCGAGTGAGGTGGGTGTGACCAATTCTAAGACGGGTAATATGAACGCTGTCGATACGAGAGAGGTTGTTGATGGTGGATTTGATCGAAATTGTGGGCTGGATGACATGGAGCTTGTTATCAATTTGGGAGTTCCATGAGGTTTGCCAGCGGTCACGAACAAGGGAAGCGATAAGCGGTTTGATGTCAGAGAGGGTTTTGGAAAAAGGGGTAGGGAGGAGGTTGAGGGAAAGCTTAGCGGCTGCATCAGCCCTGTGGTTGCCAGGGATGCCAACATGGTTGGGTATCCAGAAGAAAAGAATACTTTTCCTGAAGAGGGTGGGAGAAAGGAGTTTCCAGATGAGGAGGTGGCATATAAGGTTATCCCATTTAAGATTGAGTAAAGAAGTAAGAACAGCCTTTGAGTCTGAAAAAATGGCAAAGTGGATGAGCGGAGAGTACTCAATAAAGTTGAGGGCGAGGAGAATGGCCTTAGCCTCGGCTGAAAAGATGGATGAGTAGTCGGGAAGTCTGCTACTGAGGGTGATGTCTTGGATGACGGCAGCAGCAGCTGTTTTGTTGCCTTCCTTGGAGCCATCAGTATAGATAGAGGTGTAATTTGAGAGTTGGTCTTTGATTTGGTTGTGGAGATTGATAAAGAGGTAAGGGTGGGTTTGAGTTTTGTGTTGAGTGGAGAGGCCCAGGTGGACAGAAGGGAGGGAGTGGCCCAAGGAGTAAAAGTGGGCCAGGAGAAGGTGCCAAGAGTGGCGGGGTTGATGCCGAGATGGAAGAGGTATGATTTAATGTGTAAGCTGAAGGGAGGGGATAGGGTTTTAGTCATATCAAAGAGGGTGGAGAAATTGGGGTACCTAATGAGGTTGTAAACAGGATTCTGGGTGTTGGTGAGGACTCTAAAAGCATAGGAGAGGCTAAGCTTCTACATCTAAGTAGAAAGGGGGTTCGTTGGCTTATAACCGTCATGCCAGTGGGCATGGTCCTGAAATTATTGGCTTCAGTCGCAACTTGGCAGCTTACCATAGGTGGAGTTTTACTCGGCATGCATGAGCTGGCTATCTAAAGGAAAGCATGAGCTAGTGTATCTTATTTTAGGGGTGGTGGAATTGTTCAATTTACATATAGACATGGGTTTTGTGGCAAGATGGGAAAATAGTCAGGGGCATTGGCAACAATCTTTGCAATGCATTGCTTTCACTCCACGCTTTCACCGGCTGTGATACTATTAGTTCATTTGTTTGTAAAGGCAAGGTGGGACCCCTGCGTGTGCTGCAAAAAAAAAACGCAATATATTCCTGTCTTCACAGGTTTCGGTACAAGCTCTACTCTAAATGCAGGAACGTTTGATGATCTAGAAGCATTCACATGTCTTTTATATGGGGCAAAGTCAGGAGTCAAGGACATCAACAAGCTGCGGTATACCATGTTTATGACACGTTACACACCAAATAACCAGCTACTGTCCAGTGAAAGTGGCATCGACCTAAGTTTGCTTCCACCCTGCAGATTCTCCTTAAGGATGCATGTTGTACGTGCCAATTATCAGGCTCTCATATGGAACCAAGCTGATTTGGCATATCCGGAATTGCCAAAGCCCGACGATGGTCATGGATGGGTTCTACGGGGAGACAAATTGGAGTACCAATGGACAGAAGATGAAATGCTACCAAAGGAACTGATCGATTTAGTATTGGAGCAGGATCATGAAGAAGATGATACTGAAGCTGACTACTATAACATACAAGAAGATATGTTTGATGATGAGGAGGATAATGATGACTTATATGAATTGTAAGAAAATTGACTTCATGTGGAATACCATTTCATATGTTATGGAAAGTAGTATGCAGCATACAGAAATGAAAAATTAAGCTTTCTGCCGTCTTTGTGGCTTTTTTCAACATCTTTTTATTAAGATTTGTTGTGGTGGACATTTTTTGGAAAAGCAGAATTGGCGTGAAAATCACTAGAACACCTTAATATGCTTCCCTTAGGACCCCAGTTTTCGGTGAAGTTACAGATCAGTATTTGGTCTTCTCAGTCGTGTCAGTATGTAACCAAAAACATGCATGTATCTAAGTAACACATCAAAGTATGTTACAAATATAATAATGGTTTGTAGAATACTGTAAGACAATTTGATGTAAATGAACATTCCTCTAGGCATTGCGATTAAGCATGACTGTATTTAAGGACCCAGATATCGATTGCAATCAACCGGCTAATCTAAAATCTATACAGGCCTATACATATATTGTGATTTCATATTATATTGTAGCGTATTACAACTAAGAGGAGACCGGGGATATGACATTTCCAAATTGACCAACTTCAATTTTTTTCACACAGTTATCATGGCAACTTTTATGATTGGGCATGATTGTGACCTTACACTACATCCCTATATGCCTATACACTAGCATTGTTTACTTAAAAATATATGACAATTTTTCCCTATTTTTTCATTTTTTTATCACGGCATTGACATGGCAATTGTTCTGATTGGGCATGACCGTGACCTTAAAAGACCCAGATCTTGATTGCAATCTAATGGGTAGTTTCAAATATATATATACTTAGACACTGGAATGTGTTTTTATGCTGTAAAGTTTCAAAGATATGACATTTTTTATCAAATTCAAGTTTTTTGTCACCGAGCTGCCATGGCAACGGTCATGATAAGGCATGATTGTGACCTCGAATGACCTAGATCTTGATTACAACCAATATGGCAGCTTCAAATATATATACTTAATTAAACATATATGTGTTTTAATGTTGTTTAGTTACAAATATATGTCATTTCCTTAAATTCCATGTTTTATCACTTCGTTGCCATGACAACGCCCTGGCGCTCACACCCACCATCAGTTTAATGGCAAACAAGCAGAAAATGATTGCTGAGGGTCCAGACTAGCTAAAAAGTGTAGTGGTTAAAAATCCCTAAGGAAGGAAGGGAGGGGGGGGGGGTGGTTTCGATATATTGGCCCATAGACTACCAGTAGGTATATAGAGGACCCATTCGTGACACAATGCTTATACAGACAAAAAAAACTGTCAATCAAGGGTGAGATAAACTTAGTGAGACAAGGCTCATACAGACAAAATGAACTGTCAATCAAGGGCGAGATAACCATTAGTGAGACATTGCTCATACAGACAAAAGAACTGTCAATCAAGGGTGAGATAAAAGTACACCATTGCACTACCTTTATTCATAGGGAAGCTATTGTTGTTCGCTAATACTCTTTCTATATACTCTTATCCATTGTTTGTCTAGTTCGTATACAGACAAAAGAACTGTCAACCTTAAGATTAACTTATTGTTAAGCTAATACATATGCAGACAAAGGCACTGTAAAGATCAACATGCAATAGTTTTGTAATGGTACTTCCATTCAAACTTCTACAACTTATGTTTGCTGTAACGTCGTAAGCAGTCGAACGAACGAAACTGTCTTAGTTTAACGACTGGGTTTCACAGCTATAGGCCGTGCTACAAAGTCAAACAATAATTATACAAGCGCAAAAATGAACGAGGAACGAGCACGGACAAGGGTAGCCAAAAAGCCACACGAATAAACAAACCTGACAACAGCCAGGGGACACACAAGTAAACATGAACACAAAGGAGTCGTTTCAGAGCCACCCCACCCTAGGAAAACTACAAATGGTAACTATAAATAAACACCATACCAACAATTCCCAGGGTGGAACATAGGAATATCACCAAATAGAATAAAATATAAGAAAAAATGACTACGCTAGGCCAAGGGAAACTAAATAAGAGTCACCGAAAACGGGCCTTTAACGCTAGGCTCAATGAAATTCGAGAGGATCAACTGTTCTTTAAAAATAGGGTTTTTATAAAGTGATTATCAGTTTCTAAGCGGTTTTTACAGTAATTTTTAAGAAGTGAATCAATCCGTGATTAAACGCTGGGAAGAGAGTGAAGGTCAATAAGTACAATTGGTGAGTCCCAACGAGGTATGTGAAAAATGATTTTTAGAGCATTAATTTGAATTTGCTCTAATTTGCAACGGTTACTTTTGGAGATTAGAGGGGAAACAATAAATGAGTGAACGGATAAGACTAGTGTATAAGATTAAGGTTGTAGACGATGGAGCTCTTGGATTATAAGCTGTCCCACAAACAGTTAATAATTGGGAAGTGCTGATTTTTAGCTCCTTAATCAAACATTCAAAATGCGGCTTTAAATTAAATCTAGTATCAAACGTGATGCCCAAGAACTTAACTGAATTATAGTTTGGAATTAGGGTATCGTTAAAAACTAAGATCGGGATTGAAACAGGACGGCGACGAGAAAAAACAATAGATTGTGATTTAAAAGGCTTAAGGAATAATCTCCACTTGCTGCACCAGCATTGAAGTAGGTCAATATAGTATTGCAAGTCGTCCCTTGCGGCAAGAATATTATTGGCCGACGACCAGACAGCCAAGTCGTCTGCATATTGAGAAATACAAATGTAATCAGAAAATGGGTTAGGAATGTCGTTTATGAAAATCAGAAAAAGTAGTGGACTAAGAGGGCTACCCTGAGGGGTGCCCTTATTCACAACCAAAGGATCAGAAAAAAACATTATTAACTTTAAATCGAATTTGCCTGTTAAATAAAAAGTCTGCAATTAAGCGAATAAATTTAAGCGGGAGGGAGATCTTATTAAGTTTATAAAAAAGACCATTAAGCCATAACTTATCGAAAGCCTTTTCGGCATCGAAAAAGGCAGTAAACACGAAATGTTTTTTACAAAGGTTTAAAGCAATATGATGAGACAACTTGGCTATCTGGTCTGCGGTACTGAATTTTGAACGGAAACCAACTTGAAAATTATTAAAGAAATTTATATCGTTAAGATAAGTGGTAAGCTTAGAACAGATGACCCTCTCGAGAAGTTTACTGACAACTGAAGAAAGTGTAATAGGTCTGTAATTTTTCGGTTTTAAATGATCTTTTCCCGGCTTAGGTATAAGGATAACATGCCCCGATTTCCACTTTATAGGAAAAATACCAAATTTAAAACAAATACTGTAAAATAAATTGACAAATAAAAGATTTAAATTTTACAGAACACTTTTTGATATGAAGGTAGGTGACTCCACCCCCCCCCCCATCAGGGGCCGTCTGTTTAGTATTTCTAAGAGCTTTTTCGAGTTCTAAAACTGAAACAGAATTAAGTAAATGATGTTTGTCACCTCTCTCGAACTTAAACTTAAAATAGAGGTTTGAAAAATTCTTCTTTCTGACAAAATTATTAATATAGTTAAAATGATTATACAGTTTAATAAATTTATTATAAAGAGTCTGATTTTCGAAGAGTTTAATTTCAGTACTAATTTTTCTACGAATTACATTAATATTATGTTTAAGTAAGGGGCGCTTACAAGTAATTGGTTAATGGTCACTATCGAGACCAGGTCCAACTTGAAAAAACGAAAAGTGAATGTAAAGACTATTACTTAGTAAACATAAATCTAGGATGCAGGGTTTACAATTTGTGTTAACGTGAAAAAAAGTAGGGGTTTTATTATTAATGAGTTTAATGTTGTTATTTAATATAAAGTCAACAATATCGATGCCTTTGGGGGAATCATAGGAATCCCACCAAAGAGAGTGTTTAGCATTAAAATCGCCAATAATAATGAAAGAACTATGATTTGCGATAAGTCTGTTTATCAGATTAGTGGGGAAAGATTTGTAAGAGCAGGTTAGATATAAGCAGATTACCAGTAAATCAGGAATGTCGGGAGTTGAAAGTGAAATGGCGATAAGTCGAGTCTCATTAAAACCTGCAACGGAAATGTTATTAGATAAAAGGAAGTCAATAATTTCGTCTGATTTATTTGTAATGGATTTACAATTAAAATGGCTTATTTTCAAATCGTACAGAAAAGTGTAGGTATGTGAATTAAAAAGATTGCAATGGATGCTCCAAGCAACCCACAACAAAAACGAATGCACTAGAACACTGAATCTAGATACAAGTCTCCATCACCGATGGAGAAGGATTTAAGAAAATCGCTCGAAATAATACCTTTAAGGTGTTCTGATGCCACCTGAACACAGAGATTTGAGATAGTTGAAGTGGGAATTTGGGATAATCCAACGGTTGAACGAAACTTATCCATAAGATCGGCAATAAAAACAAAAACTTCTCTACTAGTTCTTTGACAACTTTAGACAAAATAGTTGAAATTAGAGGAGTGAGGTTATTTTCTTCTTTGTTGGAATTTTATTAACTGATTCATAATTTCTTTATGATTTTTTTCGGTATTAACTTTAATTTCTTGAGATACGGCCTTAGCATAGGACATGATTGGATCGTTTATATGTTTAGGTTCAGATTTAGATTTGGCCTTAGAGTGGGCCTTGTCGAACTCTTCCAGAAACACTGGGCAGGTTGTGTCCAATGCTGGATGTTCGCCACCGCAGTTGGTGCATATTTTTTTTTAGTTCATGGGCAATCTTTAAAAGAATGATTTCCAGCGCAAATATTACACTTTGTGTCACCGACACAGTTGTTAGCCTGATGGCCGAAACCTAAACATTTAAAGCAGCGAGTAACTCTCACAAAATCATTAGATTGAACAACATTGAAATGCAATAATTGGACAAAAATACCATTAGAAATCAGATGTTCTGTTCTAGGAGAGTCCGACAACCAAATGCGGATAAGGGTTATGGCATTGCCAGTGTTACGAGAAATTATACGTTTGGCTCCGGTAACCGAGCTTTCGGATTTCTTAATTTCACTAAGGAAGTCTTTATCCTTATAGTCAACAGGTACGTTTTTAACAACTAGTGAGACTGATTTAGACGTGTTACTTTCAGGATACGAGAGGGTAGATTTACCAAATTCGCTCTTATCCCACCTTGTGAGGAGCCTATCTAAGTCAGCGGGTGAATTTAGATATAACTTAAATGTGCCATGTTTGATACATGAGATACTCTTTATACCTGGGTTTGGCTTGAAATTAGCCAATACTCTACTGACCTCGAGAGTCTTTGTGCTTGGAGGGCACTCTAAGAATAATACAAAGCGCTCTCTCTTGGAGTAAACGATGTCGGTTCTGTTTTCATCTAGAACCACTACTTTAGAAGGTTGTTGGGGGCCGGGGCTGTCCCGGTCCCTTTTGTTGGCATCGGTCATGGCCTAGAGCAAAGCCCCAGTGTCAATATTTATACAATATACAAAAATATATATATACTATGGTAGAAAAATACTATGTTATATACAAAAAACTGTACGATATAGAAGCGTTAACTTACGTACAGGAAAACCACCCACATCTAAACAAGACACGACACATGAACAAAACAAAACAATGAAAACAACTGCACAAACAAGTGCAGAACAACAAAACAAACACGGCCTGAAAACGAGAACCACGAGAACCACAATCAAGTAAACCAGTACGCGCAAGTAAGTAATCAGTCATCCATCATTAAATATTAATGTTTGTTATACACTTTAATTTATTGTTTGATACATATACAGACCTTGAAAAGTCCAGGTGTCCACTATCAAAATAAAACTCTCACATTCAAAATTCACACCTTTTTATGTACATTTTCTTAAGATGGATCCATTGTTTATGTAGCTCCCATACCGACAAAAGTGCTGTCAAACTTAAGATGGATCTATTATGTAGATTGTAACCAGGCAAACAAAAGAGCTGCCAAGACCAACATAAAGATAAGTCACTGGTGTGTTTTTCCACTAACAGTTTTGGAAACATTTGTTGGCTGGCACCGCTTACACACTATATCGTCATTAAATATAAATAATTGTTACAGTTTATTGATAAAGTTGCACACACGCATACAGTATTGAACATAACTTGCATTCTATTTATATATTCCCATTGGTTATATATATTGCAGATAATCAACAAACATTTTGATGTCAGTTACATAATTCACTGATATTATCACTGATATTAATTACTGTCCACTGTAATTTCTTATAGTTGAAAATGTGCTAACCTTTTCTTAGCCCTCACTTCTTTACAACCCCATTGTGTACCGTTCATTAAGTGATCCTCGTGTAAACAAAAAGTTGGTAAAATCATAGTTTTCGCAATTTCTTGCATGAATTCGTGATCCATGCTCTTCTCTCTCCAGTCTGCCAGTCAGAACTTCTCAACCCTGATCTTCCCACGTATCCATATTCTAACAACCAAGCAAGTCGTACGCTGGTATGAAGCACAATAATTTCTGCTACAACAAATTTCGTAAGGAATGATTTGATTAATTCTCCAGTATGTTTTTTTAGCTTATCCGTTGTTTTCAAGTTATCACTTATCCATGCATGTTCAAAATGCTCTTCAACAATTTCCTTCACATCCGAAGAAGTATGCCAACGCAAAGTATCTTTAGGCGTACTCACAAAAACGAGTCTTTCCAAAATATCCGCTTGCATACTGACTACATTTTCAATTATTTTCTGATAACCTGCAAGTACATAGATATTAGACACCAAATAATTGGCTTTGCATACATTTTTGTTTACAGTTGTAAAAAGTTCACGCCACGATTGCGCATGCCATGGCAACCTCAGTACTGTTTCGAGGAACAACGACGGAAAATCAAATCCATGGTAATCTAACTGCATCATAGTTTTATTTGCACGATGTTCAAGTTTTGTGAGAGTAAACTTGAATGAGTTTATTATCTTGATTTCTGAATTACAAACTCCTGGTAAAATATGTTCTTACTTGCAAAATTCGGACAGCTTTTGATCTACAATAGAGTCAGCACGTGGTTTCTTATTCCCTTCGGATAAATACGACATACTTGTCCAAAACATAATCTGAGCATTAATTGAGCTAAAAAGTCCTTCTACAATGGGCGGTCGGTCTTCACGTTCCGATACATGCAATGACCCAACTTGATCAGGATCAACCAAAAAAGTACATTTCTTTTAATAAAGTAAAGTTTGCATCTTGCCGGGTAAATGTTTATGTTCATTCCATAACCAAGATTTGATAAGTGAGTTAAATGTAAGTTAGTTACTTTGCCCTGTATATGAGTTGTTACTTTATTTTGCCACACTTTTTTATCTCATTGGTGAAAAAATGTTCACGCCTATGAAACAATAACCAATCAGAATACTAGATTTCTGACCTCCACTTGACCTGCATTTTGTTGAATCCACGCCCTTATTGTAACGTCGGTTAGCTCCTTGAAGGTATTCAATGTCATTTGTATACCTGATTGTGTTGCAATCTTGTTGCCGTTGACACCATAATCCATGTATCTCACATCCGCTTTAGGTACATTTTCCCAATAAACAGCCCTTAGTTCATTTTGCCCACCCAAGCTGAAAAAAGCCATCTCATGTTGAGAACGGAAGGTTTGATCTGCCTGGCTCTTCTGTTTAAAAATCTGTATTATCAGAGTACTGTTGTTGACCAAAGACATCCACTCTACCAAATTCAGGGCGATCCCAATTCCCATCTCGGCTATTGGATTTCCAGAAAAGTCAGAATTTTTAATAGAGTTATATTTCTTTTTTCGGAATTGTATCAGACACTGATTATTTGGACCTTGGCATACATAAACATATATCCCTCCAGTCAGAAGTTTTGCAGGAGATACGTTCCCCCCTGGTTGGCATAGCACCACAGTATCTTTACCAGTTTCTGTAATTGCATTTTTCCTTTTCAAAAGTACTCCCCCTTCCGTGCTTGGAGCGAATCTCTTCTTTGACTTTAGTTCTTGAGATTCCTCCCCGGAATCTCCATTAGCTGATTTTCCTGTATATATATCATCTAAATCTTGACTCTCCTGCATATCAAATTCCTGCGTTTTATCTTTCCGGAGGAGCTGTTCAGTGACAACGTCTGCCTCTAAAGCTTCTTGTAACAATTCATGCAGGGTTTTGGGCGGAAGAATCTTAGCAACTACAGGTTTTCCTTTTTGTGGTCTGTCTGAAGTTTCCATTACTTCTCCTGTGGGTAGCTGTTTTTGGTATTTACCAGATTCTAGTTGACACCACTGTCGTTGATCTGCCAGAGCTTTCTTTTCAGCTGCATCCTCTTCTTCTGCTTCCATCTCCTTTCGAATCTTTTTAATCTTTTCGGTAACAGCTGTTTGTGCATTTTTTACACACAACATTTTTTCATCAACAGTCATTCCATTGTCCTTTTTGTCTTTTCGATTTCATCCTGAGCTTCTTGCCTGATGATACCAATTTCGGACGCTTTCCTCCAAGCTGAACTCGTAAGCCCTGCCACAGTTAGATTTCTAATTAGAGCGGCCGGTAACCTACCAGCATCAATTTCTTTCTTAGCGTAATCTACTTGTGCCTGTGCCATCTCTAATATTACAACTCAATTATCGGATATACTAATGACTACTTTACTACAACGTTCTTTCCTTTTATAATATCTTTACCTTATCTTTTCACGCCCTCTTTCTCACCATTAACCAATCAAATTTCCAAGTTATCATACCAATACAATACTGCAAGAGCATTGACGGTTAGATGAAAAACAGGTGACAAACTCACTCAAAGAGAGATCCTTAAGCCTATGATACAAATAACATAGACACCACAACCCACATGTCCACGTCTTTGCATCTTGCAATACCCTTTGATTCCAAATGTAATGTGATTGTTCTAAACAAAGTTTTTAATCGAAGGTATCGGTTTCATACCAAAAGAATCAAAGCATTCCTTTGACTCATTTTTGTTGAAAATAGGAGCCCATTGTTTCCCTGGTAACCAACTTGGATCAGTATTTACAATCATCAATCCATTTTGCTTGTTTCATATAAAATTTCATCAGCCGCATGTACACCTTCATGAATTGTGCATGCTAAGTTCCTGAGACTTGGTTTAACTCTGATAAATTCTCTCACTTGATTAGTATTCATTGCATTTGTTATGCTGAAAAATCAAATGTAGGTACCCTGCTGAGCCCAATTTCCATCACGTGATCAAATTGTGTAAAAACTACTGATTTTACTGGTTCACTCAGTGGATCTCTGAAAATAGATTCTATGTTAAATGTTCCTGTTTTATTAAAATTGAAATGACAGCCGTGATCTTGGTCTTGTGTCAAATCAAATCCGTAAATTGTATTTTCCCTGAAAGACCACTCTGCTACACTGAGACCTGGACCGTCAGTGTTTCTCCACCCACAACCTAGAGCCTCAAATAATCCATGATATGCTTTTAAGTATAATTTATTGGTGAATTCCACCTCTAGTGGAAAGGGAGGGTAGTTAATACCCCCAACCTGCACCTGAATATTCTTTACACCAAAGGTATCAAAATTAAAAAGGTCTTCTTTTGGACTACCTGTGAAAGCAATAGCTTTTACAAAACCCACAAAAATACGTTTCGGAATCAACCCCCCTGGCCAACTGAAAAGGCTTGAGTACTGTGTGCTTCCGTCTGCCAGTGATTGAAACTGAACTATGTTGCGAAAAAAATATATATTTCAAGGGAGTCTGGAACATCTTAGCCTTCGTTTTCAAAATCCATTCTGGGCTCATAACTTTCCTAGTAGTGTACAGTAAAGGGAAACGGTATATCTAACGTTATAGCTCTGAGTGTTGAAGTTAAAATATCGCGAAAAAATTTGTGTCCACCTTTTTGTTAAAGAATTTTTTGTAACAAATATTTCTTTGCTCTTAAATCATTACCTTTATCACTCAAATATTCTAGTTCCTTCACATAATCATCGTGTAACTTATCCAACACATCATCTTCCACTTGTATATTCCCTTCTAATAAATTATATGCTATTTCTGTCCACAATTTCATTAATTCTTCATTTGCACACGTTAGAAGAGTAGTGCACTGGTTTCTATTACTACACATACAGTTAAGGAAAGGATACAATATTTAGTGCCTTTCCATAGTACTGAGAGCTGTAGGAACTCCTTTAGCTGATTAGGTCAAATGATGGCTAGATCACTTATCCAGATTATATATAATAACTTCTCCATATTCACCTTCACCCAATATCTTAGATCTTGCAATAACTTCACCTGGTCTTTCTGGTTTTATATCAAGGAAAAGATAACCATACGGTTCGTTTGTAGCCTCTTTGTATGCATGAAGCTGATTTTTCCTTCCCATCTGTGAACCTAAAGTCGAGATCATCTTTGCATCTCTTGGGTTGAATAAAACAAGATAATGTGCATTGCGATTGATAGTAGGATTTCCGTCTAAGTACAAATTTTGTACAATCAATATAACAGACAGATTTAAGTGATGAGACCCTCTTGTAAATAGACCCGTTACAATCTTATTTTTCTTCTTTGACCCTAATTTATTCATAAGATCATCGATAACAAAAAGTGTAGGCTCCTCAAAACGGCTAGATGTATAGCTATCATCTGGTAAGTTTGCTATAAATTTGCACTCAATTCCTTTCGCTAAAAGTTCTTTTGAATCTGATTATATAACGGTTGATAAACTCCATAAAAACCAGTAAATTCTCTTCATTGGTGGTTTAATCAATTCACCTCTCACCAAATGTTTTATAAAAAATGTTTTACCACTACCTGTTGGGCCTGCTATTACACAGGTAGCAGAGCAGGATGCTTCCAGGATAGATCATAACATTTCCTTTCCAGTTGCATGTTTACAGCTTAAATCAAAATCCGGACTAATACATTATTTCTTTCTCCTTCTAGTTTTATCCCTCTTTCTGGTTTTCTTTCTCTTCTTGGCGCCTCCTTTCTCATGTTTACGCCGTTTTGCTTCCATGATTAGATCAACAACAGCTGGTGCAAGACCGCCCACTGCCAAACCTGTAAGGAGCCCACCAAATCCTCCTACTTGGTTCATTTTTTCCCCATGTGTTTTTTTTTAAAGACTCCAAAATAACAGGAGATAAAAATCGACCGTTATCTGATACAGCCATAGTTAATACTGGATGTAAAATAAAACCGTTAATCATATTTATACATGTACTGCACTAAACAAAGTAAGATGTTTATCTCCAAAGTGAACAATTTGATTTAATATTGAACTTCTATTCCCTTTTGTTTTACAGCTGATTTAATTCTTCAGAATTTTGTCTCATCTATCTTGATCATATTATTTTAAGTAGATCTAGAATATACTTAAGCTATCAAATATCTGTAAGTGAAATGAGGAGATACATAGGAACTTTTGACTTTGATAATACTTTGTAAAGCACATTTCATAAACATCCCTTTTGATTCTGATTGGTCAATTTATCGATGACGTCAGGGTGTACTGAAAGTTTTTTGGTTTTAATTGGTTTAAAAAATTACTTAAACATTTTAAAACTCGACTTTTAACGACAAAACAAGGGGCGGGGCTTACAAAAAAATGCCACTTTTTGATAAAGAATGGAAATCCCTCTCTGCCTTAAGTGCCTGAGAATCATTGAATATGTAAATGTCATTTTGAAAAAGGGGGAAAGTCCCTTTCAGAAATTTGAAAGTTTCAATTTTGTTCTGTTTTCTACCAATCAAAATTTAAATCCTTGTTGACGTCACTTCATTTACATAAAAAGATAAATTACATCTTTAAAAGTATCATTTCAAATTCTATCACATTTTTATATGAAATTTTTACAAAATATGAAGAAATTTATCACAGAGTCGTCTAAAATTCAATTAGAATGGCAAATATGGAAAATGTCCTATGTGTATTATTTTTTCGTAAGTATCTCCAAAGTCAAAAAATCCTATGTATCTCCTACATACTACTTACAATAAACGTGAAAAATCGCAGATGTTGTTTCAGTGTTTAGGATCATGGGTCAGAGGTCAGAGATCAAATTCGTGATTTCATGGGGAAATTATGTACTAATTTGTACATTTGTGTGTCACTTTAAATTCCAAAAGTGCAAGACATATTACAATCCTATGTTTGCAACATGATACTGTGGTACATGAACTCGTGTCCCGTTAAACCCTGGGGTCAAAAGGTCAAAGGTCACAGGTCAAATGAAACAAGTTTTTGGTGGTGCTGTATCTTTTGAAGGAATTACTTGCTGTCTTTAAAAATTGCATAGATGGGTAGATTTTAACATTCTAACACAAATTTAAAATAATTGGATGTCAAAAGGTCAAAGGTCATGTGTCAAAGGTTAAATAAGTGATTTTTATGCAAACTTTTACTCCATTCCAACTAAAAAAGTATAAGACCTATACCAACCATATTTTGCACCTTGGCACATGAATTTGTGTCCCGTAGACTCTGGGGTCAAAAGGTCAAAGGTCGCTGAGCTATTGACCACTTTTCACTATTATCCCCTATAGTTATGGAATGGTAAGTGTGACGTGAGCATGAATTGTGTGATTCAGTAGGGTACGATAAATGTGAAAAGAGGTCAGAGGTCAAATATGTGATTTTAGGGGTAATTATGTACTAATTTGTACAATTTTTGGGCCACTTTGAATTCCGAAAGTGCAAGAACTATACCAATCTTATGTTTGTATCACATGGTACATGAGCTTGTGTCCCGAAAACTGTGGGGTCAAAAGTTCAAAGGTCACAGAGCTAGTGACCCCTTTTAAGCATTTCCCCCATAGTTATTATTATTAGCTATTTCCCCCACTATGCTGTATGTTTAAGGTGATGAGATCAGCAACTCCATGGAATGCTTTCTTGTTGTCAACACTGGTCCTGGCTCCCCAATCTCAAACCCATAGGTGGAATATGCCTACCGAAAGCGGGGGAAAGTAAAAGATGTGTTTTTTTTTATTTTTATGGAAAGGGTGAAGGGGGGAGGGGCACAAAATCACGCTTAGATACATTACATCACCATACAAACGTATCCATTTGGACAAAAAGTGAGGGTGGTGAAGTGCTCTCTTCCTCCCCTCAATCCCCCCTATGCTCAAACCATATAGAGCAGGGGCACGTTTCCTCCACAATTTCAAAAAATCACAAGATTGCTCCTTTTTTAAAATGAAGTGTGCCCCAGTTACTGTCAAATAGCGCTCTTGAACTTGATTTTCTGCTCCTTCCTCTTTGCCCCGAGCTCCTTCCGACATCCATGGCGCTTTGGGTCCCACACTGCTATAACAAAGATATTGCAGTGTCATTGTTCAGGGCTAGACCCAAATCGATTTTGCCCAGGGTATATAAGGTTTACCCACCATTCCGGGCATTCCCAGCCTTTTGTTACGCCACTGCTAATCAAACTTGTATTCCTTTCTAACAACCTAAGCCTACACAATGTAGCTCCCCACCAACAAAAACAGTCTTATACCCACCCCAAAACATATTTTGAGCTACTACATCATTGATGTGCTAGCATCACATCGATATTAAAGCTCCTGCTTGACAAGCTCCCGCTTGCATTCCAAAAAAATAAAAAGTAAACATCGGAATGTATTTCTTGTCTAGCAGCCCCAGGTACTCGAATTAACACCCACCAATAAAAAAAAAACTTAACTATGCTTACTATTTTTTTAGATTTCAAAAGGGCATTTCTCAACAAAAGGGGTTGGCTCGTTCTGACTACCCCTCCGCCCATAAGTTGGTGGGTACCAACAAAAAACTTAACTACCCACTAATAAAAAAAAACTTAACTACCCACCAATAAAAGACTTAATTACCCACCAATAAAAAACAGGCTTGCAACCACCTCAAAATATATGTTGGGCTACTACATCATTAATGTTCTAGTTTTTTTTAAATACGATTCTATGCGTACAATGATATACTTTTGACACCGCCCGCACCAGTGGCGTGGTGGGTCATCTTTCACTGGGGGCAAAGGCAAAAAAAATACTTCTAAAAATCGATTGACACATAGATCTAAATTGGCATAAAAAATTGGCATAATTGGCAGGAAAAAAGGCTGAAAATGAAAGAAATTTCCCAAAAATTGAAGAAAATTTCCCAAAACTTGAAGAAAATATTCATAAAATGAAGAAAATTTCACGAATATGGAAGCGAATTTTCTGAGAATAGAAAAAAAGCAAAAACTTTCCCGAAAATTAAGGAAATTTCCCGAAAATTAAAAAAAAAACCTTTCCAAAAATTGAAGAAAATTTCCTCATAATTCAAGAAAATATCCACCAAATAAATAAAATTCCCGAAAATTTAAGAAAGCTTCGCAAAAACTGATGATGAAGCGATTGATATTTAAAACGTAACCGGAAGAAAAGAAGAAGACATCGATATTCATGAAGCCATACGATTACCAAGTTACCGGGCTTCACACACTACTTAGCACTTAGTAGTATAGCCTAATGACGCACATGAGCGTCTGTATGCATGCACTGCCCCGCCGTCCAACCGGCGTTCGGCATAGGATTGTTCCTCGCAAAATAAAAGAAATCATGATAACAAATAACTTACAAATTACTTTAATGAGGACGTTATGTACAAGCACCTCAAATTACCGAGTATCAAGTTGTTCGACAGTAAATAAATTTAAAAAAAAAAAAATTCGCCCTTACTAGTCGGAATTTAATAAGCGTTGGCCACGGTCTTTTTCGTTGGCCACGGTACGACGGAAGACTCATTTTCCTTCGAACTCTTGTTCAAACTAATAAGTTTGTATCTCACCTTCTCCATAAAAAAAAATCATTTTATATATAAACACCTTTAATAGATTCAGTTTTGCCTTCTTTATGACAAATCCCATGGTTTTTAAATTACAAAATTGCAGGACAAAATCTGATAGAAAGACTGAGGAATCGGAGGTTATGACATCACACCTAGTTTGATTTTAGTCGTTTGTACACAAATGATACCAAACTTTAAACTTAGATCTCCTTAACCTGTTAACGGAATACAAATTTTAAATGCTTTCTTCACTATTTTGTTTCTGAAGTCCTCTTTCAGCAGTTCATATCAGATAGACTTGCTGGACCCCTGAACTAAGTGAGGCCCATTTTGATGCGAGGCCGTAAGATATAACTTATTGTTAGCTTGTGTCTGACTCTATGAAACGCCAAAAGGACCACATATGATTCAGGTGTCAATTTAATTCATTAAGGTACCAACTTATATGATTCAGGTGTCAACTTATTTCATGAAGGTACCAGCTTATATGGTGACGGTACCAACTTATTTGATGAAGGTGTTAACACATTTCATGAAGTTATCACCGAGGAAGTAAGTAATGTGTATATTAACGACTGAAACCAGACTGTTGTGAGATCAAAGCCTCATTTTCTTCAAAACCCTTAGTGTATTTATTGAAATATTTCTTAAGGTTGTGTGCCAACCAATGGATATGTCAGTGTAGTACTAACATACTAGCGACGTCACTTCCGCTGCGATTATTGATTGGCTTGACAGTTTTTGTGCAAATATCTAGACCAATAAAAACGTCCAATTGTATTGTATATTTCTGTCCATGTTGGCCTGTGAGTGCATGAAAGGGACATCAAGTTGAGACAATCATTATTTTACATGATGGGGGATACATATCTAAATGTAGACCAACTACCAAAATCAGCAAGTCAAAATCTTATTCCTATCTCAAGTTATTCATGTTTGAGGTTGACACATTGGAGGCTGCCATATTGTTTAATTCTGTATCGAAATCTTGTGCATGATGACATAATATCCCCAACAAGAACGTAATGGTTATAATGTATCTCTTTATAATTTGATTAAACTTTTTATTGTAAAATGATGTGACACAAAGTTTTAACAAGTTTTGATAATTTCATATGTACACAAAAATGTCGTTAACCCTTACAAAAGGAAACCTTTAGATGAATTATATAGAAATACAAAGCCTTCCAAAATTCTGTTGGGCTGATGACATCATTTCCTGCATGTTTCCAAATCAAAATGGTGGCTCCCATAGTAATAGCATTAAAGTTTTTAATAATTACAACAAATTGTTAGATTGCTTTGAGAGGTACCGGTATACGCCTATGAGACTTGGTCAGAATTTGTTTTTTCTTCTATCTTTATATCAGACTTTATATCTCCTATATAATTATAACTTCCCACATGAAGTGATTACAACAACAACAACAAATTCAATAATCGAAAAATATATAAAATTATTTTCATTTAGGATACATTGTAGTATATAAAGATATATGCGGTATTTAACAATCTACAATCTTTTTAAAGACAAGATATCGTGTTAACGTGGAGATAATACATTCAAACCTGTCTGATTGGTCAAAATATTTACACAATTACCGACAAGTCGATCAATTACCGCCATGGAAGTGACGTCACCAGTATATATCAGATTTATTGGTGACGGGTCAAGCAAATTTTTTGAGACAATATTTCATCTATAAATGAAGTCTACGTTAACCATTCATTCAAATTCATATATTAGTCTATCGTGCCTATATTAGTCTATCATGCCTATATTAGTCTATCGTGCCTATATTAGTCTATCGTGCCTATATTAGTCTATCGTGCCTATATGAGTCTATCGTGCCTATATGAGTCTATCGTGCCTATATTAGTCTATCGTGCCTATATTAGTCTATCGTGCCTATATTAGTCTATCGTGCCTATATTAGTATATCGTGTCTATATTAGTCTATCGTGCCTATATTAGTCTCTCGTGTCTATATTAGTCTACTGTGTCTATATTAGTCTATCGTGCCTATATTAGTCTATCGTGCCTATATTAGTCTATCGTGCCAATATTAGTATATCGTGCCTATATTAGTCTATTGTGCCTATATTAGTCTATCGTGCCTATATTAGTCTATCGTGCCTATATTAGTCTAGTGTGCCTATGTTAGTCTATCGTGCCTATATTAGTCTATCGTGTCTATATTAGTCCATCGTGCCTATGTTAGTCTATCGTGCCTATATTAGTCTATCGTGCCTATATTAGTCTATTGTGTCTATATTAGTCTATCGTGCCTATATTAGTCTATCGTGCCTATATTAGTCTAGTGTGCCTATGTTAGTCTATCGTGCCTATATTAGTCTATCGTGTCTATATTAGTCCATCGTGCCTATGTTAGTCTATCGTGCCTATATTAGTCTATCGTGCCTATATTAGTCTAGTGTGCCTATGTTAGTCTATCGTGCCTATATTAGTCTATCGTGCCTATATTAGTCTATTGTGTCTATATTAGTCTATCGTGCCTATATTAGTCTATCGTGTCTATATTAGTCTATCGTGCCTATATTAGTCTATCGTGCCTATATTAGTCTAGTGTGCCTATGTTAGTCTATCGTGCCTATATTAGTCTATCGTGTCTATATTAGTCCATCGTGCCTATGTTAGTCTATCGTGCCTATATTAGTCTATCGTGCCTATATTAGTCTATCGTGCCTATGTTAGTCTATCGTGCCTATATTAGTCTATCGTGCCTATATTAGTCTATCGTGCCTATATTAGTCTATCGTGCCTATATTAGTTTATCGTGTCTATATTAGTCTATCGTGCCTATATTAGTCTATCGTGCCTATATTAGTCTATCGTGCCTATATTAGTCTATCGTGCCTATATTAGTCTATTGTGCCTATATTAGTCTATCGTGCCTATATTAGTCTATCGTGCCTATATTATTATATCGTGCCTATATTAGTTTATCGTGCTTATATTAGTCTATCGTGCCTATATTAGTCTATATCGTGCCTATATTAGTATATCGTGCTTATATTAGTCTATCGTGCCTATATTAGTCTATCGTGTCTATATTAGTCTATCGTGCCTATATTAGTCTATCGTGCCTATATATTAGTCTATCGTGCCTAAATTAGTCTAGTGTGCCTATATTAGTCTATCGTGCCTATATTAGTCTATCGTACCTATATTAGTATATCGTGCCTATATTAGTCTAATGTGCCTATATTAGTCTATCGTGCCTATATTAGTCTATCGTGTCTATATTGGTATATCGTGCCTATATTAGTCTATCGTGCCTATATTAGTCTATCGTGCCTAAATTAGTCTATTGTGCCTATATTAGTCTATCGTGCCTACATTAGTCTATCGTGCCTAAATTAGTCTATTGTGTCTATATTAGTCTATCGTGCCTATTTTAGTCTATCGTGTCTACATTAGTCTATCGTGCCTATATTAGTCTATCGTGCCTATATCTGTCTATCGTGCCTATATTAGTCTATAGATCGTACATATAGATCGTGCATATATTATCTTATATCAAATGTTATTCGGCAGAAATTATTGTGTTTTGGCAAAATAAATATCATTTTTAAAGAAAATAAAGATAATCTTGAGCAATGAACAGATGAGGTAGGCCTATTATCCTTGCCTTAAGTAAGCAAAATGTAAGTTGGAATGAAACAAATATAATTTACCCAGCTGTTCGTCTCTTTCATAACATGTAGGCTCTAGACCTTCCTCGAGGCAGCTCTTTATTGCCGTGAGCCCGCTTGGCCCCGCACCTATAACTGCTACACACCGAACCATCATATCTTCTTTGTGTAAAAAAACAATCTCGTGAAATTATGAAATATCTGATAACAAGATTTCTTATATGAATATGAGCGATCATAACATCCTTTATTGCAACGTGCGGATAGCTGGATAGCGCAGTGGTTTCAGGCATCAAACGGTTCCGTTCTAATGGGTTTTAATCAAAATCATTCTGTTCACCAAAGAAATTGTACTTTCTCGAATTGCTCGACCATGCATGCAACAAAAATGAAATTCACGAGCTATTAAACTTATGATTGAAGATGCGAAGCTAGAGTTGAATTCAAAATATCAAATACGTTTCAAAGGGGCATAAGGACACGACACACGTAGTAATTTCATATTAAAAGATTTAAAAATTGTTGAATTTTGAAAATAACAATCTAGTTTTCTACTTATGGCTGTTTTGACCAAATCTTAATGTATGTAATGCAAGCTCAAAATCTGTATTTAATTATTAAGATCATTCATAAATCACAGTCAATGAAACTAATGAGAAAATCTGTTCCTGATAGAATTTGACCAAAGAGCTTCTTTGATTTGACTGAGGGTGTGGTATAAAGGCTCAAAAGCATTTGGTCAGAATCATGATGCATAAGCAGGCATTTGGTATTTAGAATCCTTGCAATAAGCAGGTATTTGGAATTTAGAATCGTTGCAATAAGCAGGCATTTGGTATTAAGAATCCTTGCTATAAACAGACATTTGGTAATTAGCTCATTTGCATGTACTTTAGAATCGTTGCAATAACTGAATAAGCAGGCATTTGGTATTTAGAATCCTTGCAATAAGCAGGCATTTGGAATTTAGAATCCTTGCAATAAGCAGGCATTTGGTATTTAGAATCTTTGCAATAAGCAGGCATTTGGTATTTAGAATCCTTGCAATAAGCAGGCATTTGGAATTCAGAATCGTTGCAATAAGCAGGCATTTGGTATTTAGAATCCTTGCAATAAACAGGCATTTGGTATTTAGAATCCTTGCAATAAGCAGGTATTTGATATTTAGAATCCTTGCAATAAGCAAGCATTTGGTATTTAGAATCCTTGCTATAAACAGGCATTTGGTAATTAGCTCATTTGCATGTACTTAATGCTGACTTCTGATTGGTCGGGGTCTGTATAGTTACCCCTAAAATTTTCCATCTGGTTCATCGGATTGCGTCATCTTAGGGAAAGGGTTTTCGGAAAACCGTCTGAGAAGTGTTGTTTGCGGTAAATTGACGGTTATTTTGGAGAGGGCACAGATAACCCCCACCCCAGGGGGTTCAAGAACCGTATGAGGAGTGTTGTTTGCAGTAAGTTCACGGTCATTTTGTAGTGTTTCTGATCAATTTGTGTGGTTTAGGTCATCTAGGTTCTCTGGGAGTACTATGGGTCTATATGTGTTCTATATTATAAGTGGTGTCCGAGGGGTAACGATCCCTGCTCCAAGGGTACCTCTTGGTGTAAAACAAGAAGAAATAACCCAAAAAAGGGTAGAAATCTGGCTATGGGTCCCCCAGAGTACTTTACCCTGGTATTAGCTACTTAAAGGTGGAGGTATCATGGTTACCACACCACTCAATGTCGCCCAATTAAAAACAATAAACCATGATAATCTGTTGATTAGAATTAGATTTAGATTTGTCAAAAAAGTTAAAACCTAAGGGGATTCAACTGTAAAGGGTATCCACAATATAGATAAGTCGCTATGCTAAAGTCACGATTATCGATAATATCGTCATAATATCGATAATATCGTCACACTTTACTGAGTGACATCATTCGAGAAGACATTTTGCTGTACACAAAGACACAAAGCTGTACGGTACTTTTTAAATCAGTGATTTATTGGAATCATGCCCGACTCATGCCCGATTTCTCGATAACTAAAGGAAAAATCCTCAAAATCAGTTCCCAAAAATTGAAGAAAATTTCCAAAATTGGCCCAATATATGTTAGAATTTCCCTAAAATTAAAAAAGCTGCCCAAAAATGAAGGAAATTTCCCGAAAATTTAAGACAATTGCCCGAAAATAAAGGAAATGTTTCAAACATTGCCCGGAAAATTAAGAAAGCTCCCTAATATTGAAGAAATTTTGCGAAAATTGGCCCAAAAATTCGCAAAAATCGAAAAACCTGCCCAAAAAAGAAAGGAAATTCTCGAATATTTTAAAAGATTGCTCGGAAATTAAGAACAGTTTCCAAAAATCCAAGAAAATTGTCTGGAAATTACGGAAATTAAGGAAAACTCCTGAATATTAAGGGAATTCCCAAAAATTGACCCAAAAAATTTCCCGGAAATGAAGGTTATTTTCCAAAGGTCACACCCCCCCCCCCCTACCCCCTCCTCCTCCTCCCTCCCAAAGAGAACTCTGGTAAAACCATTGCTCAAAAATAATCGTTTATTCACAGATTCATTACTATTACGGTCGTCCCCCTGAGTAAGATGGTCCCGTACGGCCATGCTCTGCTTAAATCTGGTCTAATAAGTTCACGGCGAAAGAAATTTAATTCCATATTACCTTGGGCCATAAAGACATAAAATCAAAATCCCATGAACAAGATTTTTCTCAACCAGGTAAATCTAAAAGGCGTTTTGCCATTCGGTCGGCCAAGTGCAGTAATGCCTTTAATCCTGACCAATTGACTTTCTGGAGCTTCAAGTCTTTACTTCTTGTGCTGGGACGCAATTTGTCCTGCACATTAATTGATCTGTTGATTCATACCTGTTGGCAGAAGACTTTCACAGTTTTCTGGTTTCAAGAACTTTTTATACTTTTATACAGTTTGGTGGCAGGCTGGCGAGCATCTTTTATACGATATCGGCTATTTTAGGAGAATGCGAAGAGAACTTACTCGTCACCCGAAAAATCCTGAGTCACACTTTCTAAGAAATCTTTAAATCCAGATTCACCAGGCCCAGTTGTGGGCTGATTAGGGTAATAAGAATTACAAATGCTTCACACATCATCATTATTGTAACAAGTGGGCATAGAAGGCAGGGCCGTAAGAGCCGGGGTCCATGCGATATAATTTGCAAAATGTTATGATAAAAAGGTGTCCCATGGCCCCCTCTTTTCAGGATGTTTCCCCCCACTTTTCCGGGAAAATCCGAATTTACATTAAAGCAAAATAATAACTTATGTGAAATAATTAAAAGCATACCCCCCCCCTCCCAACACACACACAAACAAACACACAATACTGAATTAAAAGGCAGAATTCGAGCAAGCAATGATGCTGACCTTTTATTTCATATTTGGTTGCTCCATAGGAGAAAGGCTGTTCAAGATGACGGATAATCTCAGTTGCGCACTTCAGAGTCCTAGCATGGATGATGCAAAAGGCAACAGCTTGGCTAGCGATGTTAAACCGATTTAAACCGTGTCGTAAATATCTATTCTAGAAAAGAGGATAACTTATTAAAATACCTGAGAGATGTCACCTGATAATATGTTTGTCAACCAGGACAACAGTGAGATATGGCTTGGTTATGTGCAGAAGGCCCACTTGATGGCTGAACACTTCAAAGACCGCAATAAGAATTTTCCCTCTCAGGTGGTGTTAGTGAGGCCACTCGGACCCCAGAATGACCTCTTTCAGGATTACGAACTATTTGAAATGTTTGTGGATGATGATTCTCTTATAAGCACCGTGTCAAAGGTAGTCTATCACAAAGCACCGTATCGGAGGTAGTCTATCACAAAGCACCGTATCGGAGGTAGTCTATCACAAAGCACCGTGTCGGAGGTAGTCTATCACAAAGCACCGTGTCGGAGGTAGTCTATCACAAAGCACCGTATCGGAGGTAGTCTATTACATAGGACCGTGTCGGAGGTAGTCTATCACAAAGGACCGTGTCGGAGGTAGTCTATCACAAAGCACCGTGTCGGAGGTAGTCTATCACAAAGCACCGTGTCGGAGGTAGTCTATCACAAAGCACCGTGTCGGAGGTAGTCTATCACAAAGCACCATGTCGGAGGTAGTCTATCACAAAGCACCGTGTCGGAGGTAGTCTATTACATAGGACCGTGTCGGAGGTAGTCTATCACAAAGCACCGTGTCGGAGGTAGTCTATCACAAAGCACCATGTCGGAGGTAGTCTATCACAAAGCACCGTGTCGGAGGTAGTCTATCACAAAGCACCGTATCGGAGGTAGTCTATTACATAGGACCGTGTCGGAGGTAGTCTATCACAAAGCACCGTGTCGGAGGTAGTCTATCACAAAGGACCGTGTCGGAGGTAGTCTATCACAAAGGACCGTGTCGGAGGTAGTCTATCACAAAGGACCGTGTCGGAGGTAGTCTATCACAAAGCACCGTGTCGGAGGTAGTCTATCACAAAGGACCGTGTCGGAGGTAGTCTATCACAAAGCACCGTGTCGGAGGTAGTCTATCACAAAGCACCGTGTCGGAGGTAGTCTATCACAAAGCACCGTGTCGGAGGTAGTCTATCACAAAGCACCGTGTCGGAGGTAGTCGATTACAAAGGACCGTGTCGGAGGTAGTCTATCACAAAGCACCGTGTCGGAGGTAGTCTATCACAAAGCACCGTGTCGGAGGTAGTCTATTACATAGGACCGTGTCGGAGGTAGTCTATCACAAAGCACCGTGTCGGAGGTAGTCTATCACAAAGCACCGTGTCGGAGGTAGTCTATCACAAAGCACCGTGTCGGAGGTAGTCGATCACAAAGCACCGTGTCGGAGGTAGTCTATCACAAAGCACCGTGTCGGAGGTAGTCTATCACAAAGGACCGTGTCGGAGGTAGTCTATCACAAAGGACCGTGTCGGAGGTAGTCTATCACAAAGCACCGTGTCGAAGGTAGTCTATCACAAAGCACCGTGTCGGAGGTAGTCTATCACAAAGCACCGTGTCGGAGGTAGTCTATCACAAAGGACCGTGTCGGAGGTAGTCTATCACAAAGCACCGTGTCGGAGGTAGTCTATTACATAGGACCGTGTCGGAGGTAGTCTATCACAAAGCACCGTGTCGGAGGTAGTCTATCACAACGCACCGTGTCGGAGGTAGTCTATCACAAAGCACCGTGTCGGAGGTAGTCTATCGAAGGTAGTCTATCACAAAGGACCGTGTCGGGTAGTCTATCAAAGCACCGTGTCGGAGGTAGGACCGTGTAGGACCGTGTCGGAGGTAGTCTATCACAAAGCACCGTGTCGGAGGTAGTCTATCACAAAGCACCGTGTCGGAGGTAGTCTATCACAAAGCACCGTGTCGGAGGTAGTCTATCACAAAGGACCGTGTCGGAGGTAGTCTATCACAAAGCACCGTGTCGGAGGTAGTCTATCACAAAGGACCGTGTCGGAGGTAGTCTATCACAAAGCACCGTATCGGAGGTAGTCTATCACAAAGCACCGTGTCGGAGGTAGTCTATCACAAAGCACCGTGTCGGAGGTAGTCTATCACAAAGGACCGTGTCGGAGGTAGTCGATCACAAAGCACCGTGTCGGAGGTAGTCGATCACCGTGTCAAAGGCACCGTGTCGGAGGTAGTCTATCACAAAGCACCGTGTCGGAGGTAGTCTATCACGGAGGTAGTCTATCAAAGCACCGTGTCGGAGGTAGTCTATCACAAAGCACCGTGTCGGAGGTAGTCTATCACAAAGGACCGTGTCGGACCGGTAGTCTATCACAAAGGACCGTGTCGGAGGTAGTCTATCACAAAGCACCGTGTCGGAGGTAGTCTATCACAAAGCACCGTGTCGGAGGTAGTCTATCACAAAGCACCGTGTCGGAGGTAGTCGATCACAAAGGACCGTGTCGGAGGTAGTCGATCACAAAGCACCGTGTCGGAGGTAGTCTATCACAAAGCACCGTGTCGGAGGTAGTCTATCACAAAGCACCGTGTCGGAGGTAGTCTATTACATAGGACCGTGTCGGAGGTAGTCTATCACAAAGCACCGTGTCGGAGGTAGTCTATCACAAAGCACCGTGTCGGAGGTAGTCTATCACAAAGCACCGTGTCGGAGGTAGTCTATTACATAGGACCGTGTCGGAGGTAGTCTATCACAAAGCACCGTGTCGGAGGTAGTCTATCACAAAGCACCGTGTCGGAGGTAGTCTATTACATAGGACCGTGTCGGAGGTAGTCTATCACAAAGCACCGTGTCGGAGGTAGTCTATCACAAAGCACCGTGTCGGAGGTAGTCTATCACAAAGCACCGTGTCGGAGGTAGTCTATCACAAAGCACCGTGTCGGAGGTAGTCTATCACAAAGCACCGTGTCGGAGGTAGTCTATCACAAAGGACCGTGTCGGAGGTAGTCTATCACAAAGCACCGTGTCGGAGGTAGTCTATCACAAAGCACCGTGTCGAAGGTAGTCTATCACAAAGCACCGTGTCGGAGGTAGTCTATCACAAAGCACCGTGTCAGGTAGGACCGTGTCGGAGGTAGTCTATCACAAAGGACCGTGTCGGAGGGTAGTCTAGTCATCAAAGCACCGTGTCGGAGGTAGTCTATCACAAAGCACCGTGTCGGAGGTAGTCTATCACAAAGCACCGTGTCGGAGGTAGTCTATCACAAAGGACCGTGTCGGAGGTAGTCTATCACAAAGGACCGTGTCGGAGGTAGTCTATCACAAAGGACCGTGTCGGAGGTAGTCGATCACAAAGGACTGTGTCGGAGGTAGTCGATCACAAAGCACCGTGTCGGAGGTAGTCTATCACAAAGCACCGTGTCGGAGGTAGTCTATCACAAAGAACCGTGTCGGAGGTAGTCGATCACAAAGCACCGTGTCGGAGGTAGTCTATCACAAAGCACCGTGTCGGAGGTAGTCGATCACAAAGGAAACTATTGTTAGGATCCGTTGTTCACAAATTAGCTTTCTGTGAAAAATACAAGCAGGCCTTCATGAAAAAGTAACACTAGATGCTTTTTTTTTTTTCAAATCATTCTCACTCTTTTATCAGATTATGATAACTTTCTGTTCGATAAAACTTTGTCTTTAACTGTTCAAGGAAATCGAAATCTTGGTCGAAAAGTGAGAAAGTCATTATCCTGAGGTCACTGGAATAATCAAATAATTATATTCTTGTATACTGAAATTTAAAATTTAAAATGAACTTTGACCTTAAAAGTTCCATTGCTTTTGCGCTGTTGGCACCTCTTGCTTCGATTTCTCGATGGCCGTAGTAACCATAGTAATAGAGTAAACGAGAATGCTGAGCTCGGTCGGTGAGTAAAGCCAACGTGTAATTCTGAAAGTCACCAAAATCCCGATTTTCCCCATTGAATGCAATGATTACGAATGAAAAAGTCACTTTATTTGAAGAAAAAAAACTGTCTCTTCGATTTCTTTTTCTATTCTAAATATGTTATGTAACTTTTTGTGTTCTATGTAATAAGTCATCAGGAAAATCTATGTCATCTTAACAGCTAGTTGCAACATGGATGCTGCTGCCATTTTGTTTAATTTTGTGTTGAAATAATGCCAAGGATGATATAATTTACTCTATGTGCTATAATGTATTTCCTTAAAATTCTCTTTGAATTTATTTTTCCAAAAAGCTTTGGCATGAAGTTCTACTGTTCTAGGGGCTTGAATTATTTAAATCAAATAGGCTTACAAGTAAAATTTATAGAATATGAATGCAAAGGAAAAATTATTTCATAGAAGTTAGAGGGGGTATAACATCATTGACGGAATAAATGTTTTAAATTAGAAAATATACCTTACAAAAAATCTCATGAGAAAAGTTTTCATGAGAAATTGGGAAATATATCTCATGAGAATTCATGAGCATTTTCTCGTGTACTCAATTTCTCAAGAAAACTTTATTCTCATGAGATTCTCATGAGAAATTTCTCATGAGAATAAACTTCATGAGGATTTTGTCGTGTGACCACTTTCTCAAGAAAACCTTTTCATGAAAAGTTTCTTATGAGAATAACCCTCATGAGGATTTTGATGCAGTGTTTCATCATTTTTTTTTTTGTATATAAAAAGCAATGTCCATCAATATGCGACATAGGTGAACCAGCTTTGAATAATATTGAAGGACTTTCATTTGTCCTAAACTGTTTTTTGCCGAGTTACAAACTGAACCAAGTTCTCGCCAGAAATTTCCTATTCTCTTGAGGTTCTCACAAGTCGACACCATGTTCTCGTGAGAATTGTCTTTTCTCATGAGATTCTCGTAAATCTTCATCAGGTTCTCGCAAGAAATAGTCTGTTCTCATGACAAATTGTCTGTTCCCATGAGAAATTGTCTGTTCTCATGAGAAATTGTCTGTTCTCATGAGATTCTTGTCAGTTTTCACCATTTCTCTCGAGAAATAGTATATTCTCATGGGAAATTGTCTGTTCTCATGAAAATTTCAGGAGAATAGCGCGATAAATAGTCTGTTCTCATAAGAAATGGTCCGTTCTCATAAGAACTTGTCTGTGCTTATGAGATTTTCATGAGAATGTCAGGAGAACTGCGCAAGAAATTGTCTGTTCTCATAATGAATTGTCTGTTCTCATGAGAATCTCAAGATAATTGTTGTAAGGGTATGCCCAAATGTTTTGTGCGATGTGAAATCAAGTTCTTCAGATGACTTATAATTATAATTTGTATCATTTTGAATAAAGACGAACCTTTAATGTTCGTTGCCTGAACCCTAATGATAGTATGACCTGTGTGGATCGACCCAACCTGCGAAACGCCGAAGCAAAGAGATTATACCTCCAACTTAAACTTCAAATTCATCCTTCATTCATTGGCAAAGATAACAAACACATGTGCCGGTGTGATAGTAAATTTTGCCCCCCGTAAATTTGGCCCCCCCCCTCCTCCAGATTTTTACGTACCATAAGCAGAAAAGGATACTGTATCACCAACTTACTTTTAAAAACGATTTACTGATTAGCGTTAATGACATTGTAGCTACGGGACCCAACTCATTTTACGCTTCCAATGACGGTTACTTTCGAAATTCGACTTTCCGCCTTTTCGAACGTCACGATGCGGCCATGAAGTTCGATAATTTATTTTGATGGTAAGAACGCACGGAGGGTGGCATTAGACACAATTGAACCAAACGGAATGGGGACTTCACAGGACCAGAGAACAGTGTATGTTAACCACCCATATCTTCAAGCAGTTAATATATATATCGTAGAAACGAGATTACCTCGCTAGAAATCATGAAAGAAGTCAATTTAGGAACTGCCCGTGATAACATGTTTGTGAACCATGCAAATGGAGATATTTGGTTTGGCGGTATTAATGTTCTACTTGGAGAACAGATGAAAGACCTTGATATCGTATCCCCTTCTCAAATCGTTGTGATGAGACTTACAGGCTCAGTAGATGACCCATTTAGGTCACATAAGCTTTTTAAGGTGTTCGCTGATGACGGTCAACTGGCAGACTGGTAACTTCCGCTTCCGGTGTGGCATTATACCAGGGGAAGATGCTGATTGGTTCAATCGTCGGGAAGTTGGCATTCTGTGAAATCCGAATTCCTCTGACATGATTGAAACAGTGCCTTCCGTGATTGAAATAACCAAATAATCCGTCATGCGATTATAGACGTTATGCAGCCGTTTTTACGAGGGTTTTATTTCTTACATGTTAATTGGAAATTTCGAATCTGATTGGAAAAATACCCAGAAAAGTTGGGTGGGTAAATAGCGTTAAATAATGAAAACATTTTTGATATATAAAATTTGTACTTTGTTATAAGCCTACTACGGTAGTAAAAAGTTTTTGGCTTGTTTTTGGTGTCTGTTAGATTTTTCTTTTTATCGCTGTTGAATTAAATTTCTTCAATTGAATTCGCTTTTTTTATTTTTATTATAGGAATTTTGTGAGCTCATTAAGACATTATTTTGTGAAAGTATGAATTTGTAAGAAGGCACCTCCCTAGTCTCTGTGTATCAATCTAAAAAGGAATGGTCCATAACATTGACCATAATATGATCACCATTTGACAATATTATGGGAATGATCAAACGTGACCATATTATGGTCAAATTTGCTGTTCAATTTTGACCATTGTTAGACCGATGTACAGTTGACCATGCCATGGTCAAATTTGACCATACCTGTGAGTGATATAGGCATGTAGTCTCGATCGACAGAGTGTTGCCGAAAACATATTTCATCAGGTAGGGCCCTACGAAAAAGAGATTAAACATGAACAGAACTTTTTATTACTTTTCGTCGTTTCTTTTTCCAAAATTGGATATATGTAGAATGTTGATATATTGATCTCTCACATTAAAGGATTAGTTCGCGCATCCATCTTATATTAAAGAGGGCGTCAAAAGAAACAAAATGGTGAAGAAAGCATTCAAACATCTTATTCCATTAAGGAGATATCCAAATGTAAAGCTCTGTATTATCTGTGTAGAAATATATACTTTGGAAATTTAGCGTCTTCATCCTCACATTCTTAGCAATTGTTAATGTATTTTTTTTTTTAAAGTTGATTTGTTTCACTATTTGAATTATTTTTCCTCAAACTTTTTTCAGGATGGTATTTTATAAATACCCTTCCTAGGTTCGGCTTTACTACATTTTTGACTTATCCCATGGTTTTTAAGTCACAAAATTGCAGGACAAAATATACATAAAGACTTTGAGGAATCTGAGGATATGACATCACAACTAGTTTGATTTCAGTCGTTTCTATACAAATGATACGAAACTTTAAACTTAGATATCTCCTTAACGGAATAAGATTTTTAATGCTTTCTTCACTATTTTGTTTCTTTTAAAGTCCTTTTCATATAAGATAGACTTGCTTGAGACCCTTGAGCTAATGCTGATACCAGGGAGCTGTTACTTTGTCAAAGCAACAGCTCCCTACTGATACACTGACGTGCTGAGACGTGTTAGCACAATTCGTACTAGAGGGACATGTTGGATAACGACGGATATTCATAAAATATCAGAATATTCAGATATTGGCTCGTTTAAAATGCATATAGCAGAAAGTGATATAGCTACCGGTCGTCACGTGTAGCTCACCTTTTTGATTCACGAAAGAGCAAAAAAGGTCATTACCTCAAGAGATCTGGACCTTTTAGCAAATTTTCTGGAAATTTAATTAACCAAAAGTACTTTTTAGACTATATTAAACAACATGTCTGAATCGTTTAGCAATATTGCTGGACCTTTAATCAAATTTCTGGACCTTTTTACCTTTTGTGGAGCCGTTGGAGGGGGGAATGAATGACCCTGCAACCCCACCCCACTCCAGGCTACGCCCATGTGCACTGCCAATTCACATCTCAGATACTGAAGTCTCTTCGACACCCCTGGTTAGCATAATCAGTTGATCTAACGTAGAATAATCTTGGATCTGCAATTTATGACATCACACTTTACATTGCAAGGTCACATTTCAACACGCTGGTGAAATAGTTGAAATGCAACTACTCCTAAAATCCATGGAAATATTACTTTAAATTTCCTTTGTGAATGCATGAATCGTGCAAATTACTTTTATAAAAAGTTACGGTTTTCTTGTTAAATCTTGCAAAATGTTGACCGGTTTTCAACACTTTTTGGTTCCGATGCTAATAGCAGAAGGAACCTTTATGCAGTTATGCTGGTATGTATATGTATGTATATGTATATATATATATATATATATATATATATATATATATATATATATATATATATATATATATATATATATATATATATATATATATATATATATATATATATATATATATATATATATATATATATATATATATATATACATATATATATATATAGATTTTCTATACTAAGAAGGCAACTTTCAGTAAAATACGGTAAAATTAATGGTGACTATAATTTGACGTCACTTCCGGTTGTGGAGGCAAGACTCCTATGTCTGTTTACCACACAGTACAGCCAAAACAAAAGACTACTTAGTGAAACTGAACTGATTTTCCCACTTAAATTCGATGAAAATTTGGAATTTTATAGATTGGAATTTTTATTTAGGAAAGTATCTTGATATGAATCGGCCCAAGTCCATAACCAAAAAAAAGATAGATTGAAGGTGTATGATGTATCCATTAGGGGATCCATCAGTTGTTGTTTGAGGAAAGGTAAAACAAGTAAATTCGAAGTCTTTTTATGCTTAGAATAAATTATTTTCAAGTACAATTTCATAATATCATATAATCATTCATGCAAAAGAACGGTGTACATTTTCTTACAATCACATGAGAGAAACAGAAGACAACACAATGTCAAAGGTTTATTTACACCGCATTTTGGTCTACAAACGCGAACAAAGCCAGGGGCGCAGATTAGCTGATTAAGAGGTATGGAAGAAATGGAAATCTAGAAAAAGGTTATATGATTACAGGAAATATTTATTGAGAAATAGATTGTTGTTTCAAAATGTTGTCTAACTCTTAATTTTCCTATATATTTTTCACTTTGCAAAATATTAGGAGGGGGGGTAAAGACCTCCCTTAACGCCCCGGTAGCGCCGCCCCTGAGGGGTGAAACGACTTACAAAAAAGACAGCATTGATGATTTGTAAATGTTCAATCAGTGACGTAAGTTTGATGGTGGGGTCCGGCGCTGCAGTGGGTTTTGGTCCTTGTATTGCGTGCGAAGCGAGCATTGAGTCTGATCACAGAACGAGCAGCCGATTTTGTTGAATTTTCTTTAATTTTCGGTAAATTTCTTTCAATGTTTGGGAACTGTTTTTTTAATTTTGGGCAATTTCCTTTATTCTCATCAAAGTTTTTTCAATTTTCGTAAAGCTTCCTTCATTTTGGAAAAAATTTTCTTCGAATTTTGATAAAAAGTCTTCAATTTCCTGTCAATGTTTGGGAAGTTTCCTTCATTTTGGGGAATTTTATTTTCGATTTTCAGTCAATGTTCTGATAATTTCGGGAAACTTGCTTCAATGTTTGTGAAATTTCCTTTATTTTGGGACAAGTTTTATTCGAGTTTTGTTCATTTTTCTTCAATTTTCGGTAAATTTCCTTCATTTCGGGGTAATCTTTCTTAATGTTCGGTAAATTTTCTTCAATTTTCGGGAAATTTGATTCAATGTTTGGATTTTTTTTTCTTCTCGTAAAATTTTTGAAACTTCATTCATTTGGGAAATTTTTCTTTGATTTTTGTTAAGTTTTCTCCAATTTTTGAGAAACCTTAGAAGATTTATTGTCAGATTGTCTTTGATGCCCAAAATTGGCTAAAAATCAACACAAAGTGACAAAAGACAAAAATTCGGAAAATTTAGTAATCGATAAGAAGATATCTAAAATTCTCATTTAATCAGATAAGCAGGGCTACAGGGTTACCATTTCTAAACAGCCAGGAGAACGTTCTCCTGAAAATTGAGAAACTTTGGGCAAAATTGTGCAGGCGTTCATGGGTGAAGCATTGAAGCCTTGGTCTAAAGATTTCTTGTTTTTTGCCCAAACGTGGCTTAAAATCAACACAAAATTCCAAAATGTAATTGATGAAAAGAAGAACATTTAAATTTTACAACGTTGAAATCTAATCAGATAAGCATTTTGGGTTACCATTTCTAAACTGGCCGAGTAGAAATTGAGAAAATTGTAAGGTTCATGGACACAGCTCTGGTAGGGTCCAGCATCTAGGAGGCGAAGCCACGAAAGATTTCTGAAGATTTTTAGTTTTTGATACCCAAAATTTCCCATAATCATCGGGGCTCTGGATTTTGAACAAAGAGTACGTGTGTGGGTGGGCATCTTTAATGTGACATCCCAGTAGCCCAGTCCGAGCTCAATCAACATCATACCGAGTTGAGTGGACATGTGGAAATAATTCTGATAGCCTATCTAGACGATTCGGGCATGATTGAGATGTATCTCTGATTTTCAGTTCATCCGACATTTTACATCTCTTCTGCCCGACAAGGTGCCCCAGTAGGATGTTGTCACCATTCAGCCATTATGATGCCGAGTCGAGTGGATATGATTCTGATATCTAGACGTTTCGGGCATGGTTGAGATATATCTTTGACTTAAGCAGTAGGCCTACAACCGACATTTTAAATCTCTGCCCGACTAGGGACTAGGTGCCCAAGTAAGATGTTGTCAGCCTCAGGATGCCGCGTCCAGCTGAATTATCGTTAATTTTTGACAAATCTTTTCCAATTTGCACCAAAAATTCTTAATTTTGGACTAAGCATCTTTAATTTTGGCCCAAACATCTTTAGTTTTGGAACAAAATCTACAGAATGGAGCCAAATTCTTTCAGATATGAAGGTGAAAGTCTTAAGTCCCCCCGCCCCCTTCCCACAGTAATTTTCAAATAGGCCTTTTGCAGTTTTCCTTTTCTCCCGATGGGCAATTGCCAACACTTGTCGTGGCAAGGGGATGTATAGATAGGGGCGGAGCCAGAGGGGGGGGGCGGGCGCTGGGCCATGGCCCCTGAGATTTGTCCGATATCACGGTTTATGTAAATTTTCTGCAATTTTAGGGATATTTCAATCATTTTTTGAGAAATCCCTTTCAATCTTTGTGAAATTTCCTTCATTTTGGGGCATTTTTTCTCCAATTTTTGTTGAATTTTTTTTCAATTTTTGGTGAAATTCCTTCAATGTTTGGAAACTGTCAATCAATTTTGGGCAATTTGCTTTATTTTCATGCAATTGTTGGAAAACTTTCTTCATTTTGGGGCAATTTCTATTCGAATTTTGGGACAATTTTTGGGGGATTATCGGTAGGTTTTCCTAAATTTTTGGGAACTTTCCTTTAATGTTGTGATATATCTCTTTTAAATTTTGGAAATTTTCTGTCATCAGTTCATCTTGGGGGTAAATTTTCTTCGATTTTCGAAAAATAACATCACTTATCGGGAAATGTTGGCAAATTTTGTACCCAAATATTCAATAATTTTACCAAAACTTTCTTCAAATTTTTGGTTATATTTACCCAATTTGCCTATAATCGAAAGAAATCCTTTCACTGAGGAATTACCTTTCTCTCTACTCTCCGATTTGATTTTACAGGTCATCGTTTTACAGGTCCACAGATCTTCGTTTTACTAAGAAGTCTTCGTTTTT
Organism: Chiridota heheva; assembly: GCA_020152595.1. Lineage (NCBI taxonomy): Eukaryota > Metazoa > Echinodermata > Holothuroidea > Apodida > Chiridotidae > Chiridota > Chiridota heheva. Next base: position 675,313 of record JAIGNY010003250.1, read on the forward strand.
ACAAGTCTTCATTTTACAGGTCTTGGGTCTTTGTTTTACAGTCACCTATCATATAACCCACTTTTGTGGTTGGGGCCACTGCCCTCTCCAGCGCCCATGCCTTACGCTTATGTTATGAAGGGTACTTTAGTTGACTCAGCAAAACCATTCATACAAATATTAATTAAGTTCATTATTTTACGATTTAGTTTATCTTATTTACCTTATTTCTTTTTATTTTATTAATGCCATGCAAACAGCACATGGTCTTTTAAAACTATTATTAACAGTGTAATGTCACGCAAGATTCGTTGTTTCCTAGCGTAGTTATCAGATGATAGTCGCTTCCATGGTTTGATAATCCTCATATTTTAACTTCATATGCGCGTGACTAAAAACACAAACGAATTAAAAACATCGAGTATAAAACATATGTCATGATGCGGTTGGCATCCTTCCGATTGAAGAAAGACATTACACATGTTGAAAAGATCATAAAGTAGCAAGGACTTGTTCTCACTTGTCTCAGAATCATGATTTTCCCGACGATAATCTTGTCGGATGAAAAAAAAAAAACTTTCTCTTACGTTCTCACTTGAGTGCGAGCATGCAATCAGATCTACTGCAGGAGATCTGATCGGCGGTAATGATGACCGAAAACATAAAATAATAATAATGATAATAATAATAATAATAATAATAATAATAATAATAATAATAATAATAATAATAATAATAATAATAATAATAATAATAATAATAATAATAATAATGATAATAATAATAACAATGATAATAATAATGATGATAATAATCTTTTCCTGTTAAGGAGATATTCAAGATTAAATTCTGTCTTATCTATGTAGAAACGACTGGTGCAGTAAGTCTACTTTGGAAAGTTGGCGTCTTTCACCTCACATTCTTAAGATTCTTAAAGATGATTCATTTTGTTTTGTTTTTGATTATTTATTCTTCACATGATACTGCATAAGTAACTTTAGCAAGAGTCACTGTTCACCATTCAGACAGTTTTTTTTAGTTTTTTTACCATGACCCTAACCCTGAGTAGGATCAAGAACAAGGAAGTGCTATCAAATCCAGTGAGCATTCTTACGATTATCAGGAAATCGGTGGATTTCATTGCCTGAAGTGGATCTGATCGCAAGGTCGTACTTAAGTGAGAACACACCCAAGTACTTGATCAACTGAAATTGCCCTTGGAATGAGTGATAAATAGCAGCGTTGAAGACGCATCAATAGAGGGGTGTCTTGTCAATTATCTGGTCTAATCATGACTAAGCAGTAATTTTCATCCAACCAACGTCACAGTTTGCAAATTTCTAGTCTGCAAATTCCAGTCTGCAGTCATACCCAAAATAGTATGACCGAGACCATAATCTGATAATGGGAGAACGAGCAATAACTTTTTAGAAAGAGATTCACGTTTACAGTCAATTCCAAACGTTTTAGATTTTCTTACTTGGGTGATGGTGTTTAAAAATCATTACGTTGGGGGGTACAGGCCGGGGGGGGAGGCCGGGGGGTACAGGCCGGGGGAGGGGTACAGGCTGGGGGGTACATGGAAGAAATCAAACTCAAGAATCACCTTGGTCAGAACTTCAACAAAATTTCCCGTAAAAAAATAAAATAATACAAATTCACAGGTACGCCTATCTGCCTAGATAAACAAATTAAGTGTCATCAAACGTTGCTGCTAATCGGGAAATCTCCTTTAATTTTCGGAATATTTCCGTCAATTTTCGGGATATTTTATTCCTTTTTCGGGAAATTTCCGTCAATTTGGGAAAATTTCCTTAAGTTTCCGAAAATTGGGCAAAATGTCCCTCAATTTGAGCAAATCTATCTTCATTTCTTTGCATGTTTCCCTTGATCAGGTGACGTCTTGTGGATTCTACTGGGGATAACACTTGCATTCCAGCAATCCAGGATGATATCTCTGGCACCTTCCCAAGTATGGGGACCGACAAGACGGTGGTATGCAGGAACTACCGGGCTGCACAGCACATGAAATGCCAGCTTTGGATCCTTCAAAAAGAGTGTTGATAGATTGGGCATACATCCAATTTGCTGAGCGATCATATTTTTATATGGAATTGTATAAATCTGTGAAATAAAAAGTAAAAATACTCAAAAATTATTCAAATTTCTTTTATGCATGTTGAAACTATGTAGGTATCCTTTAAAGACGATGGGGCTTCCATAATTGGAAAAACAAACGAGTTGGCGAACAGTTGATGATATAAAATGGGCCCTCGAAGCATAGGCGTAACTGTGGTAACCTCTCATGGGCCAACTCCAATATTTCTCGGAAAAATCGCGTAAAAGCTACTACATTGGTGAATTTTGTTTCAATCAAACGTTCCCATTGCGAATTTTCCTCCTAAAGCCCGCAGCATACGAGAATAAATGGCAAACGTCAACCGCCTCTTGTGGCAGTTGACGTCTGCCATTTACTCTCGAGTGCAGGCAATTTTCTTGAAGTAAATAGCATCGCGCACCCGAAAGTCAAAAATCCAACATGTTGGATTTCCACGGCCACTCGTGTCACTTTACCCCTCGTCTGCGCTGGACCGATGATATTTACTTTAAGAAAATTGCCCGCACACGAGAGCAAATGGCAGGCGTCAACTGCCACGAATGGCGGTTGACGTCTGCCATTTACTCTCTTGTGCGGCGGGCTTAACCTCTCAGCCTTCTGAGATTTACCGTTTGACGTGTAATTTTCATTTTCCGATTTGAGGACCTAACCGTTAGCCCATGAGGAATGCATGCAACAGACGAAGTAAAATCCTCTTACAGTCTTAGGGGGTTATTTCCCTCTCTCCATAAAATGCTACTGCCTCTACGCCATTATTTCGTTCTGGAAACCATTTTCTATTTATAAGGAACCCTCGATATTTGTAACTAAAACCAACGCAGTGTGGAAAACACCCTCCACTGTTTAGTCTGCAATATGATCTGTTCAGTGATTTTGAAATAACAAAATGATGAAGCATTCAAAAATCTTCATGCCAATATTGTGCCCCGACACCGACGACATTGCTACTCGCAGTGCCCTTACTCAATATTTCTTAAATAATGTACACGTTGTGTCCGTTCCCGAAATAAATTCCGTACGTATGTATGTACATGTACGCTGCGTGAATGGAGTGTGGGGAGCAGTGATGCATGAATTTTTCGGTGGCCTTGAGATGTTCAATTTTCCAACATGTGGAAAATCAGAACATCGTTGTTGTAAGGGCGCGAATCTTTTATGTACAGGGAGATATTTGAGTCCCCCTATGACATCACATCCTCACATTCCTCATTTTAAAAATGTGATTCAATGTATGTTTTCCAAATATTTGTACTTAAAACCATTTGATATGTCATTAATGATATGATTTTTTTTTTGCATTCTCGTTTCCTTTCTTTCGGGACTGCACACCATAATGTACCACATCACTTGCTAATAGATAGTCAGATATAGTTTTAAACATTTACAAATAAAGAGATTAAAAACAAAAAAATAATAAAATCTCTCAATTTGATGAAATTTGTTGTACTTTTATTTAGGCAAGGACCGAACTCACTAAGACAGCAGGCGTCATTTTAGTAACCATGGTGAGAAAAATCCGGCGCCCATGCGTGTGGAAATGACTGCAAGGCGATGGAAAATGAAGAGCAATGGCACTCGGCGATTATTCATATATCTGTATATACTGATCTAAGGTTTTGAGTATAACACCCGGCATGTTTAAAGTCGTAAAAATCGCCCACTAAAAAAAACTTTCCGGAAGGGTAGATATTTCCCCTTGCCTCCGTGTGTCATAAAGGCACTTATTGTCCCGTTGCTCCGGCGTGCCGTATAGGCGGGACAATCACCCCGTTGCCCTGTGATGCAGGCGTCCTAGCCTAGACATCCAAAAGAACAAACTTTACTACTTACAATTGGGGTAACCTTCCCATAAGTGCGATGACTTGCATTTTTTGTGTCTCTTATTCCTTGTAACATCTGAGTCTCAGTAGGAAGTGTACATAGTCCTTTAAACACCCGAGTCGCCCATCTACACTGCATTTCAAATACTGGACAGCCTGCTCCCAAAGGTTGCAAGTATCCGATACAAGCTAACGTTGGATGTTTCAACTTTGGCGGGAACATCTGCATGAAAAGTTCCAAGTCATCCATGTCATCTGAAGAGATAAACAAAGAAGTGTCGGACTGGTCAAAACAGGAAACCTTGTAGATCAAATTATATTCAAGAATAGGAAGGGTCACTTCATGGGGTTGGGGGAGGTACCTAACATTTCCGGTCACAAATGTTGCTGCCCATACGGAAATCTCCTTTAAACCTTATGATATTTACGGGCCGTTTCCTGACTAAGGGCGTAGGAAGGGTCATCTCTCAGGGGACAAAATTTCCAGTACGATTTCCCAGTATTTTCCTCTCAACCGGAAAGAAAGCATGCAACCGGGCCCGGGTCCATTCTTCTCATGGTTAGTTCCCCTGTCATCATTTAGCCTTTTTATATTAGCCCTTTCCATTCACTTTTCGAGATATATATATATATATATATATATATATATATATATATATAGATTTGTAATTTATATATATATATATATATATATATATATATATATATATATATATATATATATATATATATATATATATATATATATATATATATATATATATATATAT
>JAIGNY010003250.1:687500-732500 GCA_020152595.1 Chiridota heheva
AACGTGTTGCAGCAACAACGTGTTGCAGCAACAAAAGATAGCTTTTTCGGTTTGCCATATTTTTGATGTCCTGTCCTCACTCCCAATCTGTCCCTGGCTTTCCCGCTTCCAATGAACATAGGAAGGTACCACTTTGGTTATATCCTTGTTAGAACTATTGACTCGGAGCTTTATTTGCTATTCCGGTAGTCTGAATCGGCGCAAAAGGTTTTAATCGGTTTTGTTTTTATACTGTGATCGATTTTGAATTCATTTTGAAGTTTGCGTTCATTAAAGGACCAGTTCAGTGGTCAAACAAGTTTATCTTATATGAAAGAAGACAATAAAACAAACAATATGGGGAACAAAGCATTCAACAGTTCAAAAATCGTATTCCTTTAACAGTTTAAGGAAAATTTTAAGTTTAAAGCTCTGTCTTGTTTGTGTAGAAATGACTAGTGCAGTAATGGAAGGTTGGCGCCCTCATCCTCACATTCTTAACGATTGTTAATGAATTTGAATTTCGTAATAATTGAATTATTTTTCCTCAAACTTTCTTCAGGTGGTATATTATGATTACCCTTACTAGATTCTGTTTTACTGCTTTTCTGACATATCCAATGGGTTTTAAGCCTCAAAATCGCAAAAATTGCAGGACAAAATATGAAATAATACATCAAGGCTGATGAATCTGAGGCTGTGACATCACAACTAGTCTGATTTCAATTGTTTCTATACACAAATGATACCAAAATAAACTTAAAGAGGCGCTATCGTTTAAAACAAATCGCAATTACGTCAGTAAGTACATGACATGTACTCACTGACGTCATCAAAAATCGACTAGGGCCTATGTATTACAATCGTTCAGAGATTCAGAAGAGCGTATACATTGTGTGTATGAAGATTAGGTACAAATGTGTTATAACATTACACGGCTGAGTTGAACAGAGCGAGCTGTAAATATTCGTCGTTAGTTTAATCATGGAGGTATTAACTGAAACTAACTCAGTTAATGGTTTAATTCAAAACTGTTGACTTGAGAAGATTCGAACTCGTTACGTTTAGCACAAAGGCCATCTGCCACATCAACGCTTAGTCGAGGAGATTGCTTTATTATTAATAAAATGTGGAATATGATCAAAAGAGGCGCGTTTAGCAATTGGCTTAAATTTTAACCAATCAAAAAACTAGAACTGAATGTCTCAATGCCAAAATCACACTTTAAAAATCTTCTTAATGGAATGAGGTTTTTAATGCTTTCTTCATCATTTCATTCATTTGAAGCCCTCTTTTAAATAAGATGAACTAGGCATGACCCATGAACTAATTCTTTAATTTACATATTTTGTAACCCGCTGACATAGACAACTTCGTTCAATGTCATTCTATGATGGGTCCCTTAACTAATTAGCAATACACCCGAAAAAGGGACAAATTTCCCGTCTCCTGGTCGGGGTGGTGCTAAATATGCACAAGATTACCTGAATGTATTGTAGCATTTCCTGGTGGGTAAAATATGGGGTAACTTCAGCCAGAAACGGGTAGTCCGAAAAACAAGACATCACTTTACTGGTATTTGAAATTAATGACTCGTACAAAGCCGATCCTTGACGGTCTGGTCTCGATTCTTCTCGGTAAACCCACACACCTCCTGCGAAAAGATAGAAGAAATGTCATTTCATATGACAAACTTTCATTCTAATTTATAGCTGATTCATGTTGTGGTAACAAATATTTATGGAACGATGATAAGCATGCATGCACGTAAGACAATATTGAATCTTTACCATCAGCCGGATTCTGCCAGGAATAACCGAATCATTGACTGAGTGATTGAGATTCGAAATAAGTCAATATAAAGAGTTGGGCTTGTATACCCATAACTCGGAAATCAATAAAATTATTTCCAAAATTCAATGTCTGATCTACGCAAAATTGAAAATATTTGGATTTATTCTCTTTAAAGGAAAGGTATCGTCGAATAAATACATTAAGAAGTGAGCACCGCCGTGCTGACAACGTCACTTCCGGTTTTCAATTTTCCTGTTGATAGCGAGAAATCTGCATGTTATCGATTCCACATTCACAGGACCAAACATAGGGGCATACACGCACGTGTTATCGATAAATACCATTACAGATTTCTCGCAATCAATAAGGCAGTGTGAAAAATTGAAAACCGGAAGTGACGTTATCATCACGGCGGCGTTTACTTCTGAATTTATTTACGATACGTTTCCCTGAAGTTTGAAACAAAAGTTAGTGATAACACTTTTTTACTTTTGAAATTGCGGCCGAAAATTCGGGAAAATTATCCACTTTCTGACCGCCCCCAAGAATCGAAAGCGAATGTTTATTCATTAGTAATGTATAACAAGTCTCCTCTAAGGATTTTCACGAAAAATATCCATTTTGTTCACTTCTAAGACCTGGCCTATATAACACTTGAACAAAGCAAACTTGTTTTTGATGATTGAATAAGTATAACTAAAAACACTTTTGGATATTTTGAGGAAACATTCTGATATTTTGAGGGAAAATTCGAATATTTTCAGGAAACATTTGAATATTTTCAGGAAACATGCGGATATTTTGAGGGACAAATCGGCCCATTTTGAGGGACAAATCGGATATTTTGAGGGAAAATTAAGATATTTTGAGGGAAAATTCGGAGATGTTGAGGGAAAATGTGGCTATTTTGACAGCTTGAGCAGACATGCGGATATTTTGAGAAAATTCTTCTTGAATTTTGAGAAATAAGTTCAGGAAATTTTGTGATCCTTTTTTCCAAGATGACTGGTATGCAATTGAACTCTAAACTGCTAAAAGATTGATCGCTTTCATCACGATTACCTGATTATCAAAACTACCCATAACATTATGAATTTTTTGTCTGGCAATATTTCCGACCCTCCCCCCCTCCCTTCTTACTTTTTCCCTTAGCTACGCAACTGCTCGATGCTTTCTTAAATTATATGGTTACGTACAGCCTGCCAGCTCGCCGTGCTTGCACATGTAAAGTTTCGTGGTTCCTGTGCGTTTCTTCCTTAATTTGCACGTATTACTAAAATGGTCGATGCATAATGTCAGCAACGAATTTTTGAAACAATTTAGTATTCCTGCCATATTCATGTATCATAATGAAAAACTTGTCGATGATGATAAACACGGACATATCTGTCCATATTAAAAAAATTATACTATTTTAAAAGTAAATTAAAACTCAAAGTTAAAATCTGAATTTTAAATTCTCTTCATGATTAATGTAATTATTTTCACCTAATTATATATAATCTATATATCAAAAATTCTGCATCCTCCCCACTGTTCCGTACCCCAAAGATTTGCTAATAATTATTTTTGTATTTAATTATATGTAGAATGACAAATATGTTCGTATTCCCCATAATGTTTTGCCCCTCCAGCTAAATTCTCTTATACAGCCGCCCATGCAATTCACAATTAGTCTGAACTCAGTCGTTTCTCCACAAACGAGAATTTTAAAGGTTTATTGACATGTAGCAATTTCTATATTGAAAGTAAAAAATGTTTTAAATTCTGAGCAGATCAGTTTTTGAATATGGCACTTTTATTTGATCAGTTTATGCGAAATGTTGTGAAATTCATCTCTTTATCATAGTCATCGAAAATCATGGGAAAGTCTATCATGCTAAATTTGTGATGTATAACTGGGCAGACAGCTAAATCATTTTTTAAAATATTATTTTGTAAATCTTTGTCACTAATAATGAAGGGAAAAGTCTATTCTAAAGGAATAGTCCCATTAATTTTTTTTCTTTATATTTCATAGAGAAATTTTTTGAAACGAAGTGGTGAAAAAACTATCTTAATATCTTATTCTGTTCAGAAGTTATTTTAAATTATTTTTGAATTTAAACAAACGTGACTGATTGGCAACATCTGTGATGTCATAGAGACAATTTCAACAAAACGTCTTTTGTATTTCTTTAAAAATGATTTGGATTCTTTTCTCATTGAAAATGTGATATACTCCAAGAAAAAAACAAAGTATTTTCTTATAAATTATATATTCCACCCTAACTCTATAATGAACCAAAAATGCTGTTTGATAATGTAAAATAGTTTGATTAAATTGATAAGAAATGCATAAGAACTGTGTTGGATTTGCCTAGATGACATCACCAAGCTGAAGGACATATAGGCCTATACTGTACGATTTGTTTTTAAGAACATTTATCTACCTTTTAAATGTTATAACTTCTAAACGGAATAAGATATTAACATAGTTTGTTCAGCACTTTTTTTCTCTCTAGATTTTGTCTATCATATATGAAAAAAGAAACTCCATGGGAATACTCCTTTAAAACAAAGGATTTACCAAAGAAAATACCAAGGTCTCCCTGTGATACATCACAAAATTAGCATAAAATAAATATGCAAATTGTGTCAATAAAATTTTCAATTGTTTACAAGATTTTGATTAATTTTTTGCAAGTATGATGGTTTTTAAAATATTTTAAAGCAATTTAGCTAATATTGGACAGATATCGGGACTTATAGTACACTAAGCACATCCTACACGTTCATTTATTTATTATCAATGAATCGTTAATCGAAATCTTATACCATGCATGCATACTACTTTAAACCAAGTTCGTAAACATATTTTCCAATTAAAAACATTAACGATACATTCGCTTGTATACATTCCAAATGTCTGAATGTAATGTTCCCGCGATATGCCAACGTGCGTGGATTACGTTCTAAATCTCCTTTGAAATTAGAAATGGCGTTTTGATTAAAAATTAAATCTAATTAGAGATCTCATTACATCCGAAATCACATTGAACTTGTAGGCAATATACCGACGCCGGGTACAATAGACCCGACAGGTAAAAAGTACAGGCAACATTTTAAGTTGGGTCATGCATGTTCAGATGGTGGGGTTTTTCGATCTGAATGAAATCCCGGGCTGGATTAAAATATGTTGAGGCTCTAAGCTGAAAAGGCTAATGAGACGAGACCCCAGACAGAAAAGAAAGAAAGAAAAAAAAAATCATTTCTTGCAACAGGAAATTGGTACACGTGTTGAATGAAAGAAATAACTTAAAAGAAAGTTATCGACCCACAATTAAAAGTAAACGCCGCCTTGCTGGAACGTCACTTCCGGTTGTCTATTTTGCCTATTGATCGCGATAAATCTGCGATGTTATCGATAGCACATCTATCATGTCCATCAGACCGAACATACGGGTATACAGCATGTGTTATTGATAACACGACAGATTTCACGCGATCAATAATACAAATTGAAAACCGGAAATGACGTTATCAGCAATGCGAATTTTTTCATCGGACGATACCTTTCGATACCCTGTTGAAATCACAAATCGGAAAAAATTCATTGAAGATCACCGGCCTCGAGTTAATCTGTTAAGCAAATCCATTTTCAAGCACAAAGACAACAGGTTAACTGGACGAAAATAAATATAGACCTGATATGTTTAATAGTATTCCACTTTGATGAGAAATGATGTCAAATAGGTATCATTAGGTGATTACCATTGTTAATAGGCCAATTTCTCAAGGAGTAATAGTTAAGTGGTCAATTTGTTTTTATCATATGAAGAGCGGGGCAATAAAGGATTAGTTCAGTGGTCAAGCATGTCCATCTTATATGAAAGACAACTTAAAAATAAACAAAATGGTGAAGAAAGCGTTCAAAATTCTTATTCTGTAAAGGAGATATCTAAGTTTAAAGTTGTGTCTTATCTAAAATAACTGTTGTAGTAAGTCTACTATGGAAAGTCTTCGTTCTAATATTCTTAACAATTGTTAATGTATTTTAAAGAAAGTTTGATTTTAACTTTTTCACTAAATTTAAATTATTTTTCCTCAAAATCCCTTCTGGTGGTATATTATAAATACCCTTCCTAGATTCAGTTTTACTATAAAAAAATTGACATAGGCCTATCCCATTATGATGGTTGGTAAGCCACAAAATAACTCGACAATATATGATAGAAGGCATAAAGACTTTAAGGAAGCTAAGGCTATGACATCACAACCAGTCTGATTGCAGTCGTTTCTACACACATGATACCAAACTTTAAACTTAGATATCTCCTTAACGGAATAAGATTTTAGAATGTTTTTTACATTATTTTGTTTCTTGTGAAGTCCTCTTTCAAATAAGATAGATTTGTTTGACCCATGAACTAATCCTTTAAAAGAAAAAAGCGGTGAAGAAAGCATTCAAAAATCGTATGTTTAGAATTCTGTCTCATGTGTGTAGACTGGTAGGAACAACTGGAATCAGACTGTTGTTAGTAGTGAAATCACCTGCAGCTTCATTTTCCTCAAATTCCATTGTGTGTGTGTATATATATATATATATATATATATATATATATATATATATATATATATATATATATATATATATATATATATATATATATATATATATATATATATATATATATATATATATATATATATATATATATATATATATATATATATATATATATATATATATATATATATATATATATATATATATATATATATATATATATATATATATATATATATATATATATATATATATATATAGGCCTATATATATATATATATATATATATATATATATATATATATATATATATATATATATATATATATATATATATATATATATATATATATAGGCCTATATATATATATAGGCCTATATATATATATATATATATATATATATAGGCCTATATATATATATAGGCCTATATATATATATATATATATATATATATATATATATATATATATATATATATATATATATATATATATATATATATATATATATATATATATATATATATATATATATATATATATATATATATATATATATATATATATATATATATATATATATATATATATATATATATATATATATATATATATATATATATATATATATATATATATATATATATATATATATACATATATATATATATATATATATATATATATATATATATATATATATATATATATATATATATATATATATATATATATATATATATATATATATATATATATATATATATATATATATATATATATATATATATATATATATATATATATGAGAAAATTGTACGCCGCCGGAATTATGCTTCATACTAGCGACGTCACTTCAGCTGCGGTTATTGATTGGCTTGAAGGAATACAGATATATGCGCAAATATTTAGACCAATCAAAACGTTCAATTGTATTGTATATTTCTGTCCACGTTTATACAGACTGGCCTTTTAGATTTCCCACATGAAGGCGTTTTTAAAAACAATAATTAGAATCATTAACTAATAAACAAGTAGTTTCATTGGAAATACATTGCATACACTGCATGGTCTATATTACAATGTACCGTCTTACAGGATTAGTTCAGTGGTCAAGTATGTCCATTTTATATGAAAGAGGACTTCAAAAAAGAACACAATGGTGAAGAAACCATTCAATTTCTTATTCCATTAAGGAAATATTCAAGTTGAATGTTTGGTATAATTTCTGTAGAAACGACTGAAATCAGACTAGTAGTGATGTCACAGCCTCAGATTCCTCAAAGTCTTTATTTATTCTAAAGAAAGTTTATTTAAATATTTAAATTATTTTTCTCAAACTTTCTTTAGGTGGTATATTATAAATACCCTTCCTAGATTCTGTTTAATACTTTTATAACATCCCATGGTTTTTAAGCCACAAAATCGCAGGACAAAATATAATAGAATTGAGGAATTTGAGGCTATGACATCACAACTAGTCTGATTTCAGTCGTTTCTACACAAATGATACCAAACTTTAAACTTAAATATCTCCTTAACAGAATAAGATTTTTGAATGCTTTTTTCACCATTTTTTTTCTTTGGAATTCTCTTTCATATAAGATAAACATGCTTGACCACTAAACTAATCCTTTAAGCAATCTTCATATCTTTTAAAGACAAGATATCGTGTTAATATCTGTAACGTGGAGACAATACAATCAAACTTTTCTGATTGGTCGAAATATTTACACAATCACGGTGACAAGTCAATCAATTACCGCCACGGAAGTGACGTTACCAGTATGTATCGGATTTGTTGGTGACGGGTCAAGCAAATTTATTGAGGCGGTAATCCATCTTTAAATGAAGTCTACGTTAACCATTCATTCAAGAGAGTGGATATTAGTCTATCGTGCCTATATTAGTCTATCGTGCCTATATTAGTCTATCGTGCCTATATTAGTCTATCGTGCCTATATTAGTCTATTGTGCCAATATTAGTCTATCGTGCCTATATTAGTCTATCGTGCCAATATAAGTCTATCGTGCCTATATTATTTTATCGTGTCTATCTTAGTTTATCGTGCTTATATTAGTCTATCATGCCTATATTAGTCTATCGTGCCAATATTAGTCTATCGTGCCTATATTAGTCTATCGTGCCAATATAAGTCTATCGTGCCTATATTATTTTATCGTGTCTATCTTAGTTTATCGTGCTGATATTAGTCTATCATGCCTATATTAGTTTATCGTGCCTTTATTAGTCTATCATGCCTATATTATTAGTCTATATTATCTATTGTGCCTTTATTAGTCCTATATTAGTCTATATTGTATCGTGCCTATATTAGTTTATCGTGCTTATATTAGTCTATCATGCCTATATTAGTCTATCGTGCCTATATTAGTCTATCGTGCCTATATTAGTCTATTGTGCCTATATTAGTCTAGAGTGCCTATAGTAACTTATATCAACATTTATTCAGCAGAAATTATTGTGTTTTGGCAAAATAAATATCATTTTTAAACAAAATAAAGATAATCTTGAGCAATGAACAGATGAGGTAGGCCTATTATCCTTGCCTTTTTAAGTAAGCAAAATGTAAGTTGGAATGAAACAAATATAATTTACCCAGCTGTTCGTCTCTTTCATAACATGTAGGCTCTAGACCTTCCTCGAGGCAGCTCTTTATTGCCGTGAGCCCGCTTGGCCCCGCACCTATAACTGCTACACGCCGAACCATTATATCTCCTTCTTGTGAAAAAACAATCTCGTGAAATTATGAAATATCTGATAACAAGATTTCTTATATAAACATGAGCGATCATAACATCCTTTATTGCAACGTACGGATAGCTGGATAGCGCAGCGGTTTCAGGCATCAAACGGTTCCGTGATGCTTTACTTTCTAGGAAGCTCATCGCCGCGACTAGCTGACGAATAATGTTTATTATCATCACATTACCGTTCACTGTAGAGGGAAATTACTCCGTTCCTCAGAGAAATTGTACATTCTGGAATGGCTAGACCGGAAATGATGCAATAGTACTAATAAAATGAAATTTCACGAGAATATTCGACAGTATAGTCGGAAGCCAGTGGCGTAGCTAAAGGATGCAGGAGGGGCAGTCGCCCACCCGTATTGGGCCCGGCCCGTAAGAAAAATATACCATTATACTTATATACCATAGGGGCCCGCAGGGCTCCACTCGCCCCCGGCCCGTAGGGTCCTAGCTACGCCACTATCGGAAGCTAGAGATTTAATTCAAAATATTAAATATGTTTTTGAAACGGGACATGGATACGTCGCACATACTATAATGATAAAAATATTTTAAAATCTGAGAAGATCAGTTTTTATTTTTTACACTTTGAAAATAAGGAACAATTTTAGTTTTTATTTATGGCTGATCTACTGATGCTCGAAAGTTCATAGAGCTGTAAAGTGGTCAGTTTCAGCAGATTTTGATGTTTAATCAGTTTTTAATAGATTTTAAAGCAATTTAGCTATTCTGTCGCCGCCTCTATATACGTCCATACACAATAAATGTCTTGATTAGCTTTGTATTTTCTTCAACAATTTAAGAAAGAAAAGATATACAATCTACTTAAAACTATTTACTTGCAATAAGCAGGCATTTGGTATTTAGAATCCTTGCAATAAGCAGGCATTTGGTATTTAGAATCCTTGCAATAAGCTGGCATTTGGTATTTAGAATCCTTGCAATAAGCAGGCATTTGGTATTTTTAGAATCAGGCATTTGTATTTAGAATCCTTGCAATAAGCAGGCATTTGGTATTTAGAATTTTCCTGCAATAAGCAGGCATTTACGTTGCTGGCATTTGTATTTAGAATCCTTGCAATAAGCTGGCATTTTATGTCAACTTGTAAGCTGGCATTTGGTATTTAGAATCCTTGCAATAAGCAGGCTTTTGGTATTTAGAATCCCTGCAATAAGCACATACGTTGCGTGTGCCTGTATGTCAAAGAGAACAAAATGGCTATGTCCCTAGAGGTCAATTTCCATGGCTCAGAAGTAACTGGTATACGCTGTATCTCACCTTACCACCTTTTCTTTTTTTGCAGATAAATCGGGACGCAAGAGATTTGTTTCAACCTTTCAAAAGGGAATCTCGTCTCAGTAAAATTGCGATGTTCATATCTTCACGTCACATCCGGTTGTGGGTAATTTTCTGATTAAGTACGTTTACTGTGCGCATTGCGTGTGTATGTACAATGTGCTTGTGACTTCCACGGCAATTATTGATTAGTTGTCGGTATTTGTGTCTGACCAATCAGAAACGTTCATTTTTATTGTATGTTACTGTCCATGTTAACACAATACCTGGCCTTTCAATTCTGAACTGCGAACGAAGTCTTTAAATCACGACAGTAGAACCCGTAGCTTCAGAGTTATGACTTATCAAAGTTTGAAGAATATTTAATATATGCAAAAGTTGTGACGTATGAAAGAGGAAAGCTCAAAATCTTTAATGTATTTCTTTCAAATTGTGTCTTAAATTTCCTATATCCACCTTGGAGGCACATGCGTACTTAATCCATTGTTTTTTTGTGTGTGTTTTTTTTTTTTTTGTCAAATCATGACTTACCGTTTTCGACATTGTACCATTCTCGCTTTATACAAACTATAAGTCGAAAATTTCGAAATGCAAATATTTTCGCTTCAAATGGAGTGCAAGTGGTCCGCGTGACAAGAACTAAATTGCTATCAACAATAATCAAATATTTCTAAATTTCCGGCCAGATGACCCTACCCCCCGTCAGATGACCCTCACCCAACCCACCCCTCCGTCATCATCAACGTAAGTTTACCGACGATCGTATACCCCACTTTGTTCATAATCATTCTTGAAATCATGCTTGACTTTTCGACCAACAATGTAGGTCCGATATGATTCTATAGACACAATCTATCTTCTGAACACCATGGAATTACCAAATCAATATTGCAGCTTCATGATGGAGAAAATATTCAGCGTGCATAAACGAGACCACGAACTTCGAAAGTTGAGAAGATATAGGCCTAAGTGAAGTAAGGGTCAGGGTTGGTATATTATTGGCCTAAGTGAAGTAAGGGTCGAGGTTGGTATATTATTGACCTAAGTAAGGGTCGGGGTTGGTATATTATTGGCCTAAGTGAAGTAAGGGTCGGGGTTGGTATATTATTGACCTAAGTGAAATAAGCGTAGGGGTTGGTATATAATTGGCCTAAGTGAAGTAAGGGTCGGGGTTGGTATATGCCTAAGTGAAGTAAGGGTCGGGGTTGGCATATTATTGACCTAAGTGAAGTAAGGGTCGGCGTTGGTATATCATTGGCCTAAGTGAAGTAAGGGTCGGGGTTGGTATATTATTGGCCTAAGTGAAGCAAGGGTCGGCGTTGGTATATTATTGGCCTAAGTGAAGTAAAGGTCGGGTTTGGTATATTATTAACCTAAGTTACATTAAGTAAGTGTCGGAGTTGGTATATTTTTTGGCTTTTAGAAGCCAAATAAAACAAAATGCTCTTTGAGACTGGGCGCCAAAAAAGTTACTTTTTTTTTCTTCTGAAATTTGGCTTTTTGGGGCTTTTTTTTTTTCCTTTCTAAAAATATTATTTGTCATTTTGATGTTGAATTTAATAATATGGCATTTTTTAAATTATGTTTTTATTTGTTTTGTTTTAGGCTTGAAGAATTGTTTGCAATAGGCTGTAAAATAACTCATTTGGTTTAATTCTGACCTTTTCTTATCGAGAATAAAACTAAATTAAAAAATTACGATGACGCTCGGATCACGTGATATTTTGCGTGTTTTTTTTTTTTTTTTTTTTTGCTTTTATGTACAAAAAGCACCTGCAGGACCCGCCAGTCACCAATCCTTTCAAAATTTGGAATTTTCTTGATTTGATTAAAGTTTGGTGTTGTTGTTGTTGTTGGGTTCTTTTTTTTTTTTGGGTATTTTTTCAAAATGATTTGACCAAAGAGTTTCCACATACTCTTTGATTTGGCTTTATGCGCTTGGGATGTTCTATCAATCACGGTAGAGGTCAATCTGGGTCATTCATTTTCGAGAAATTCATGTTAATGGTCTCACATTCATCAACAGCAACGCGTTTGCATGGTTGTTAAATAAACACCTTCGTAATGTACAATTTTATTAACGAGAATAACCGACAAGATCAAGTAAATTGAACCAAAGAGCTTCCGATTGAACTGCACTTTGATGCAACGGTGAAACCGTTTTTCATAATTTATGTAGTAACTGACCGTGGTCAATCCACGGTCACATTAATGTGATGTGGATTGACGCGGTGAGTTATGCATAAATTATTTGATGAAAAAACGTGACTCACCGTTGCATCAATGTTTTTTTTTAACGCTGGTTACCGCTGGTGGTTCACAAGGGAGGACATTCATAATATTGTCATTAAAATATGACTGCAGTAATAATTGTCAAAAGAGGGGAAAAATTACAAGACGGTTATGATTTCTCAAGTGTCAACGTACATAATATCTCAGTCATATAGATATATGAAATGGGTTCATGGATGTGAAGGTCGAGGAAACAATGATTAAAATGAACTTGCATTCTTCTGTTCTTATAAAGGCAGAATATATACATGGTAGGCGGACCAAGCTAAGGAACACTCTGTTTACTTCCGCAACCCGCAAATTTAACCTGCAATTACGGCAGGTATATGGACAGGTAAATGTTTTGTTTTTTTACGCAGATAAAAGAGCATACGTTTTGAGCAAAACAGTCGGTAATTACTTATTCTATGTAATTCTTTAGATTTCTTACCCAAATTTCGAATACCAAAGGTTCTCAAATTGCATTCTATATTGCTAAATCTGGGTCGAGATTATAGTAATATCAAATTTCCTGTTAACTCTATCTGTGTATATAGCCAATTTCTCCCATTCAAATTATTAAGAGAATGACCAAAAAACACAACATTTGTCGGACGAGATTATTGGGGACATGTGACCCTGGCCTTTTTGAATGAATTTTCACTGGTGGGCCAATTAATGGCAAAAATGGCATTGGTAGACAGTGAATCCCTAAACAGACACGGCGCCACCTGGAAGGGAGGGGTGAGGGTGGAGATAGATCCTCCACTTCTTTGTATCTAAATAAGAAAAAAAGACAAACAATTTCAAAACTACCCATTGAAAGTACTAACGTTTTCCTCCAAATCATATCAAAATTGCTAATGAACGTTACATTGCTCATCAAGCCCTCCAGTAAAATATGCAGATTGGCCAACCACCATCAGTACCACAATTTTGGAAAGAAGTGTGGTGAAGTGAAGTAGACCCGTCCCAGCATTTTATATGTAAAAAAGGGCGTGGAAGTTCGATACGAAATAGCTATGAGATAATGGCTGATTGGGTATGGAAAAGATCAACCGCGGGGAAAAGGGCACTGTGATACATAGCTGCATAAAATAACAGGCGTAGACATACGGACCCAAAAATTAATGGGTCGGGATATCTTTGGTTCTTAAGGAATGGCTCTTATTGCTCAGAAATTCTAACCTACTAATTGTCAAATAATTTGACAATCATTTGTCTTTTTCTACCCCTGTCACACAAAGCGCCCACACACACTGACTATCATTTGCAGCATTCAGCCCGGATGCACAAAAGTGGCAGATATTCGGGCAAAGGATTGACTTACAGACTTAAAGATTTTAACTTTGTCTAAACCGTGGTATCTACCTACTGTGGTGTAGCGGTTATCATACCTGTCTACAGACCACGAGGTCCTGGGTTCAAGCCTGGGTTGGGTAGATACGCCAGTGTACCACAACTGGTTATCAAAGGCCGTGGACATTGACTTGGTTGTCGATGTTATGTTTGTTCGTACGTCGTACCTGTGTTATCGTCCGGGTCGTATTAAGCGTTTTGTGATAGTATTATTACTTTCATAACCGAATACGCAGGCGACGACCCCGTCATTGTAATTGTGTGTTCACTCGTCGTCTTAAACCGTGGTCATAATTCTCATCCAGAAAGTGGGGGTACATGACATTTTATCAAAAAGTGTGTGTGTGGGGGGTGGGGGCAGGCAACAGGGAATCTGTCCCTGAGGAATTGGGACTCTTACCCAGTTCCCATGGGACCTTTGTTCTCCGTCACCGATTCCTTCCACTTCACTGATGGACGGAAATAATGATCCTGGCCCAAACGGTCAATCTGGTGTTTCAACAATCAAGGTCAAAATAAATATCAACACTTACTGACTAAGGTTTAATTCGCAGTGAATGCATGAACCGCCTTTATTCTAGTTATTCGTTGAATGCAAATTTAGCGATGCATTCTTGCCCCTAATTCCCTGTGGTATTAAAAACGAGAGCACTTCACCTTCCCGGTTAGATTCGTTTATGCAAGTTGAGAAGAAAAACTGGGAAATGATTAAAGCCAAATTTAAAAAATTGATAAAATTGAAGGAAAATTTGGTAAAATTTGGCACCATTTCCTGCAGAACTAAAGGAAATTTCTCGTAAAGTGAAGAAAATTACCCGAAAATGAAGGAAAGTTCCCCAAAACGATTAAAGTAAACTTTCAAAAATTGATAGAATTAAAGGAAAATTTAGTAACAATTGTTGGAAAGTTTTGGTAAAGTTATAGAAAATTTTGGTAAAATTTGGCACCATTTCCTGCAGAACTCAAAAGAAATTTCCTACAAAGTGAAGAAAATTACCCGTAAATGAAGGAAATGTCCCCAAAACGAAGAAACTCTCCCGCAATGTGAAGAAAACTTCTCGAAAATGAAGAAATTTCCTCAAAACGAAGAAAATTGAACAAGATTTCCCGAATTTGAACATGATTTCCCGACGCAGCAACGTTTGATGGAAACATGATTTACCAGTGTGATTCAAATTTTTAACCAGAATTTCTTTGGGTTCTTGCCCCCTGAGAGGTGGCTCTTTTTACACCCCTAGGGTACCCGTAATTAATATATTGGGCCTAATATGTTGGTTGAAAAGTTCCACCTTTATAGTTTTTCCCCTAAAGAGGATTGTTGGCCCCCTAAAAATATGGTCCTGGCTACGCCACTGAATATAAATTAAGAGATTGTCCTTAAAAATTAATATCAATCAGTGAAGGATATGTAAAGGATATATAATTTACCAATCGGCTAATAAGTATCTTCTTATGCTTCAGACATGAAGGATTGTAATTTATACAATATTTGTTGCAACGATTTCTGGGGAGGGGGGGAGCACTTCATACTAAAAGTGGTAGGGGTGTGCAGCCCACCAACCGAAAAACATACCCGCAGTATGACAGATGTTTTAATAGCTGCAGTATGAGTATTCAACAAAAAATATTGTAAAATTGGACCAGCAGTACAAAATTCAACACCGTAAAACCTCATTTTTTGGGACCTGCACTACAAAAATGATAAAAGAAGACAGAATTCGTAATTAAATCTAAAGACAATTCGTAATTATAGGTTTGCAGAGCGAAGCAAAAGTACAATGACTAGATGATGGTATAGGCTACAGCTTGGTATAATAACGGTACACATTTAGCATATGTGGAATATCCTTATCCCTTTACTGTTAGAATATTTGAAATAATTGAGTGCATTTCGAAGAGATCCTTAGGAATAAAGTCATGTTCCATTGCAATTACCCATTAACCGTCAGCACAAGTTTAGCGAATATGTTGCATATGAGAGGAAGGTAAATGGCTTGCTGAAAATTAACGAAACTTATTTGTATGATTATTATTATACGTGTGCACACAAACAGAAAAAAATATAAAGCAATCATTAATTATAGTCCAGTAGTTGTATGAAAGTAATATTCTTCGTTTATTTGTTCAATCAAAATAATACCGCCTCTTAAAATATAATTAAATGAGATTTTTAATTACGGCGGCAGGTAATGTCTTAATCTTATACATATATGTGAGGCTTTCTTAAATAAAAAAGACGGGTACCCCACCTCATCCTCCCCCCCCCCCACCCATCCTTTTTCCTTTTCACTTACCCCCATTAATACAATTACTGTAGTTTTATTTTTGCATTATAGCCTGGCGTACATCCAATACCTAAATACCATGAATTGATGTGCCTCATAATATAAACATTTTCATCTTGAAAACCTGAAAGCAGTGGTGGCCGCTATTTGAACCTTATCTTGTAAAAACATAAATTAAATATAAAATATAACGGCCTACTTGTTAAAAAGGAAACAACTTTAACAACTTTGGATTAAAGTTTGGGATATACTGTCATACTGTCATAACCTGGGAACATACGTTAATGGAAGCGATTTTCCCAGTTTCTGAACAAGGATGTAGATTGTAATCCGCATATACAACCTGGAGTCAAACAAACAAACATTTTAGTCATCAATTTATGCAGCTATCAAAAATTAGCCTCGCCATTCAGAAACATGGTTTGATAAGCTTTGGATATAACTGTAGTACATATTAGGTCTATAGTGGGTATAATTTATATAACACACAGGCCAGGTGGTTTTTTACTTTATACAGATCTGATATATAATCAAAGGGGATCTTTCTAAAGATCACCTCATGCCTGGGATGAAGATGAAAGGAGTTTCAAAACCGTACCGCCTTGGTAAAGGCGGTTCATGCATTTTCTATTTATAGAAAATGTTTGTTTTTATTTTTCCCGGACCGTGTAGGCCAGGACCATCATTCCCATCCATGAAGTGGAAGGAATCGAGGACGGAGAACAAAGGTCCCATGGGAACTGGGTAAGAGCCTCAGAGGGGTGCCTATGAGGAGCCTTCAGATGCTTACCCTTTTAACATGATGCAGATCTGAAATCCAAGCAGCAATTCAAGGCGCAAAATGTTCAAAGCGGAGAAAATTTATAAAAATGTTCAACAATTATATGTGGTTTCTACTTGAAAGTTGGCGAACCGCTCCCTTCCTGGAATTATATCCCTGTTGTGTACCGAGTCGAACAAAATATCAGTTTCCCTATAATACATAAACTAATTAATGTATAGTGGCTAAAACTATTATTGTTTATTTATAAATGTCGAATTTTGATAAATCAGCTGTTATGAACAGTTTAAACAGAACACTCGAAATTCGATTGTAGTTCTTGTGATAAATACGTCAGAGCAACACACTCTTTTCTTGTTCAATGGCATAAAACCAGTCTTAGACCATCATAAAAATAAGTCCTAGTAGAATAAAAAAGGACAGAATTTTCAACTGAGTTGAGAAGTCCGTTTTGGCAGGCACAGGCACATCTCTTGTCCTAGTAGCTTTGATGTATGTTTCCCACACATTCATGATATACTCCCGTGCACCCTTCCATTGATGGCTTCCAACGAGACGGTATGCAAATGGCACCGCCGGCCCAAATATAAGTTGATAGGCTAATTTTGGATCGGTGAACATGAAATCTCTAAAGCGCGGGTAAACTCCGATTTGCTTGGCGATAGCATCCGTATACGGCACAGGAGGAAACTACAAAGATGAGAAAAATAGTCAATAAAACCATCAGTGAAGATGTATCTAATGTGATATTTACATCAGTTGTAAAGTGCGTGTTATACACTTACTTCATTAGGGAAAAGCTAGAACAACTGTTGAAGCTACTTTCAATAACATTCAAAACCTAACGAAAATAGCTAATGATTTAAATAGTTACTTTGTTGAAATTGGTCCTTCTTTATCACAAAATATCTAAGCTCAAACACATGTTAAGGATTTTAATACTTACTGTGTTGAAAATGGTCCTTTATCACAAAATATACAATCTCAAACGCATGCTAATGATTTTCTCAAAAATAATACTCACAATTCCCACACTCTTTTTGTTTTCCCAAATACCCAAGAAGAAGTTCTGAAGATAGCCTCTCAATGTTTAAAGCCAAATAAAGCTGCTGGTTTTGATAAATTTAAAATCTCTGTTATGAAAAATTAATGCACTTAATTGTAGCCCCTTTAACACATATCCGCGATTTTTCGCATAAATGTGGTAATAAAATGTTCCTTTGCTTGTAAAATAAGGATTCTGCAATGGCTCTCTGTTACTATACAAATGACTCATCCAGCTCTATCTCTCTACTTGATACCATCCTTTCCCTCTGATCCAGGCTATGCCACAGATGAATGCAAAGAAAAGTGATATATTTCCCAACACAAAGGGAAGTTATGAAGCCAAACCCTAAACATAACCCTAACCCTAACCTGTTAGGGTGAGAATAGTTCTGCTCCAAAGCTGTCAAAACCCCCCTGTTTGTAAGGCAATATACAGATATATACTAATCCGAATGCAAACGTTGGTAAATGTACGTACGAAAACAATGTGTTTGCCAAATCGGTCGTAAATCTTCTTTCTGACACCGCGAATTGCACCCAGCATCGTCTCAACTGGAGGCAATTTATTCAACCCTTTGAATACGCGCGTAGCCCAGCGAGCCTGCATCTCAAAGCATGGAGCATGCGCACCAACCGTCATGATGAGTCCAATGCAAGCGAAAGTGTGATGTTGTAATCGGGGTGGCCAAACAAACTTGAAGAGTTCTCTCTTGCTCAGATCGTCTGAGGAGGAAATTAACAGTTATTTAGTAGTGGAACGAGTCACAATGAGAGGAATAAGGCATTGTGCGCTGTCTGCTGTAGATGTAAGTTATAAGTTTAAATATCCATATGCTGCATGAAACATTAGGAAAGCAGTAAACAAAGGTTGTATGCGGTATGAATAATAACACTGACACCTGTAAAAATGCTGCTTTACAGGCAGACAGGTGCACGCGTATCTATGTTTAATAAAGCCAACTCTTTACTTAGATTTAGGAAAGAGCTATTTAATGACATTCTAACAGTTATCTTTCATTTCTTCTTGACTTGTCAAAAAGTTTGTTTTTCTCTCCTACATTAAATACTTCTTAATTTGAAACATGCGCGATTGCAAGGCTTTGCAAAAATATAAGACTCACCTTGCACGATTCTCTCATCGACCGTTGCAGTTTTTAGATCGTATCCCGTAGCGTAAATAACAGCGTCCAAATTATCAGCTCTCGTCCCGTCTGTGAAAACAACGGCATTTTTCTCAAAGTGATCTATTCCTGGTTTGGTTTTCACCTTGCCGGAAATAACACGAGCTGCGATCTCATCGTTGACCATCACTTCGGAGCAAAAGAGTTCTTTAGTACATCGTAGACCAAGGTTGTCCAGGTTCATACGCGACTCTATGTCATTCCTCAACAATCTTTTACGGTACCATTCTGGCAGCATAAAGTTGATTCGTCTGTTCATGTACAAATCACGTGGCCATCCTTTAGGTCCACTTCGTGGGATCACCCATGTGCCATTGCGCATACTCAAAAATACCTGAAATAATAATATCCAGAGCTTAACATTTCAGTTTTTCTTTAAAGCTACGCCCATTATTATTTGTCATTAGTCATTCCTTACCAGGCCAGCCTCATTTCCAAGAGTTAATCTAATGAATTCGAAACTTATCGCGATAATGAATAAAACACATATAAGTCGCATAACGACTGACGGAAGTTTAGTGCAAATACGTAAGATTGATCAAATATCGAGACGAGATTTGTCTCGTGAGTATTTTTCGGGGATATATGATACGTAACGAAAGCATGATGTCTCCCTCTGAATTCACCTGTGCTACAAGTACTTGATTAGGGAATAGCAAAGATACCAACCTGTTTTGCTGCTCGACTCGTATCCACGGCAACATCACCAGCTGAATGTGAACCACCTAACGGAAAGAAAGGAGAATCATTCATTTAAAGAAACACTTGATGTATACCACTAATCAAGACTTCCTTCAACATGTATAGCAATGTCTTTCAATGGGTTTCCACACTTCTACTCAACTTCGGTACAACTTCTGGCTTAGTTAAGTGGGAAAAGGTAATTGGAATTAATCCCCATTCCCCTCGATCAATAATGAAATTTTTCTCGGGTTTATTGTTATAACAAGCACATTACATTGAATGGAGTAGGTGGGAAGATAGCGCTAAAATGCATTTTGTCTCGACACGTTTGGTCACGATTGTAGCCAGCGTATAAAACCTGGCATGTGTACAGCTCTCTAGTAAAAATGGTCATCGTTTGCTGCATTTATAAATATTCTTTTTAATAGTGATGATTATTACGTCTATACAACGTTCCTGACAGGAGATCGGAATCAAGTTGAAAGTGGGAGGATACAAATTTTGAACAATTTAATAATATTATAAACATAGTGATAGAAGTGAAAATTCTATCATTCAAGAGTTTCCGCTTGAATAACTCACATTTCACTGTCTGAATGTTTTCTATTTACTATTGAAATCCATAACATGGAGTAAATCTCGAGTAAGAATGATAGTTAACAATCTGTTAACATCTGAGGCAGGATTGTGGTCTGATAAAAATTTGCCCTGATTGACTTTCGTTGTGACACCCAAACTCGGGAAAACCTCCAATCCGGTTCCCAAACTACTACAAACACAAACAAAACGACCCTACATTGGAAAATATTTGGGTGCTTGACTCTCCGTAATTATCATCCTTCCCAAACGCTCTTTCGAGGCTCCGTTTTTCATCTCCTGTGGACGATGCCAAATGTTTACTTACCAACCACAATAACGTTCATTCCAGCAAAATCAGAGTTTCTCCTGAAGTCATTGCTATGAATAACAATTCCTTCGAAGGTCTCTTGTCCGGGGTATGTCGGTAACTTTGCGTCGCTAAACATTCCCGTGCACAGCATAATTGCATCAAATATTTCCTCTTTTTCTTCCTCGCCCTCCCTGCGGTACTTCACTGACCATCTCCCCGTGGTTGCGTAATCTTCAGCCTCTTCGATGCGCAAAACTTCAGTGTGAAACTGAATGTGTTTTCGGAGCTGGAAATGGTCGGCGTAACTCTGCAGAATAGAAAACAGAACATTACATGAACAGATGAATGGCAATGACAATGACTGTTAAATGATTGGAAAGAAGTCGGAATTACTGAAGAGAAAATGGGATACAGTGACGTGTGTCCAAAATGAAAATGTGTCACAAATTTCAACTGACAATTTAAGGTAAAGAATAGACTAAAGGATGTTAAGTGAAAATGTTCATGTGCTATTGACATGAAGTCACATGATTGAAATGGGTCCCACAATTGTGGTATAACATTAGTTCACCCTAATAGGTCTACACTCAGTCGAATGGCGAGGTCGAATATATTATCATTCAAATTATAATAACTATACCTATTATTTCTGAATACATAGTCATTGATGTCCAGCTCTACAATCTTCATCCAGACCAGGGAGATGTCATTTTAGACAGCTAGCCTGAATCCTGCCCATACGACGATCCTTTTTTGTCTCATGAAATTAAGACACTAAGCTTAATGCGCAAATCCGTATTTTCTACTCTGTTATGAGGACGTAATATAATATTATATGTTCAAAATAATTTATATCAGTAGCGCCAATATTCACAACGGAATTATGATCAGCGACGATATAGGTTAAGAAAATGCTTCTGCATAAAAATGAGTCTTAAGCCTCCGTTTAAAAACATTGACATTGGGAGCAAGTTTAATATTAAGTGGCAAGGAATTCCACAAAGCAGGTGCAGCACATTTAAAGGAAAACCAAAAGATTGTTTCCATTTTGGCAAGATTTCGCGAAGATAATTTGAAGTGAATGAGATCCGCCAGATATTTAGGTGCAAGTCCATGGGTAGATATGTAGGTTATTTAAAGTAGCTTGAATTCAATTATGTACCGCACAGGATATACAAAACATTGACGATAACCTTCTTTTCCACTTTTAAAGATATCTTATTGAACCAAGGTATGTTAAAAAGAATGTGCAAACTTCTTAAGATATGGTGTTTCCCACCCATAGAATGATATGGATGCTCATTTATAGATTAATCAGATGACTGTATACCTTTCTACTCATTTATCATTTTCCCCCCACGTCTCCCCAATTTATTTATTCATTCATTCATTCATTCATTCATTCATTCATGTATTTATTTATTTATTTATTCATTCATTCAATAATCAATTAATTCATCCATTCAGTCATTCATTTATATAATTATTATTATTTTTTAAAATATTTATTTCACTTTTTTTCGAATAAAGGATTAAAAATCAAGTAACAATTTGTAAACCTTATAATATTCATTTAGATCTCTTCCAGGAATGTAAGGTGGCGTCTCTTTGGGAAACGGATAGTCACTGTAACACATCATCTCGCGGCTGGAGTTTGTGACGAGACATTCATAAAGGGCAGAACCCTCTGCACCGGACCCTTCCCGGTAGGTCCACACTCCACCTAAGGAAAATAATTGATTACCGCTATTTAAAGGCTATATATCACGTAAACGTACGGATGAAATTACACAGCTATCCAAAAATTCTGATTAGTCGATATACTTACACAATCACCGTCAATCCAATCAACTACCGTCGCGGAAGTGCGGGCGTTATCAGTATGTATCAGATTTATTGGGCACGGGTGAAGCCATTTTCTTGATATGAGATTCCCACTTTAAGTGTACAATGGAATTTCCTTGTGAGTCAATCTCTCTGTATTCATTTGAATGTACTTATTGAATTGAAAGACTTCATAATCATAATGCAATAATGCTACCTCTAGGCTTATAATTGAGCTCTCGTTCGAGGGCATCTCCCGGACTGGTAATGTTACCCCTAAGAATAAGGTGGAAATCAATTTTAGGACAAAGATGCTCATGCAACCTGCACCTCCAAACCACTCTGGAACATAATTAGTTACATTTGCTTAATCCGTATTAGAACAGTAATACGATATCGAAATGTGATTGCATATTTGTGTCTGATATCAATGCAGGTAAAGCTGACTGACCAACTGATATATTAATGTCTTCAAGGTCCCAATTAGGCCCATTTCATTGTGCATGGGATCTGGGAAAATTACCCCGTCTTCCACGGTGGATTTTGGAAAAAAAAGCTGAACCTTACCTACTTCCTCGTCCTTTTCGAGGCATACTGGTTCAAGACCTTCCTCCAGGCACGATTTGATGGCAACAAGGCCAGCCACCCCTGCGCCGATAACGCAAACACGCTTCACCACCATGATGTGTCTGACGGATACGAATTGAAATAAGGTTTTATAACAGCATTGCTGTAAAGGAAGTTATCATTCTTAAAATATTTCTGTCATAAAACAATGAATGAAATTGTATGTACAGAATTTGCAGAATAATACGTCTATACGACGGACATGCCTCCCATTTATCCTTTTTCGGAAAAAATCTTGGAACTTTGATTAGCCGTGACTCGAAAACGAAAAAATTGTTTCGCAATATTCAAAAAGGTTCTCATCCAGACATGGATGGTCTTTCACGTGCTCATTTAAGTGCTATATAAACTTGATCTTTAAAATAACAATTGACCTTAATCATAAAATTTACTATTTTTAAAGACCTATCTAAAAAAAAGGTGAATCCAAAGACTCCAGAGTTGGAATGTCACGGGTGAGGGACTAAAAGAAGGGTTCGGCAATTTATCAAACACACAACGTTTACTCAGCAAAAGACACAGAATTTTACACACACGTGCTAGCTATCTTCAATTCAATCAATGCACTCGACTCGCGACAACCAGTCGACTACACTAGCACTGCACACTGTATGCCTACGTATAGTGTGTATGCACTGCACACTGTACTACCAGAGAGCGTGACGTCATTCGCCCTATACTACGTATAGGCCGAGGGCCGAGAGTCGAAACTCCTATACCTCAGTGCGTGATACTTTTTGGTTCGTCCTCCACCAATATTGGTTCCAAGTGAGGGCAGTAGATATGTCGATACATTGGAGTCAATTGGAGTCAATAAAAAATAGGCAAACTGCAAATTTAACCTAAGAAATAAAAATTGAAATTCTTTACTTTCAAAAATTAATTATATTTATATTAGTAATAACCATAACTTGTCTTTCTAACCAAGATTAACGTTCATTTTATTTCTAACAAGAACACAAAACTAACGATTTCTTTTTACAGTACATGCAGGACGACAATACTTCAACGCAGCGTTAGATTGTAGACAGGCATGCATCGCTAGTACTAACTTAGTTCTAACTGATAAGTATATTTTAAGAAAAATACTACGCGAACAGCCTTTCTGATAAGGGATAAATGATTAAAACTAGTACTGTCTTGAACAATTTCGGTAAACCTAAAATAATGTGCTATCTTAATTGTGCCAGTTGTTGTTGAACAGTCTGAAGCTAGCTAACGCCGTATGTAACCTTAACTGACCGACGTAAACGCTGACAAATATGGGCAATAATTTTAGTTTTATTTGGGAACAAGAATAAATTGCTTATCAAATCTTATTTTATTCAGACATGTATGTAGCGATTGATTGCTTTCAAAAAGCGTCGCCTGGGTAATCATGGGTCATTGTGTTGCCTAGCCAGGCCACAGTAATGTTAGTGTAGCTTAGGCCTAATTGTGTGAAACCACTTGCAATTTGGTAGCATAACGTTAGGGCTATGTACATTACCATGGTATTGACTTGTAAATGTCTGTCATGATAAAAAGGCCATGCTTGAGACGCAGCATTAAAATTGTTAGCTAGGGTAAGGTGGGCATGAGACCAATATAGTCCTAGGTCTAATTAGTGTTATAGATATTTATCAGCAAAACACTTATCAAACAAAGTCTAAACAGACTGACTAACTGTCAGATAGGTGTGTATAAAACAAAGTAAAAGTAAGTAAAATGCCAACTTGTTTAGATAGGTAGAGATACAGTAGATCAAATTGCTCAATTATTACTTTTATTTCTATTTTGATAAACTATTAAGTTTTCACTTTCATTCACATTTTTCTGTTCAACATCATTTACCAACAATTGCAAGCCCTGAAAAAAATAATCATAAAACTCTTTGGAATAGGCCTATATGTTGTATTGCAGCCTGCAATTTGTATTCTATGCGTATTACTTATTAAAGTTGCTTTCAATTTGTTTGCAAAAGTTTCTCAAGTTGAGAAGATAAAAAAACTTCACTTGAAAATTTTGCTTCATGCAATTTCTCTCCTCATTCAGTCATTGATAGGCAATCTTTAGTTCTGCTCTCATTTGTGTTTGCTTTGGTATCCAATGAACAAATTATTACAGTGCAATAGTATTCCAACTTTTATGTTGTATAATTGTTAAAAATCATTGACTGTACTACAGAGTACAAATATTTTTTGCAATGTAAATTAATTTTGTACCAGATATTAGTGAGCTGAATACCTGTATATCATTTTGTAGTACACACTACCCTGCCCAAATGTTTTCTGACTCCAGGCACATGAAAAACGATTTTTCTTTGTAGTGGAATGTACTATTATCAGGTTTTGAGGATATGACATGGTAATTTTAGTGTACCCTTTTTATACAAAGACACAAACCCCAAGTGAAAATTCAACATGAAAACCAGCAGACCAGGCTTTTATTTGCAGTAAACAGACATGAAAGATCACACTGTCTTTTACTAGGCTTAACTCAGTTGAATATAGGCCACACTTTACAACCACGGGAATATATAGTTGTTAGACTGCATAGGAAGAAGCTCAGATTTTGTTGATTTCTCTTTCTTTCTTAAAAACTCATATTGTGAAATAATAACATACTGTGGTATATCTATACCTACATCAACATCACTTTACAAAGGTTGCTGATTTCAGCTAAAGCTGTAGTGATAAGTACAGTGGAGGACTTATGGCAGTACGTTCATCCACAGAAGATGTCTCATAAGAAAACTGTCAGGAATGTTTTTAAAGTTGATTACCAGTTGTTAAAGTTAAATTTATACTGGTGATCATTGCAGAAAATCAAAATTGTGATGTCAAAGCTTGTAAATTTGTTACCTCCACAATGAAGTCCCAATTCCTCTATCATAAATGTACATGAAAATGTATAGGAATGATTTTTAGAAGTTAATGGCAGAATAATATGTGTTGGTTTTTAAAACCCGGAATTTACACACCATTTCATGTAGCCTGTACCAGTTATTTAAGTTAATTGATGTATATTTCCTGTATTATTTACAAATTATTCTTTCTTTACCCTACACACAGTTGAATTATTCAACTGTTTAATGTGTTACTTTCAACACCACAAAGTTAATAGGTTTGAGATGCGTATGGCAAACTACCAATTCATTGGGTTGAACCACATAATCTGATAATGAGAGTTAATAGCTTTTCCTGACAAAATGAGCCCAACTGTAACAATAATTGCATGTGTCATACAGCTAGTGTGTGAGTTATTTGCCTTCACCTTATGTTTGGCATAAATAATGTTCCCTTCACAAATATCCAAATATGGTTATTTCATTTCCAGTATCCATGAATTCTTTGCCAAGTTTTGTTTAAATTCAAGCAGTATACACAACAAATCACCAGGCGAATTAAGTAGGTTTGGGCAGCTAATTTGAAGCAATTTATAGCCTAATTTCTTGTTAATGTTAGTCAAGTTCTAACTTGCATGTAGTCTTGCAAGAATTTAGCTATTAGTCATATCCCACAATACACTTTTTGACATTACTGGTGGCGTTCGTGAGCTGGTGAGGCCGCAGACCAGTAAACAACAGCAATCCTACAATGTCAGCATACAGAAACGGGCTAAAGTGAAAAAATTATGGCCAAACGATGGTAAATGATTCGAATCCATAACTAACAAGAATGTAGCCTTTTTGTAGGCCTAACGGCTAGGTCTGAATTAGAATAGGTTAAGTTGGCAACTTGAATTCTTCAACCTTTTTCATACTACCCCATAATCCCGAGCCTAAACTAGGCTTCAATAACTAGGCCTAGATCCACCTTAGTTGATATTACATTGTAAATCTCTAGGATCACAGATGTCTGACTGCGTACGCCTAGCTTTTATCAAATAAAAACAGGCAGATTACAATTCCTACAGTACTACGGAAGCGGGGGTCTACAGGTGGTTACGGCCGGCCCATCGCTAACGTTATTCGTTTAATGGGCCTATGCTGTTGGCCGACATTCACCAACTAGGCTAGGGCCTAGGCGTAATGCATAATGACTTCGATAAGGTTAGGCAGTAATTCCTTTAAAATGCTTTAAGCTTTCAATCTGCCATGTTCAGACGTAAAACAATGAGTAATAAACACATTGGCATCGTACTGTATCGTACTGGTATCGCGAAAAGTATCTGCATTATGTGCATGGTTTGTCAATTTTTTTCGCACTTGATCCATGGATGACGTCAAAATCAAATTTGTTATATTAATGACTTATAAAATTATTGGTTTATTGAACTAAAAGTGCACAAAAAGTAACGATAAAATTAAATCTTCTGTAAACAAATTTAAATCAACAATTTCTCTAGAATATTTAATTTACACATTTCTTTGGTATGTTCTATTTTTGAAATTCTTGACTTTCTACTGCCCTCACTTGGAACCAACATGGGTGGGTGACTTAAAAAAGTATCACGATTTTGTAACACTGTAGGTATAGGAGTTTCGACTCTCGGCCTTCGGCCTATACGTAGTATAGGGCGAATGACGTCACGCTTTCTGGTACTACTGTACCTGACTGTACTGTACGCACTGTATATTAACCGAGTGCGTCAAGTGAGATGAGCCTACGTTTAAAGTCTCACAGTTACAGACAGACATAAATGTTCATATAATAAGTAAGCATGTGGGTCTACTAGGCCTATTATTCTAACATCAGGGCAAGTTACAATGCTTCGGTAACGTTGAAATTCACACAATACAACGTTCGATTACTACAAAACTCACAGCAAATTTACAACAAAAATTAATTTGGTTTAAATAAACGCGTTCTCCATAAGGCTACGACAATAACAACAACAAACTGGTCAAAGATAGGTCATCGCATATATATATTTCCTTCCTTCTCAAAAACGGACTGGTGAACATAGGAAATGGTGCTAGAAAAAAGTTACCTTACATGATTACCCATAATTAAATCTGCCTCCCACACTTTTCAGCAAGCGCAAACAAAGCCCACAAAACAGTTTGAAGTCACTGTACAAAGTGTATGGACGGGGAAGTTGCATTATGGGTAATGGCTGCCTCCATGGGCAAATTAAACCCTCGTTAGAGTCTTTCTAACGTGGCCTCAAACTGTGAAAGAAAGCCTTATCTCGGACTGATGATGATGATGAATGGTGATGAATAATGATGATGATGATGATGACGATGACAATGACGATGAGGAAGAGGAAGACGACGACGACGACAATATCGAATGATGATGACGATGATGATGATGACGATAATGATGAATAATGATGATGATGACAACGATGACGATGACAATGATGATGACGACAATGATGATGACGACGACGAGGATGACGATGACGATGATGATGACGACGACAACGAGGATGAAGATAACGACGAGGACGGGGAGGAGGAGGAGGAGGGGGATACGAATTTGCATAACCCTAACCTACAGTCATGGACAAAAGTCGTGGCACTTTTTCCCTTTCAGCCCTATTCAATGTTGGTATGCAATTTGCAAGAAAACTTTTTGGTAATATATCTGCAACACTGAAGAGGGGTATAAGGGGAAGAAAAACATTGGCAAGTACTTTCTTCGGGATTGAGTTATTGTGAATTGAGTTAGATATTTGAGTTATTGTGAATTTAGTTGGATAGCTCCATGGTTGGATATTATCTTCCTACATATTCAACTTAAAAATAGTTCAAGCAACTTCCATTACTTTTTTCATCACCTGATATTGTCACTAATAAGCCATGATTTCAAAGAAAACCATAATTCTTTTATAGGTTAGATATAATTAAATATAATTCATTTAAGCAATGTAAATATCATTAACATTATTTTTTTAATTATTAAACTTATACTACGATAATCCTTCCTTTTATGTATCTACGTTTAATTCACAAAACTCAGACACTCAAGTATAAAAGTATTGGAACTTACTCCGTTCTACCCCTATTCAATGTTGGTATGCGACCTATATGAAACGTTTTTGGTGATATATTTGTAATATTAAACAGAGGTGAATAAGGAGGAAAACAGTGCCAAGTACTTTTGTCCGGGATTGTATGTTTTCGGACTATCAGGACTAAGGTTGAAAGCAGCATACATGTAAAAGAAAAGGCGAATAGTAACTTACATTTTTACGTCAGTTTGTGAAGATATGAAAAACCACCGATGAGTGAGACTATGCTCGCATCTAGCGTCTGCGTTATTTCTGAATCTGCAGGTATACACTGTGGAAAGTTGCATAAATAGTACCATATGGTCCTTCTTCCTAAATCCTTAAAATGACCTGCACAATAAGATAATTTAACTGTTGTTATACGAAAATGCGGGCATGGTATCAAGTTCATTTCAATAATACCCCGAGTTTTAGTAATATCACATAAAGTTATACATTATTTTTAAGGAAAATATGGTTGAAAATACGTGGTGACTAGCACGTACGTGCTGATGAAGTTCATTTAAGAAAAGGAAAGTTTTAATGATGTATAAAACTCAATTTGCAAAACTGAAACTAGTAAATTAATAATTGTCAGAAATGAACATACATGTATATAGGTATGTCATATTTCAGGTTTGGTAACAATTCCTACTTTTGTACTTATTTGCAATAAGTTGTTATCATTCACTCATTCAGTAACCAAGCTGGTCACTGTTCTCACTAAATTTAGTTACGGCTGTTAAACAGTTAACAGACATCATGCGTAGATCGATATCAGGCCAACTTTTTTGGCTAAGATTATTAATTATTTTGTCTTTCCATCATTCCTTCATGGTGGATCATAATTGATATTTTTCGTCAATAATTGTAAGTACCTTTTGCAGCTAGATTTCAATTGTTTAATTACTTTAAAAGAAAAAAGGTACAGACAAGTGGGTGAGTGGGATCGGACAACAGAGCATATTATACCTTGGTACGAAGAACATTAGGTACCGAATTAAACTTTTGAGAGAAAATATCCTAACTGTCTTGATTAATATAATCATTGTGTGTATAATTGACACAACAGACACCAGCAACACTAGCTCACTACATTCTTTTACAGAAATAGTTTCGAAATGACTAAGCTCTTTTTACCTTATCATTTTGTATTCATTTTCATAACTTTAATCGTTTCATCGTCTCATTTTGTACATTCTTTCCTTTTGTTTATTGTTCTGTATTGTATATTATTGTATTATTGTATTTTCCTATTTATAAATTGTACACAATATATTCTGGAAATGAATAATTAAGAAGTATAAATAATAATGATCATAATCCCAAATCAGTTGCAGTTGAAAGTCTGGTACACGCAATAAATTCCTTGGAATGGGAACTTTTAGACCTCCTTTCAAAACGTATTTGAAAGATATTTTACAAACTAATTTATTAAAGTTTCAATTTGAAGTTTTTCAAAATGTCTGACTTTTGTTTGCTAAATAACACTAACAGTAGAAGTTACTTCAGAAAATAAATCGGTAAACAATTACGGTTTACACCTAATGCGGATAAGACTGTTACATCCTGTGAAAACTATTTTGAAAAGTGTAGCCTTTAGGAAAGAAACATTTATTTA
This sequence comes from Chiridota heheva, assembly GCA_020152595.1. Classification (NCBI taxonomy): domain Eukaryota; kingdom Metazoa; phylum Echinodermata; class Holothuroidea; order Apodida; family Chiridotidae; genus Chiridota; species Chiridota heheva. The sequence goes on from JAIGNY010003250.1 coordinate 718,388, forward strand.
GTAATTTCAAATCTGTGTTGAGATTAAAAACAATCGAAATCTTCACATAATCATTTTCTGCAGTTCTGTTTATACTACTTCATTGGAATGCTCATTGAAATGACTGCAATTAAATAATCTTGCCACTAACAGGCTAATAAGCACGATATTTTCCAAAAGTTTCTCGTTTAACAATTTAAAAAGGGATATAAGTTCCTAGGGATGGGTAAATTAATATATAAATCAACTCAGAGATGTGTTATTGATACATCCCTGTTCCTAGTATACCTATTCAAGTAGATAGACTTTCATTACTTAACTACGTACTGCGTAAATCTGCTAGTTCTCCCCACAGCCGTAGCCAACGACTTACGTCTGTGGTTGTTCATGCCGGTCATAACGTCTCCTAATATTACGCCGAAGGGGAAAAAATCATTTCTTACGTCGTAACAATTCCATTTCGTACGTTTAAAACGGGTTGCTAATTGGCTGTTTCCTTTAGAAGTAAGAATGGACATGATTTTATAAGTCAAAACTAATTTTTAGATGTATTTTACGTCTAAGAAAAATCAATTCTTACGTCATAGCAATCATTTCTTACGTTGTTACAATTCCATTGCATACGTCTAAAACGGGCCGCTGATTGGCTGTCTCCTTTAGACGTGAGATTACAAAATTAATTTGTCACGCCTTAAATTATATCTTTTGTACGCCTCAAGAAAACAGCCAATTAGCGACCCGTTTTAGACGTATGAAATAAATTGTTACGACGTAAGAATTGATTTTTCTTCTGCGTAACATTAGGAGACGTTATGACCCGCATGGCCAACCATATACGTCTCATTCCCGGGCTCCGGCAGACTGCACCACATTTAGACAGTCCCAAAGCACTTCATTTGACTGTGTGACCTCTGTCCGCCAATCCTTGGTGTAGCAAGGCCTTTCTAAGAGTTGGCGATCCCCATTTGGGGATGTCTTTTCCCAGACTCGGATTCTCCCGAATCCGATGTCAGATTCGATCGGTTTCCCCGTATTCGGCGTCTCTTGGTGACGTAACCGATGTATCACTTATACCAGTCTGACCTGGTTAAGTGCATTGTATACAATCAACCATTGCGCCTTCTAAAATTCACATCTACCCTGACCCCCATTTAGAATCTTCTCGCTACGACTTTGCGCTAAAGAAGTTGGGCAAAAACACTCGTCATTTATTAAGATGCAGATCCTAATAAGTATTCAACTTTTTCACTTTCTTTAATTTCATCAGATATCTAATCAAAACCATTTAAGTTTTGGTTCAATTCTCAATAAACATATTGATGTAGTTATAGGCAAGGCCCCCGACACAGGTTTCATAATGGGAGCGCCAAGACTGCAAGACCGATGTTGTCAATTGCCAAATGGACATGGTGGATAAAGAGCGTAGTTTAAAGGAGGGGACGGGGGGGTGAGGGGTGAGAAGAGGGGGAGGGTGTGTTGATGTTTATTTCAACATTTATCCACTTTTACAAGGTGTTGGCGGTTGATTGTTAATCATTATCTTAATATTTGTTCACTTTCATAAGGTGTATATAATATTCAATTGATTTGAATATGTATTAAATAAAAAAGTAATCATTTTTTTGAATAATTAACACAAATAAGACTGACCTATTTAAAAACTATTGCTTTGACTATTGGGAGGCTATGGTCCCTCCCATTTCCGACCCCCCCCCCCCCTCCCCTTTTCTCTTCCCTTGTCGGTGGCCCCGAGTTATGCATTACCAATATTGACGGACAACCAGATGGGTAGTTCCGAATGGAACGAAGTTGCTGGTAGTCTTGGCTTTGACATTGTTCTGTGTTTTGTCGCACATTTCACCAAGCTTTGAAAGATCAACCCGCATCTTAGAGGATGGATTCATCAGACTTACTTCCTATTCTATTTGTTTCAATTATGCTTGATATGAAGCTAGTGTACAATTGTAAATTGTCGAAAGCTTGTGTCAAATATTCGATTTCCAAACTTGATGTTAATATTCGTTAACATTTTAGTTACTTTTTTACTATCAAAAATCAAACTGATTAATTATCACTAGAGATACCATGCTGCCATGTATGATAAGTTCAATGTATAGAGACTGAAATAATGAAATGAGGAGATATCTAACTTTAAAGATCATTGCTATCTGTAGAAATGACTGGTGTAGTAAGTCTACTATGGAACGTTGACGCCCTCATCCTAACATTCTTTACAATGTATTTAAAAAAACTTTATTTAACTTTTTACTTTTTGATTTATTTTTCCTTGAACTTTCTTGGTATTAAATTATAAATACACTTACTAGATTCTGTTTTTCTTGTTTTCTGACATATCTAATGCTTTTTATCTTTAATGGCTACAAATTCATATATGATATGATACATAAAGACTCTAAGGTATCTGAGGTTGTGACACCACAACTGGTATGATTTTAGTCGTTTCTACAAAAATGATAACAAACTTAAACTTTTACATCTCCTAACGGAATGAAATTTTGAATGATTTCCTCACTATTTTGTTTCTTTTAGAATCCCTTTTAATATGAGATGGACTTACTGAACCCATAAAAACCTATCTATAAGTTGAATTTCCATACGGTACAAAATCTACAATATTGGGGGAAAACTCGTTAGAACACCTTTGTAGTACTTTTGTGATATAGGCCTTCTGTACATTTATTCTTCAACATCTGTGCATTATAAATAATGGCACCTTTTCTTATAGTTCTTCAATCTGTATTACATATAATTGGTTTCGATGATATCAGTACTAGGAACCTATGCAGTCGTCTGCCAAATTGTATGTAAGTGTGTGTGTATGTCTGTGACGCTTTGAACAGTTGATTGTAAATACGATATCTCCGGAACAGTACATCTATGCCATGTTATATTGGCACATAGATGCATCATGACCCATAGTGGGTCTTTATTGTTTTTAGTATCGATATAAACGTAAAAATCTTCAAATGCTCATATTTTGATAACCATATATCTGTTTTGCATCTTTTTTGGCACAAATAAGGTTTTAGGGTTGGTGTAGATTGCCATCTTATAAAAATGTTCAAAATCACTTATATGAATAGTGGGCGGGGCATTATGTAGTTTGACTGAAAACAGCTATTAAACACAGAATCTCGTATGTGGTATGTTTATGTCGTTATATAGTGTGCACATGCTTATGTTGTTAAAATGCCATATTTGATTTATTTAACTAATTTTAAAATTAAACAATTTATAACTTAACTCCACCCACAACCTGTTAATTTCTATCAAATTAATCTCTTTTATCTGTTTATACTGTTGTGAATTACTACCCATTCATAAACCCAAGTTCCTTTGTTTATTTTCTGTAATAGCATTATTGCTCTGCCAGGACAAAAACTAGTTAAATATCAAAAGACGAATTGCATTTGAAGTGCATTCCTTCTCAATGATGAAGAATCGCAACAGTTGCAAGGGATGTTTATATCAAAAATTCATTTTGTGATATCAAAAATTGAAATCTTTATATCAAAAATGTAATTTTTGATATCTGAAAATCAATTTCTGATATCAAAAATTTAATTTCTGATATCAGAAATTCATTTTCTAGTATCAAAAATTAAAATCTTGATATCGATAATTTGAATTTTTGATATCAAGAATTAAATTGCTGATTTGAAGAATTCAATTTTTGATATTGGAAAATGAATTTTTGATATCAAGAATTCAATCTCTGATACCAAGAATTCAATTTTGATATTAGAAAATCAATTTTTGATATCGGAAATAAATTTATGATATCAGAAATTAAATATTTGATATCAAAAATGATTTTCTGATATCAGAAATTCATTTCCTGATATCAAGAATTGAATTTTTGATATCGGAAATTCAATTTTTGATATCAAATATTTAATTTTTGATATCGCTTAAATCTGGCATTTTTTTATATCAGAAATTCTATCTCCGATATCAAGAATTCAAATCTTGATATTAAAATTTTGGTATTAAATGTTAAAACGGCGCGCCATACGGTCTAGTGGTCATATCATGACACTGCCAAGTTAGATGTCCTTGGTTCAATTCCTGGCGGGTCCTCATCCATCAATTTTTTACAGGTGGATTATCTACATTTTAAAACTTAAATGTGAAAACTTATAAGTTTTAACACAGATATTAATAGTGTATTAGCACCACCAATAAAAGATTTATTCCACAGGTATGGGAGGGGGAAAATTGATATCAAAGAGTCAATTGCACAACTGGGATTCAAAGTTGCTATTACTTTAAACTGCTATATATGGCTAAGCCCTATAATATTCAACATTTCTCAGTTTGGAGAGGAAGGGGCCATGAAACATGCTGATTTGAAATTCAAATGGGGTCTCACTGGGGGCTCTAATTGATTAACAAAATAAAATTTAGCAATCCCAATATCCTCAGATGTTATTTATAATCTGATAATGTAAGGAGTGACATTTATAGGAGTCCATAGAAAATAAGGTTATTATCCCACCTCACAATAACAGCTTCTAAAAAATAAGACATCGGAACCACATAACCTTTTGGTTTCTGGTTTTTAAGTCGTATTTCCTTGACGTCCCCCGTAACTGCTTAATATCTTAACCCCTGCTCACCCATTCAATGTTGACCATTGCTAAAAAAAAAAATCGTTTTTTGTAGGCTAGAACATCAAAAATCCAGCATTGAACTGTTGGAGGGGAAGGGTATGGGGAGATAAATATCGAGGAAGAAAATAATCAAGAAGTATACAACACTAAATATTTAGCTCTTTGCGACGTTGAACCGCTCTAACAAAAGTTTTGTCCAAGATTGGAGCCTTGCCCTCGTTTCTTGTAAACTACGTATGCATTACAGAGTTAAAATTAGGGGCCGCAACTCCCAAGGGACAGGGAATGTGCCCCACCCCACATTTCACTAGAATTGAAAAAGAAATCAGTACATTTTTGGGAAAATTTGCCTCTTGTCCCCACACTTTAAATAGTAAATCTCAATAGTTTATAATATTAAGAGAGAGGAGGTAGGGGGGGGGGCAAGCAATCGGGAAAATTGCTAAATATATTCGGGCAAACAACCAACAAAATGGGCTGTATTTACTAAAATCTATTAAAACAGTGTAATTATTACTATTTTGTTTCAACCACAAATTTAACCAAAATTAGTTGCAGGGAAAACACTTATGATTTTTGTCGTTGGTGTTGCCCTTTGCTCATGGCCATTAATGTATTGTTGATTTTCGGGAAATTTGCTTCAATGTTCTCCAATTTTCGAGAAGTTTTCTTCCATATTGTGAAATTTTCGGGAAATTTCTTTCATTTTTGGGAAGATTATTCTCTGCAATTTTCGTGAAATTTGCTTCAATTTTCGAAAATGTTGCCAATGATCTTGCTTATTGTGAGAGAAGTGGATATTGCATAGCTACAAAAAAAAATGATATGGAGAAAATAATTGATATGTCTGGTACTTGGAACAATCGTAAACACAACTTCTTATACTTGATTATTATTTATTTTGATATTTAGACTGAAAAAAAGGTGGAATGAGCACAAGCACACTATAAAATATTATTTTTAATATGCAGAGCTATTCAGGATAAATATTAACTTGCACTTTACTTCAATTTTAGATTCAACAAACAAAATTATTGTATGCAACGCATCAAGCTTGACAATGACCTTTGTACCTTCTGGATCTACAGCAAGGGGTATATTCATCTCGTGTGTGATTGCATAATAGTAAGAAACATTTGGGCAGGTCTTAAAGACTGGATCAAAGTTAAGGTAAATTTGAACTTGACGTTGTCACGAAGAACTATTCTATTTGGTTATGTTGGCTTTAGCAAAACGTTTAATGCATTATTTACAGATTGTTGCTTACCAAATTTCATAAAGCTAGGAATATAAATTAAATCCCCACTATGTTAAAAATGTACTAAAGCAATATTGTGAAACTTTGAAGTCCTCTATACTAGTCTATATACTTGCAGAATAATCTTGATTATTTTAATGATAAGTGGTATATTTGGAAGGAATTTTTTTTAAAGCCTTTTAACTTGTTATAAAATACTTTTTGCACAACAAAATATTGTGCCTTTGTATTATTTATTGTTATTTGAGCTGAGCAAATAAATGTCGAGCAATTAGTTTATAAAAATTTCTTCAATTAAAAGTGATTAAGTATTAGTCTGTTTTGAAGAGAAAATAAGCGCTGTTCATTGTATAATTCGTCTTATGACTTTCATATGGCCGTACAAAGCGGAGGCCGGGGCGCCCGCCTAGTTGGCCGGGTATCGATCTTAGTCGAGCAGGTGCAAAAGTTCGGATGTACTGTTTAAATCAGTGATTAATCTGAATCATGCTCGACTCGGCTAGATATCGGGGACATGCCCTTCCGACTGGACATTATGCTGACAATTAGGACTGACAATATGATAATAGGGAACCGATCTTAGCCAGACAGATATAGGGGTCGTGCCCTCCCGACTCGGCATTATGCTGTCAACGTGATTCTTGAACTCCGGTGTAAGAAATGTAAAATGTCGGATGCATACAGTTAAACTGTTTATCTCAGAGATGTAATATCCAAATCATCCCCGACTCGGCTACTATATCACAATCATTCCCTCCCGGCTTGGCATGATGCTGACAACATGATTCTCGGGTCATCAGTCTTAATCAGGCAGGGAATAGGGATGTAAAATATCGGATGCTGTGGCTTATCCAGCCGACTGGGACTGGTTTTGGTCGTTGTTAAAAAGGACCCTCCTAAATAAAACAGTTGAATTTGTCCCGCTAATAGGCGGGATTAGGAGGTACAAGGAGAGCTTTTCCTCCAACTTTTTTTTACCATATTTTGTATGGTGATTTGTATGTATGTACCTGTTCAAAAAATGGTTACCCATACTGTATGGTTATTGTAAAGTTGATTTCAATGTTAGAATTTCAAATTTTCTTCTTTTCATGAATTGAATTTTTTCCACATCTGTGTCTTAATTTACGCCATAATGGAGGCATCAAATACAAGAAATCCTCAGCGCTTCCCATAGACATCTACCAGGGCTTCGCCTCTAGACCCACTATTTTGCACAAATTTTCTCAATTTTTCGGGAGACATTTTTTCTCTGCCTGTTAAGAAATGTTAAACCTATCTTAGTATATTTTAACTTTAATTTGTTTTCTTCATTAATGGAATGTTTGAACGTTGTGTTTGATTTTAAGACAATTGGGACATCAAAAGTAAAAATTCACCAGAGCGTCCGGGCGTTTTTCTCCCGGACCCCACCGGGCCACGGTGGGGCCCCCTACATCGTTACGAGCACAGTGTTTTGTGCTGCTTTCAAGGGTCTCTCTTAAGAGCATATTTAGTGCCCCATTTTTTCATCCTACTTACTGTTCCCCCCCCCCCCCTTCCTTTCCATTCCCAAGTCACATATTTATTGCGGGTTTTCTTCGTGATAGGTTTATCATTTCGCAAAAAGTCACTGCTCCCTGAGTAAGATGGGTCCGCACGGCTATATTTTTGCATTTGTCATGTTTGTACAACTATAGCGGCTTTACTGAAGAGATCGACAGACATGCCAGAGAGATCTTGTGTAATTCCTGAACATGTAATACTGACATAATGACAGATCAGAAACCTCCATGGGCAGATGGGTTTGTTTCCGAATGGAGTTGCTGGTAATCCAGCGTTTCTATATGGACGCCCTTATGTCTATGTGGTCAAACATGTGCGTTCCATATGGCATAGGATACTTAAAGACACATAATTGTGCAAAACTACTTTGGCATGTTAGAAGACTAAAAGATTTCAGAAGTTTGTTTAAACGTCCTCGATTCATTAGTGTTATATCATAAGAACAATAGCAATTTTTGTGCATTTATTTGAAAAGTTATTACCTTTACTATACATAAGTGACAATCTTTCAATTATTGAGACGAGGTCAGACCAGCACGGCAGGGGCGTAGGCGAAGGGAGGGGTGCGGGGGCCCACAGCAGCCCGAATTCCGCACGAATTATTCGTACTTTTTTTTTTTTCAAGACCCCCATCGTCCACCTTACGCGTGCGCTCGCTCATTGAAATTGAGTTCCACTTTCCTGAAAATCACACCCCAGGCTCAGACCAGCCTACGCCCCTGCACGAGGCTTCCCCTTACAAAGGCATTGTCCCCCCCCCCTCTCCAACCCACTCTACCTCAATGTACGTGGAATCAGACGGAAAATGTATAACAAGGGAATATGGCAATATAGAGACTCTTTGTACTCCTTTGAGAAAAATCATGGATGGGGTATACAACATATTGTTACGTATGAATGTTTTGCCCATGTTTGCATGTGTTTTTATACATATATATTTTTTTGCCTGGAGGTGAATTCAAAATTTGATGACATCATCACTCTGTATACAATTCAGGTTAAACGGGGTCAGATTTTCAACTGAATTTTTGTACGTAAATGGTAAAGAAAATGGTGAAGAATATGTTTAGAATTCAAAGTTGGAGAATGTGATGTCACAATGATCCTGTTACCGGGCCAGTCGTTCTATACAAACTTCTCTTAGAGTGTTTCCGTTGAATATAGGCCTAACTCTTTTATGTTGTGGAAATAAGATCAGAAGCGGCGGAACATGCATTTCATGTGAAAGAAAGCAATAGATAGTGAAAGTATGTTGGTAATGTATATATCTAAATCAGGGTCGACGGAGAATCCAAAATACGTCGGGTAACGTGATAACACGTTCACCTAGAATTATGTGAATTTATTAGGTGAACGTGTGTTATCACGTTACCCGACCTTATTATTATTAGCCTCTAACATTATTATCACGTCACCTGACCTCATTAGCCCCAATATTATTATCACATGTCACCTAACCTCATTAGCGCCCTCCCCCCCAATATTGTGAATGCTTTGCCGCCACTGAAAAATATACATTGCCAACATATTTCCACTATCCTTCAAGTGAAATGTGCGTCCGACTACAGAAAATTCCTTTAAACCTTTACCGCATTTCCATACTAAGCTAGGAGACCAGCAAATGTTGATAATTAGACAACATGAATTTCTTTAATCTACAGAGTGTTAGGTGTATCTATTATCTAGTTATATGCTTGGCATAAGGGCAACACCATCAGACGCAGATCCAGGGATTTCATTAGGTGACTGGGATCCCTCTGAAAGCAGGGGCGCAGGAAGGATTACCTCTCTGGAAAGAAGGTGGTGGCGGGAGGATGAGGAAGGGGGAGGGGGGGGGGTTAAAAGTCGTTTATTCAATATTTCAAACACTGATTGAATTTTTTCGTAAACATAATGGTGTTTTTTGAGGGTTTTTGAAGCTGGTTCCTAGTTCCTAATTCATCAGTTCCTGGTTCCTAATTCGCTAATTCCTAGCTCGTAATTCGCCAGTTCCTAGTTCCTAATTCAATATTGATTATTTCCTTATTTGTTGCTCGCTATATACCAGTTATTTCATTTGTTTATCATTATTTCCTAGTTCCTTATTCAATATTAGCAATATCTTTATTCGTCGATCGTTATATACTTGTTTTTTTTATCGTTATTTCCTAGTTCCTAATTCGATATTGGTTATTTCTGTATTCGTCGCTCGCTATATACCTGTTCTTTTATCGTTATTTCCTAGTTCCTAATTCACCGTTTCCTAATTCGCCAGTTCCTAATTCGATATTGAAGTTATTCGTTGCTCACTATATCCTGTTCTTTTATCGTTATTTCGTAGATCCTTATTCGCTAGTTTCTAGTTCCTAATTCGATATTAATTATTTCTTTATTTGCTGCTCTCTATATACCAGTTATTTCATTTGTTTATCATTGTTTCCTAGTTCCTAATTCGATATTGACTATCTCCTTATTCGTTGCTCACTGTATACCTGTTCTTTTATCGTTATTTCGTAGTTCCTAGTTCCTAATTCACCAGTTTCTACTTCCTAAATCGATATTGATGATTTCCTTATTCGTTGCTCGCGATATACCAGCTCTTTCATCTGTTTAACATTATTTCTTAGTTCCTAAATTGATATTGGCTATTTCTTTATTCCTTGATTGCTATATACCTGTTCTTTTATCGTTATTTCCTAGTTCCTATATTCGCCGTTTGCTAATTCGCCAGTTCCTAATTCGATATTGATTATTTTCTTATTCGTTACTTGCTATATAGCACTTCTTTGATCTGTTTATCATTATTTTCTAGTTCCTAATACACCGTTTTCTAATTCGCCACTTCCTAATTTGATATTGAAGTTTTTCGTTGCTCACTATATACCTGCTTTTTTTTATCGTTATTTCGTAGTTCCTAATTCGCCAGTTCCTAGTTCCTAATTCGATATTGATAATTTCCTTTTTCGTTGCTCGCTATATACCAGCTCTTTAATCTGTTTAACATTATTTCCTAGTTCCTAATTCGATATTGACTATTGCTTTGTTCGTCGATTGCTATATACCTTTTTTTTTTATATCGTTATTTCCTAGATCCTAGCTCCTATATTCGCCGTTTCCTAATTCGCCAGTTCCTAATTCCTTATTATTTCCTTAATCGTTGCTTGCTATATTACCAGCTCTTTTATCTGTTGATTATTAATTCCTAGTTCCCAAATCGATATTGGCTATTTCTTTATTCGTCGCTCGCTATATACCTGTTCTTTTATCGTTATTTCCTAGTTCCTATATTCGCCGTTTCCTAATTCGCCAGTTCCTAATTTCCTTATTCGTTGCTCGCTATATACCAGTTCTTTTAACTGTTTATCATTATTTCCTAGTTCTTAATTCGATATTGACTATCTCCTTATTATTATAATCATAACCGTATACGCAGGCGACGACCCCGTCATTGTAATTGTGTGTTGTTCACTCGTCGTCGTCGTCGCTCACGGTTTTGTCTACCAACTGTGTTGTAGCGGTTGGCATACATGTCTACAGACCACGAGGCCTTGGGTTCAAGCCTGGGTTGGGTAGACACGCCAGTGCACCACAACTGGTTATCAAAAGGCCGTGGACATTGACTTGGTTGTCGATGTTATGTATGTTCGTACGTCGTACTCGTTCGGGTCGTATCAAGCGTTTCATGACGACCCCGTCATTGTAATTGTGTGTTAACTCGTCGCCGTCGCCTCCCGGTTTCCTACTTCCTATTTCGATATTGACTATTTCCTTATTCGTTGCTCGCTTTATACCTGTTCTTTTATCCGTTTATCATTATTTCCTAGTTCCTAAGATATGCACGGGAAATGCTTTAGTATGTTTTAGTATACGACTCGAAAGCAATATAAATGGTGTTCTCTAGAAAAATACTATATTATTTCTCAAGACTCACTCGTCCCTGCCTATTTCGTAAACGAACATCACTAGGAAATCGGCCCAAAGACACCAATGCCCACTCTTAGGTCACGGGAGCCCTAGAACACCAGAGCCCATATAACACCAGAACCCCTAAAACGTGCACACCTGTCTGCCTGTGCTCACCTGCAGGGCGAAACATATATTTTTGATGTGTAATTGTAATTAATTTTGTTGGTGTGGCCATGGCTTTTTTCCCCCATGTGGTTACGCCCGTATCTACACCTCCCCCTCCCACACACACACACACACACACACACACACATACACACTCATCAGACACTGCAACATTAACCCCAACATTGATTTCCAGAAAATGATACCTTCGATTATGAAGCATGAAGCTAAAAAGGAAAGAAAAGTCTCTATTCTTTACCACACAGGGTAAATTTGTAGTGGAACTGGTATATAAGTTTCAATGCTAAGATAGTGGGCATAGGGCCACATTTTGGGGTGTCTGGCAGGCCCTACGCAGCGGATAATTTGTCTTGCAGGTGCCATTGTGTGCTTTGTGGGATGTACCTATTCATTTGAAATTGGTTTCATGTGGTACCTCTAATGTTTGATCCAGCCTAAAATCGGAGGCCGTTTTGGGGGTGTCTGGTGGGCCCTATGCAACGAAACATGTGCCTGGCAGGGGTCATTATGCACTCTGTGTGATGTACTTGTTCATTCCAATTTACTTCGAGGTGGTATGTCTAATGTTTAATCGAGTGCATTTTGGGCCCTCTATTTGAGGCCCCAAAGGGCCACATGCAGCAGGGGGTCTCCGGCAGACCTCCATATCTGCATATCTTAGGTTACACCGTGAATGCTCCTGTGTTCAGATATTGGTAACTCGTTCGTTTGATCAAAATGCTTCTGGGCTGCCGGTCTAAACCCCCCAAGAAGAATTTTGATTATGATACTAGCGCTTTTTCCAACTTATTTTCAAGGAATAAAAATAAATAAAAAATCTAAATGGACCATTTTAAACTACCATCATCAAAACTATGAATAAGGCATAGGCCAGGGAAAGTATACGTAAGTCACAATGACTTGTTCAGTTGCTCAGTGTGTGTACCCGATGAATTTCCCAGGATGGAAAGTGGATGAACATAGGCTGGGTTAAAACCCTTCTCTTTCCGATAAGTATTCAGAGAACTAGGCAGGGGTGAAACTCCTACTACCATCGGGACCGACGGCTTTACGTCCTCTCCAAAGGATGGTGAGCGCCACCCAACCATTGGCCACTTTTCGGGTGTGGGGGGAGGGGAAGGGGAAGAAGGTGTGGTGCAGAAGACAAACCTCTGCGCTTGATGTCAGCGAATATCGTTCTGCATATCTGTGGAAAAAATGCTGATTAAATCGCTATTGGACTCGAACCTGAGACCTCCAGCATCTCAGTCATACGCTCAGCCGACTGAACTATCTGCCGATGTTTGATATTATCTGGCTTATTTTTCCGATTGAAATTGTAAAAATATTGTCCAACTCAATAAAAAAACCGTTCTCGATAGGAGGGATTGGGACGTACAGTTGCAATCTGAGAGAGACAACTATCCCAATAATGAGAATAATTTCCCAAATTGAGTAAGGTCACGCTGTGACCAAATACTAAACATGCTCAAATTTGACTTCAAAGCATACAATGGGAGCAACGAATAAGAAAATAGTTAATATCGAATTACGAACTAGGAAATAACGATGAACAGTTAAAAGAACAGGTGTATGGCAAGCGACGAATAAGGAAATAGTCGATATCAAATTACGAATTAAGAAATAACGAAAAACAGATCAAAGAACAGGCATATAGCGAGCGACGAGTAAGGAAATAATCAATATCGAACTAGGAACTAGGAAATAACGATACAAGAGGTATATAGCGAGCAACGAATAAGGAAATAGTTAGTATCGTACTAGGAAATAACGATAAAAGAACAGGTATATAGCGAACAACGAATAAGGAAATGATAAATATCGAATTAGGAACTAGTAAATAACGATAAAAGAAGCAATATAGGAGCTGCGACGAATAAACAAATAGTCAATTTCGAATTAGGAACTAGGAAATGACGATAAAAGAACAGGTATGTAGCGAGCGCGCGACGAATAAGAACATATTCAAATTCGAATTAGGAACTAGGAAATAACGATAAACAGATACAAGAAAGGCTATAGCGAGCTACAAATAAAGAAATAGTCAATATCAAGTTAGAAACTAGAAAATAACGATAAAAAAAGCATTATAGGAGTTGCGGCGCTGCATGCTATGCGCTGCATGCTATGCGCTGCATGCTATGCGCTGCATGCTATGCGCTGCATGCTATGCGCTGCATGCTACGCGCTGCATGCTACGCCCTGCATGTTACGCGCTGCATGCTACGCGCTGCATGCTACGCGCTGCATTCTACGCGCTGCATGCTACACGCTGCTTGCTACGCGCTGCATGCTACGTGCACGCACGCTGCTCACCACGCACGCTGCTCACCACGCACGCTGTTCACCACGCACGCTGCTCACCACGCACGCTGCTCACCACGCACGCTGCTCACCACGCACGCTGCTCACCACGCACGCTGCTCACCACGCACGCTGCTCACCACGCACGCTGCTCACCACGCACGCTGCTCACCACGCACGCTGCTCACCACGCACGCTGCTCACCACGCACGCTGCTCGCCACGCACGCTGCTCGCCACGCACGCTGCTCGCCACGCACGCTGCTCGCCACGCACGCTGCTCGCCACGCACCACACGCCACGCACCACACGCCACGCACCAC